>CM074719.1:635608367-635925867 GCA_037306005.1 Rhinophrynus dorsalis | reverse complement strand
TAGAGCAGTGATACAGTGTGTGTGTGTCTGTGTGTGTGTGTGTGTGTGTGTGTGTGTGATAGAGTAGTGGTACAGTGTGTGTGTGTGTGTGTTTGTGTATGTGATAGAGTAGTGGTACAGTGTGTGTGTGTGATAGAGTAGTGGTACAGTGTGTGTGTGTGTGTTTGTGTATGTGATAGAGTAGTGGTACAGTGTGTGTGTGTGTGATAGAGTAGTGATACAGTGTGTGTGTGTGATAGAGTAGTGATACAGTGTGTTTGTGTGTATGTGATAGAGTAGTGGTACAGTGTGTTTGTGTGTGTGTGTGAATGATAGAGTAGTGATACAGTGTGTGTGTGTGTGTGTGTATATGTGATAGAGTAGTGGTACAGTGTGTGTGTGTATGTGTGTGTGTGTGTGTGATAGAGTAGTGATACAGTGTGTGTGTGTGTGTGTATGTGATAGAGTAGTGGTACAGTGTGTGTGAATGATAGAGTAGTGATACAGTGTGTGTGTGTGTGTGTGTGTGTGTGTGTGTGTGTGTGTGTGTGTGTATGTGATAGAGTAGTGGTACAGTGTGTTTGTGTGTGTGTGTGAATGATAGAGTAGTGATACAGTGTGTGTGTGTGTGTGTATATGTGATAGAGTAGTGGTACAGTGTGTGTGTGTATGTGTGTGTGTGTGTGTGATAGAGTAGTGATACAGTGTGTGTGTGTATGTGATAGAGTAGTGGTACAGTGTGTGTGAATGATAGAGTAGTGATACAGTGTGTGTGTGTGTGTGTGTGTATGTGATAGAGTAGTGGTACAGTGTGTGTGTGTGTGTGTGTGTGTGATAGAGTAGTGATACAGTGTGTGTGTGTATGTGATAGAGTAGTGGTACAGTGTGTGTGTGAGTGATAGAGTAGTGATACAGTGTACATAGTTACTGTGTGTGTGTGTGTGTGTGTGTGTGTGTGTGTGTGTGTGTGTGTGTGTGTGATAGAGTAGTGATACAGTGTGTGTGTGTGTTTGTGTATGTGATAGAGTAGTGGTACAGTGTGTGTGTGTGTGTGTGATAGAGTAGTGATACAGTGTGTGTGTGTGTGTGATAGAGTAGTGATACCGTGTGTGTGTGTGTATGTGATAGAGTAGTGGTACAGTGTGTTTGTGTGTGTGTGTGAATGATAGAGTAGTGATACAGTGTGTGTGTGTGTGTGTGTGTGTGTGTGTGTGTGATAGAGTAGTGATACCGTGTGTGTGTGTATGTGATAGAGTAGTGGTACAGTGTATTTGTGTGTGTGTGTGAATGATAGAGTAGTGATACAGTGTGTGTGTGTGTGTGTGTGTGTGTGATAGAGTAATGACACAGTGTGTGTGTGTGTGTGTGTGTGTGTGTGATAGAGTAGTGTGAGTGTATGTGTGTGTGTGTGTATAATAGAACAATGGTACTTCTGTGTTGTAGTGTCCAAATACCTGTGTGACCTCGTGTAACAGAAACAGGGAGAGGGGGTAGACACGTGTGTACCCCCATTGGTCGCTGTTTAGACGCCATGATTTGAGGGTGTCCTGTCAATAGAACAGAAATATCAGAAAATAACAGAAAAGATCAGACTGAGCGCAATCAGGTTTTAATAAAGATGCAAAATTATCAATCACTGGTTACTCATCAAGAAACTGTCCCCAACCATTAATCCTACATTTATTTACCAGGATACACTCACCAACCATAACTCGTGTGGTTATTTACCAGGATACACTCACCAACCATAACTCATACGGTTATTTACCAGGATACTCTCACCAACCATAACTCATACGGTTATTTACCAGGATACATTCACCAACTATAACTCCTATGGTTATTTATCAGGATACTCTCACCAACCATAACTCATGTGGTTAGTTACCAGGATACTCTCACCAACCATAACTCATGTGGTTATTTATCAGGATACACTCACCAACCATAACTCATGTAGTTATTTATCAGGATACACTCACCAACCATAACTCATGTGGTTATTTATCAGGATACACTCACCAACCATAACTCATTTGGTTATTTACCAGGATACATTCACCAACCATAACTCATGTGGTTATTTACCAGGATACACTCACCAACCATAACTCATGTGGTTACTTACCAGGATACTCTCACCAACCATAACTCATGTGGTTATTTACCAGGATACTCTCACCAACCATAACTCATATGGTTATTTACCAGGATACATTCACCAACCATAACTCATACGGTTATTTACCAGGATACTCTCACCAACCATAACTCCTATGGTTATTTACCAGGATACTCTCACCAACCATAACTCATATGGTTATTTACCAGGATACACTCACCAATCATAACTCATACAGGTATTTACCAGGATACACTCACCAACCATAACTCATACGGTTATTTACCAGGATACACTCACCAACTATAACTCATACGGTTATTTACCAAGATACACTCACCAACGATAACTCATACGGTTATTTACCAGGATACACTCACCAACCATAACTCATACGGTTATTTACCAGGATACTCTCACCAACCATAACTCATATGGTTATTTACCAGGATACACTCACCAACCATAACTCATACAGGTATTTACCAGGATACACTCACCAACCATAACTCATACGGTTATTTACCAGGATACACTCACCAACCATAACTCATGTGGTTATTTATCAGGATACACTCACCAACCATAACTCATTTGGTTATTTACCAGGATACACTCACCAACCATAACTCATGTGGTTACTTACCAGGATACTCTCACCAACCATAACTCATGTGGTTATTTACCAGGATACTCTCACCAACCATAACTCATATGGTTATTTACCAGGATACATTCACCAACCATAACTCATACGGTTATTTACCAGGATACTCTCACCAACCATAACTCCTATGGTTATTTACCAGGATACTCTCACCAACCATAACTCATATGGTTATTTACCAGGATACACTCACCAATCATAACTCATACAGGTATTTACCAGGATACACTCACCAACCATAACTCATACGGTTATTTACCAGGATACACTCACCAACTATAACTCATACGGTTATTTACCAAGATACACTCACCAACGATAACTCATACGGTTATTTACCAGGATACACTCACCAACCATAACTCATACGGTTATTTACCAGGATACTCTCACCAACCATAACTCATATGGTTATTTACCAGGATACACTCACCAACCATAACTCATACAGGTATTTACCAGGATACACTCACCAACCATAACTCATACGGTTATTTACCAGGATACACTCACCAACCATAACTCATACGGTTATTTACCAAGATACACTCACCAACCATAACTCATACGGTTATTTACCAGGATACTCTCACCAACCATAACTCATATGGTTATTTACCAGGATACATTCACCAACCATAACTCATACGGTTATTTACCAGGATACTCTCACCAACCATAACTCCTATGGTTATTTACCAGGATACTCTCACCAACCATAACTCCTACATTTATTTACCAGGATACTCTCACCAACCATAACTCATACGGTTATTTACCAGAATACACTCACCAACCATAACTCCTGTGGTTATTTACCAGGATACACTCACCAACCATAACTCATATGGTTATCTACTACGATACACTCACTAACCATAACTCCTGTGGTTATTCACCAGGATATACTCACCAACTGTAACTCATATGGCTATTTACCAGAATACACTCACCAACCGTAACTGATATGGCTATTTACCAGGATACACTCACCAACCATAATGCCTCTGGTTATTTACCAGGATACACTCACCAACCATAACTCCTGTGGTTATTTACCAGGATACACTCACCAACCATAACTCCTGTGGTTATTTACCAGGATACTCTCACCAACCATAACTCCTACATTTATTTACCAGGATACTCTCACCAACCATAACTCCTGTGGTTATTTACCAGGATACACTCACCAACCATAATTCCTACATTTATTTACCAGGATACACTCACCAACCATAACTCATATGGTTATTTACCAAGATACACTCACCAACCATAACTCCTACATTTATTTACCAGGATACACTCACCAACCATAACTCCTGTGGTTATTTACCAGGATACACTCACCAGCCATAACTCATATGGTTATTTACCAGGATACTCTCACCAACCATAACTCATACGGTTATTTACCAGGATACTCTCACCTACCATAACTCATATGGTTATTTACCAGGATACTCTCACCAACCATAACTCCTGTGGTTATTTACCAGGATACACTCATCAACCATAACACCTGTAGTTATTTACCAGGATACTCTCACCAACCATAACTCATACGGTTATTTACCAGGATACATTCACCAACTATAACTCATACGGTTATTTACCAGGATACACTCACCAACCATAACTCATATGGTTATTTACCAGGATACTCTCACCAACCATAACTCATATGGTTATTTACCAGGATACTCTCACCAACCATAACTCATACGGTTATTTACCAGGATACTCTCACCAACCATAACTCCTGTGGTTATTTACCAGGATACACTCACCAACCTTAACTCATATGGTTATTTACCAGGATACTCTCACCATCCATAACTCATACGGTTATTTACCAGGATACATTCACCAACCATAACTCATACAGTTATTTACCAGGATACACTCACCAACCATAACTCCTGTGGTTATTTACCAGGATACACTCAACAACCATAACTCCTGTGGTTATTTACCAGGATACTCTCACCAACCATAACTCATACGGTTATTTACCAGAATACACTCACCAACCATAACTCCTGTGGTTATTTACCAGGATACACTCAACAACCATAAGTCCTATGGTTATTTACCAGGATACACTCACCAACCATAACTCATACGGTTATTTACCAGAATACACTCACCAACCATAACTCCTGTGGTTATTTACCAGGATACACTCACCAACCATAACTCATACGGTTATTTACTACGATACACTCACTAACCATAACTCCTGTGGTTATTCACCAGGATATACTCACCAACTGTAACTCATATGGCTATTTACCAGAATACACTCACCAACCGTAACTGATATGGCTATTTACCAGGATACACTCACCAACCATAACGCCTCTGGTTATTTACCAGGATACACTCACCAACCATAACTCCTATGGCTATTTACCAGGATACACTCACCAACCATAACTCCTATGGCTATTTACCAGGATACACTCACCAACCATAACTCCTACCGTTATTTACCAGGATACACTCACCAACCATAATTCCTGTGGTTATTTACTAGGATACACTCACCAACCATAACTCATACTTTATTTACCAGAATACAATCACCAACTATTTCTCCTGTGGTTATTTAACAGGATACACTCACCAATCATAACTCTTGTTGTAATTTACCAAGATACATTCAACAACCATAACTCCTGTAGTTATTTACCAGGATACACTCATCAACCATAACTCATACGGTTATTTACCAGGATAGACTCACCAAGCATAACTCATACGGTTATTTACCAAGATACACTCATCAACCATAACACCTGTAGTTATTTACTAGGATACACTCATCAACCATAACACCTGTAGTAATTTACCAGGATACACTCACCAACCATAAATCCTCCGGTTATTTACCAGAAAACACTCACCAACCATAACTCCTCTGGTTATTTACTAGGATACATTCATCAACCATAACTCATATGGTTATTTACTAGGATACACTCACCAACCATAACTCATATGGTTATTTACCAGGATACACTCACCAACCATAACTCGTCCGGTTATTTACCAAGATACATTCACTAACCATAACTCATACAGTTATTTACCACGATGCACTCACCAACCATAACTCCTCTGGTAATTTACCAGGATACTCTCACCAACCATAACTCATACGGTTATTTACCAGGATACACTCACCAACCATAACTCATACAGTGATTTACCAGGATACACTCAACAACCATAACTCCTGTTGTTATTTACTAGGATACACTCACCAACCATACCTCCTCTGGTAATTTACCAGGATACACTCACCAACCATAACTCATATGGTTATTTACCGGAATGCACGCACCAACCATAACTCCTATAGCTATTTATCAGGATACACTCACCAACCATAACTCATACGGTTATTTACCAGGATACACTCGCCAACCATAACACATATGGTTATTTATCAGGATACACTCACCAACCATAACTCCTGTAGTTATTTACCAGGATACACTCACCAACCATAAATCCTCCGGTTATTTACCAGAAAACACTCACCAACCATAACTCCTCTGGTTATTTACTAGGATACATTCATCAACCATAACTCATATGGTTATTTACTAGGATACACTCACCAACCATAACTCATATGGTTATTTACCAGGATACACTCACCAACCATAACTCGTCCGGTTATTTACCAAGATACATTCACTAACCATAACTCATACAGTTATTTACCACGATGCACTCACCAACCATAACTCCTCTGGTAATTTACCAGGATACTCTCACCAACCATAACTCATACGGTTATTTACCAGGATACACTCACCAACCATAACTCATACAGTGATTTACCAGGATACACTCAACAACCATAACTCCTGTTGTTATTTACTAGGATACACTCACCAACCATACCTCCTCTGGTAATTTACCAGGATACACTCACCAACCATAACTCATATGGTTATTTACCGGAATGCACGCACCAACCATAACTCCTATAGTTATTTATCAGGATACACTCACCAACCATAACTCATACGGTTATTTACCAGGATACACTCGCCAACCATAACACATATGGTTATTTATCAGGATACACTCACCAACCATAACTCCTGTAGTTATTTACCAGGATACACTCACCAACAATAACTCATGTGGTTATTTACCAGGATACACTCACCAACCATTACTCATACAGTTATTTACCAGGATGCACTCACCAACCATAACTCCTCTGGTAATTTACCAGGATACTCTCACCAACCATAACTCATACGGTTATTTACCAGGATACACTCACCAACCATAACTCCTGTTGTTATTTAATAGGATACACTCACCAACCATACCTCCACTGGTAATTTACCAGGATACACTCACCAACCATTACTCATATGGTTATTTACCAGGATGCACTCAGCAACCATACCTCCACTGGTAATTTACCAGGATACACTCACCAACCATTACTCATATGGTTATTTATCAGGATACACTCACCAACAATAACTCATACGGTTATTTACCTGGATAGACTTACCAACCATAACTCCTGTGGTTATTTACTTGAAAAACAATCAAGATCCTCGTGTGTAATTAATTCTTATTTTGTAGTACCGCAAGTCTTAATCAATTATACAAAAGTAAATAATATAATGTGCTAGCGCTATGTAAGGGTATTGTTTGTTATTATCCCTTACCGTTTTGTCATTTACATATCATGCTTATCAGAAGAGACCAGTTCGGTCAAAAACAGTGTACCCTGCACAATTTTTGGTGATCATAGAGCTTAACTTTTATTGGTATTTATATTAAAATAAACTTCTTGTTTTTGTCTCAACTTATTAGTTATTGAGTATACTTAAAATGATCTGATTACGTAACTTCATTGTATAACAGATCCAGTAAAAGCAATACCCTCAGCTATAAGTATTAATTAGCTTTACCAGCTTCTTGCAAGAGGTAAAGGTAATTCATACAATTTGTATTAGATATAGTGATATTTACATTGTCTCTGTCTCTCTATGTCACAGTTAGTCTGATCTTATTTTAAGACTTACATTCCTCTAATTTAATTTAACTTAGCTTATATATTATATATATATTAATATATTATAAAAGTAGGATTTTTTTGCTTTTTATTTTTGCAATTGTGAAGGTTCCCACCTTTAAATCTCACTGTTCCAAGCCCTATATAAGTCATTACTTGTTGTTATCTAACGGTGTATACTGGCTCAACAAGTAACTCAAAGGCGCATCCTTTCAAGATCATCCTTTCAAAAAAAATGTTTTTGTACCCCTGAAGAAGCAACGTGTAGTTGAGAAATGCGTTTTTGGAGTACTAATTGTTTTAAAGGGATAGTAACACTTTGTTTTATCTTTATTTTATTTTGTAGGCATTAAAAAAACATGAAGAACGATATAAGTCTTATCTCTCAAACCTTTATGGTTTGAGAGATATTCACAAGCAAAGTTTCCCCCTCCCGCCCCTTTTACCTAGTGTAATCCATCTCTTCTCAGATGTGGAATCCAGTCCATGGACCAGACAGATAACAGCAGGGGACAATCTTCTTCCTATGAGAACAATGAAAGCCCTGCCCCCCTTGACAAGTTTTTCAGGTTTTTCCCCTTATCTTAATTGAAGATTGTCCCTCTCTACAGTCTACCTGGGCACCTCCCTTCTGATCTGGCTGAGCAGTGTTGCATCAGTAAAAGGGACAGGAGGGGGAAACTTTATCATTGAATTACTCTTGAACTACAACTCTGACAGAATTGAAATAACACTCTCCACATCCCAAATACTATGATGATTAATTAGAGCTGATTTTATTATGAAACATTACTATCCCTTTAAGTTAATATTGTTTGTTAATAGCACATATTTTTTATATATAATATAAAAATATATAAATTATTTATGTTGAAGTGATATATCACTTTTATTTAATACATTTTGGAAAAATATTGCCCATATAGGGTTGTACTCTTTTACATACCTATCCTGGGAATAGTCAATACATTAGCCCCTATTTACATAAGCTTCAAGGAACCCTAGATAGAGGGAGCCGTATAGGAAATCCTACGCCATAAGCTGAAGTGAGGGATCGGTGAGGCCAGGAGTGGTCCAGTAAGAGGTGAAATAACAGAGTATACCATCAGTGGGGGTTATCCAGCGGAGGCGTTTACACCTTGAGGTGGGAATTTGCCTCTAAAACAGGTGAGTGCAACCACTGAATTAAGAAGGTGTTCCATTAAACGGTGAAGGAAAAAGAAGGTGCAGAATATCACAGTGGAGGTGGTTCTGTGACAAATTGACTTTTAAACAGTTTTACACTTAGATTGCGTGCGCCCTCTCTGTTTTGTATTTTTTTAGATTTACATCAGTGACTGACATAATACAATCGGTTTCACAAAAGCAACAAATGAAAACACACAACCCCAGGAAACCTTCTTTGCATATAAACAATAACACAGCACACAATGGGTGAGGCAATAGGACATTTGACTCCCAGTCTCCAGGTAGTGTACCAGGTAGCCACTGCCCCACCCCCAGTACGTAATAGAGTCTCAGGCCCGGTATCACCTTGGAGTCCAGCTGGCACCCTTCTCCATTAGTAGTTTGGCCCATGCTTCTGTATGGCCAAATGGCCTCTCCCAGTCCAGGCCCCCCAAACCAAAAGAGCCCCTGGTTCACAAGTGATGGTATTTCGTCACATATTGTGGTAAGGACGGAAAGTGGGAGAAATGGTAAAACAAGTCAGACAGGAATTACCATACCAGGGAACTTTCAAGATGAGCTGACCCTGAGATCTTTGAAATATTAACCCTTAAATCTTCCCATAATGTAGATTTCATGTGATATGTGCCTGCTTGCTCTAACACAGAGGTGTCCGGTCCGTGTGTGAGGGACCTTTAACATGCTACAGTCTGGATAACTCACTGCCTGAACACAAACAAGACAAGCAGGACATCTCCACTGTCTTTCTGGTACTAATTGCACCAGTTTAGAGGATAAGGAAACATCTAATTGGGAAAATTCATATAGTAGGTGACACAGACCTCTCTCACCCTGAGAATTTGGCCCTTCACCCTGAGACCCTGAGATTTGGGTCCAAACTCTGAGCGTTCCCAGGTGCGGGAATTACAGACCTCTGAGTGTACAGATAAGGAAACAATGACACAAGACTCCTCCACTGATTGGAATGATAAACAAGAATTGATAAACTTTAAAACAGTAAACTTTAGAGTCCTGGAAGACTACACTGAAAACAGAGGAAAACAAGGAAAGACAGCACTTCTTGTGCAATATCCTCTTGATTATTTAAATTCACCGCACCATCAGCATACCTGGGAACTCTCCGGTTTTGCCCCGGAGACTCCGGATTTCAGCCTGAATTACCGGGTCTCCGGGGCAATGTGTGGATTACCGGGTGAGCAGAGTTTAAATAGAAACTCTGCCCACTTGTGCTCTGTCCCGCCCGATTCCTCCCACTCCCCGCCCTCTTAGAGACTTTTTGCAGGGTTTTTTTTTGTTTTTTTCTGTCCCGCCCCCCCTCCGCGACTAAGCCCCGCCCCTTTTATGACGCGAATCGCGTCATTTTCTTCCTATGTCGGAACTGACAGGGTTACCCTCCGGGTAACCCTGTTACAAAAGTTCCCAAGTATGACCATCAGCCTTAGACAACTACTCACTAGATGCTGGAAATGTTCTTCTGTACAGACCAGCTCTAGAGCCCAGGGAATTACAGCTTCTCCCTTAAAGGGATAGTAATACTTTGTTTTATGTTTATTTTATTTTGTAGGCATTAAAAAACATGAAGAACGATATAAGTCTTATCTCTCAGACCTTTATGGTTTGAGAGATATTCACAAGCAAAGTTTCCCCTCCCGCCCCTTTTACCTAGTGTAAGTCATCTCTTCTCAGATGTGGAATGCAGTCCATAGACCAGACAGATAACAGAAGGGGACAATCTTCTTCCTATGAGAACAATGAAAGCCCTGCCCCCCTTTTACCTAGTGTAAGCCATCTCTTCTCAGATGTGGAATCCAGTCCATAGACCAGACAGATAACTGCAGGGGACAATCTTCTTCCTATGAGAACAATGAAAGCCCTGCCCCCCTTTTACCTAGTGTAAGCCATCTGTTCTCAGATGTGGAATCCAGTCCATAGACCAGACAGATAACAGAAGGGGACAATCTTCTTCCTATGAGAACAATGAAAGCCCTGCCCCCCTTTAACCTAGTGTAAGCCATCTCTTCTCAGATGTGGAATCCAGTCCATAGACCAGACAGATAACAGAAGGGTACAATCTTCTTCCTATGAGAACAATGAAAGCCCTGCCCCCCTTTTACCTAGTGTAAGCCATCTCTTCTCAGATGTGGAATCCAGTCCATAGACCAGACAGATAACAGAAGGGGACAATCTTCTTCCTATGAGAACAATGAAAGTCCTGCCCCCCTTTTACCTAGTGTAAGTCATCTCTTCTCAGATGTGGAATCCAGTCCATAGACCAGACAGATAACAGAAGGGTACAATCTTCTTCCTATGAGAACAATGAAAGCCCTGCCCCTTTTACCTAGTGTAAGCCATCTCTTCTCAGATGTGGAATCCAGTCCATAGACCAGACAGATAACAGAAGGGTACAATCTTCTTCCTATGAGAACAATGAAAGCCCTGCCCCTTTTACCTAGTGTAAGCCGTCTCTTCTCAGATGTGGAATCCAGTCCATAGACCAGACAGATAACAGCAGGGGACAATCTTCTTCCTATGAGAACAATGAAAGTCCTGCCCCCCTTTTACCTAGTGTAAGTCATCTCTTCTCAGATGTGGAATCCAGTCCATAGACCAGACAGATAACAGCAAGGGATAATCTTCTTCCTATGAGAACAATGAAAGCCCTGCCCCCCTTTTACCTAGTGTAAGCCATCTCTTCTCAGATGTGGAATGCAGTCCATAGACCAGACAGATAACAGAAGGGGACAATCTTCTTCCTATGAGAACAGTGAAAGCCCTGCCCCTTTTACCTAGTGTAAGCCATCTCTTCTCAGATGTGGAATCCAGTCCATAGACCAGACAGATAACAGAAGGGTACAATCTTCTTCCTATGAGAACAATGAAAGCCCTGCCCCTTTTACCTAGTGTAAGCCGTCTCTTCTCAGATGTGGAATCCAGTCCATAGACCAGACAGGTAACAGCAGGGGACAATCTTCTTCCTATGAGAACAATGAAAGCCCTGCCCCTTTTACCTAGTGTAAGCCGTCTCTTCTCAGATGTGGAATCCAGTCCATAGACCAGACAGGTAACAGCAGGGGACAATCTTCTTCCTATGAGAACAATGAAAGCCCTGCCCCTTTTACCTAGTGTAAGCCATCTCTTCTCAGATGTGGAATCCAGTCCATAGACCAGACAGATAACAGCAGGGGACAATCTTCTTCCTATGAGAACAATGAAAGCCCTGTCCCTTTTACCTAGTGTAAGCCATCTCTTCTCAGATGTGGAATCCAGTCCATAGACCAGACAGATAACAGAAGGGGACAATCTTCTTCCTATGAGAACAATGAAAGCCCTGTCCCTTTTACTTAGTGTAAGCCATCTCTTCTCCGATGTGGAATCCAGTCCATAGACCAGACAGATAACAGAAGGGGACAATCTTCTTCCTATGAGAACAATGAAAGTCCTGCCCCCCTTTTACCTAGTGTAAGCCATCTCTTCTCAGATGTGGAATCCAGTCCATAGACCAGACAGATAACAGCAGGGGACAATCTTCTTCCTATGAGAACAATGAAAGCCCTGTCCCTTTTACCTAGTGTAAGCCATCTCTTCTCAGATGTGGAATCCAGTCCATAGACCAGACAGATAACAGAAGGGGACAATCTTCTTCCTATGAGAACAATGAAAGCCCTGCCCCTTTTACCTAGTGTAAGCCATCTCTTCTCAGATGTGGAATCCAGTCCATAGACCAGACAGATAACAGAAGGGGACAATCTTCTTCCTATGAGAACAATGAAAGCCCTGTCCCTTTTACCTAGTGTAAGCCATCTCTTCTCAGATGTGGAATCCAGTCCATAGACCAGACAGATAACAGAAGGGGACAATCTTCTTCCTATGAGAACAATGAAAGCCCTGCCCCCCTTTTACCTAGTGTAAGCCATCTCTTCTCAGATGTGGAATCCAGTCCATAGACCAGACAGATAACAGCAGGGGACAATCTTCTTCCTATGAGAACAATGAAAGCCCTGTCCCTTTTACCTAGTGTAAGCCATCTCTTCTCAGATGTGGAATCCAGTCCATAGACCAGACAGATAACAGAAGGGGACAATCTTCTTCCTATGAGAACAATGAAAGCCCTGCCCCCCCTTTTACCTAGTGTAAGCCATCTCTTCTCAGATGTGGAATCCAGTCCATAGACCAGACAGATAACAGAAGGGGACAATCTTCTTCCTATGAGAACAATGAAAGCCCTGTCCCTTTTACCTAGTGTAAGCCATCTCTTCTCAGATGTGGAATCCAGTCCATAGACCAGACAGATAACAGCAGGGGACAATCTTCTTCCTGTGAGAACAATGAAAGCCTGGCCCCTTTTACCTAGTGTAAGCCATCTCTTCTCAGATGTGGAATCCAGTCCATAGACCAGACAGATAACAGCAGGGGACAATCTTCTTTCTATGAGAACAATGAAAGCCCTGCCCCCCTTTTACCTAGTGTAAGTCATCTCTTCTCAGATGTGGAATGCAGTCCATAGACCAGACAGATAACAGAAGGGGACAATCTTCTTCCTATGAGAACAATGAAAGCCCCGCCCCTTTTACCTAGTGTAAGCCATCTCTTCTCAGATGTGGAATCCAGTCCATAGACCAGACAGATAACAGCAGGGGACAATCTTCTTCCTATGAGAACAATGAAAGCCCTGCCCCCCTTTTACCTAGTGTAAGCCATCTCTTCTCAGATGTGGAATCCAGTCCATAAACCAGACAGATAACAGAAGGGGACAATCTTCTTCCTATGAGAACAATGAAAGCCCTGCCCCCCTTTTACCTAGTGTAAGCCATCTCTTCTCAGATGTGGAATCCAGTCCATAGACCAGACAGATAACAGAAGGGACAATCTTCTTCCTATGAGAACAATGAAATCCCTGCCCCCCTTTTACCTAGTGTAAGCCATCTCTTCTCAGATGTGGAATCCAGTCCATAGACCAGACAGATAACAGCAGGGGACAATCTTCTTTCTATGAGAACAATGAAATCCCTGCCCCCCTTTTACCTAGTGTAAGCCATCTCTTCTCAGATGTGGAATGCAGTCCATAGACCAGACAGATAACAGCAGGGGACAATCTTCTTCCTATGAGAACAATGAAAGCCCTGCCCCCCTTTTACCTAGTGTAAGACATCTCTTCTCAGATGTGGAATCCAGTCCATAGACCAGACAGATAACAGAAGGGGACAATCTTCTTCCTATGAGAACAATGAAAGCCCTGCCCCCCTTGACAAGTTTTTCAGGTTTTCCCTTATCTTAATTGAAGATTGTCCCTCTCTGCAGTCTACCTGGGCACCTCCCTTCTGATCTGGCTGAGCAGTGTTACACTAGGTAAAAGGGGTGGGAGGGGGATACTTTGTCATTGAATTACTCCTGAACTACAACTCTGACAGTAATGAAATAACACTCTCCAAAGTCCAAATACTATGATGATTAATTAGAGCTGCTTTTATTATGAAACATTACTATCCCTTTAAACAGAATAGGTGATAAGTCTCCTCCAGTCTCTGGCTGCTCACCCCAATGGACTCCACCCACGGAGTCAAGTACATGCAGTGAAAAGAAAAAGAACAGGGGGCGCCGATACTGACCTATCACACTGTATATAGAATGAAGTTAAAATTACATTTATACTCACATTCGGGAATGGCTGTTTAATTAACAAACTAATAAATACACAGCTATACAGCATACAGAGAGATTCCTACCGTCTCATACCGTTAATATAAATACAGTCACTTTTCAATCCAGGAACAAAAATCTCAAAAATGGCAAACTTGATCTTCATCCAAGATATTTTAATTATGAATTTAAAACTTGTTTGTTTGTTTTGTTACCACAAGTCTGAGGAACCAGTGTGTAACGGTGTAACGCCTAACAGGACTCAGTGTTATATTGTAATTGTTTTTAATTAATTATTAAAATATCTTGGATGAAGATCAGTCTTGTCATTTTTGGAGATTTTTGTTCCTGGTTTGAAAAGTGACTGAATCTATATCAAACCGGACAGAGACGGTAGGAATTTCTCTGTATGCTGGTTTATATTCAAACGTTTGTTACACAGCCGTTCTCCAATGTGAGTATAAATATCATTTTAACTTCATTCTATATTCAGTATGATAGGGCACTATCTCTCCCACTCTTCTTTTCTTCTCTTCTATGGAGAAACAGATTTTATCATTAGTTAGAATTCGGGTCCCCCAGAGTAGGGTCCATAAACACATTATAAAACCCAGAAACGTAAACACTATTGACATAAGCTCTTTTAATTCCTCTCAGTCCGACTCTGAGGAAACCACAGCCTCCACACAAACCACCAGCACCGAGAATCAATCGAGCACAGAACCACGGGCTTTATTAGGGGTTGAGACCAGAGCAAACAAAAGAGGTAGAAAAAAAGGTCAGAGATACTCAACTAGGCTCAAGTGCTGGGTGTCCTTCACCCAGGGTGCAATCTCTTTTAGCTCACCAGTGCCATACACAGAGAGGAAATCTTCTGAAGCAGATCATACTGGTCCTGCCAATTGACAGCCCAACAACAAAATGTCAGACAATTTCACTCTGAACAACATAACCAGCTATCCCCAGACGTATGTTTCGGCATTTTTGGACCTTGTTGGTGAGTTGCAGTTGATCCCTTTAGGCACTGTGAGAAAGTGTTCCATGACTGGATTTGCTCCATTACTCTTAGGGTGACCAACCCCAAGAGCAATTCGCATATGCAGAAAGAAATGTCAGAGATGCTCAACTAGGCTCAGGAGCTTGCAATCACGTGCAAACAGCTGACTAGGAATGTATTCTGTGCCCAGCATATAATCTCTTTTAGGTCATCAGTGCCATACACAGAGAGAGAAAATCTTCTGAAGCACACCTCGTACAGGTCCTACCAAATGACAGTCCAGCCACAAAATATCAGACAATTTCACTCTGAACAACATAACCAACTATCCCCAGACGTTATGTTTCGGCATTTTTGGACCTTGTTGGTGAGTTGCAGTTGATCCCTTTAGGCACTGTGAGAAAGTGTTCCATGACTGGATTTGCTCCATTACTCTTAGGGTGACCAACCCCAAGAGCAATTTGCATATGCAGAAAGAAATGTCAGAGATGCTCAACTAGGCTCAGGAGATTGCAATCACATGCAAACAGCTGACTAGGAATGTATTCTGTGCCCAGCATATAATCTCTTTTAGGTCATCAGTGCCATACACAGAGAGAGAAAATCTTCTGAAGCACACCTCATACAGGTCCTACCAAATGACAGTCCAGCCACAAAATACCAGACAACTACTCTCTAACCAAGGGAAACAGCTAACCCCAGACATACATTTCTGCCTTCTTGGGCCTCATCAGTGAGAGATTCCTGAGCCCACTACCCTGTGTGAGCAACAGGTCGATGTCTGGCTTCCACCTGTTACTCTTAGGGTGACCAAACCCAAGAGCAATTAGCAATTAGGTCAGAGATGCTCAACTAGGCTCATGAGCATACCTGGGAACTTTCAGTTGAGGGCTACCCGGAGGGTAGTCCTCTGTTCAGCAGGGGGTAACAAAAATGACGCTAATCACGTCAAAAAGGGGTGGGGCTTAGCTCGAGTGTTAACCCTTTGAGTGCCAGAGTGGTACGCATTCCATACCACTCTGGCACTCAGAGGGTTTAATGTATCACACAGAAGGCTGAGGACGGAGGCACAACGTGAGAAAAAGCAGATGTGGCAGAGTTTCAATAGAAACTCTCCACATCCGGAGGAATCTGCCCCGGAGACCCGGTAAAGCTCTGTCAGAACCAGTCTCCGGGGCAAATCCGGAGAGTTCCCAGGTATGCTCATGAGCTTGCAAATATATGCAAATAACTCTCTAGGACTGTGGTCTGCACCCAGGGTGCAATCTCTTTAAAGGGACAGTAATTCCCCCCCCCAAAAAAAAAAAATTCCGCTTTGTAGAGTTTAAAATATTAATCAATATGCTCCAAACCTTATTGCTCAAACCGCTATAGTTAGAGAGATATAGGGATTCAAAGTTCCCCCCTCCCTCCTCTTCTGCTGACGCCAGCGTCTAACTGCGTCTAAGCCGCCTGCTGGTCCCTTGACTAGCATCTCCTGCTGACAGCTAGGGTTTAGATCATATTGATTAATATTTTAAACGCTACAAAATGGGATATTTTTTTGGGGGGACATTACTGTCTCTTTAACTCACCAGTGCACTACACAGAGAGGAAATCTTCTGAACAATATCATACAGGTGCCACCAAATAACAGTCCACTCATGAAATGCCAGACAATTCCTCTCTTAACAAGTGAAACAGCTAGCCACAAACATGCGATTCAGCCTTACTGGACCATATCGGTGAGGTGCAACTGATCCCTCTATGCACTGTGATTCCCAACCATTACTATTAGGGTGACCAACCCCAAGAGCAATCTGCATATGTAGAAAGAAAAGTCAGAGATGCTCAACTAGGCTCATGAGCTAGCAAATACCTGCAAGAAACTCACTGGGACTATGTCCTCGCGCCCAGGGTGCAATCTCTTTTATCACCAGTGTCATACACAGAGAGGAAATCTTCTGAAGCATATCATACTGGTGCTACCAAAATTACAGTTCTGCCTTTAAATGCCAGACAAGTTCTCTCTGAACAAGGGAAACAACTATCCCCAGACGTACATTTCAGCCTTTTTGGGCCTTGCCAGTGAGGTGCAGTTGGTCCCTCTAAGTACTGTAGGCAAGGGGTTTGACATCTCAACCAGCTGTAATAAGGGCCTGAGGGGTCGAATGACCAGACGCACAAGAATGTCCCATATGGCAAACTGTCCACAGTTCCTTGTGTCCTGGCTGATAAGCCTCACGCCCAGGCAATGGCTCCAGTAACGTAGTAGGATCCGTTACAGGTATCGATCATATAAATACTAGTGATGAGCGAGCACCCCAATGCTCGGGTGTTCGGGTGCTCTGACCGGGCACCCCCGGAGGCTCGAGTGCTCGGCCGAGCACCCGAGCCCCATTGAAGTCAATGGGAGGACTCGAGCATTACACCAGGCACCCCCTGCTCTGATGAGGGGAGGGTGCCTGGTCCATAGGAAAAGGGCAGAAAATGATGGAAACACCACAGAAATGGTTCAGGGACAGCATAGGGAGGATGTCTGGATGCATCTTGGACTCCAACGTCGCTGCTGGGAACGATATTTCGCCCGTAGTACGCCATTTTTACAGACTGACCGTAAAACACACAAAAAGGCAGATAAAAACGACTTTAGGCGAAAAATTGTTACCAAACAGTATTTGCTGTATATTTACTTGTATATCATCTGCAAATTCTGCAAAAAAATTAATCGATTTTTCTGAACTGGGGCCATGATTAAGAGGGAAACGTGCGCAGAGGCAAATTCTCCCAAAAATGTCCTCGATTTTTCTGAACTGAGGCCATGATTAAGAGGGAAACGTGCGCATAGGCAAATTCTCCCAAAAATTTCCTTGATTTTCTGAAGTGAGGCCATGATTAAGAGGGAAACGTGCGCAGAGGCAAATTATCCCAAAAATTTCCTTGATTTTCTGAAGTGAGGCCATGATTAAGAGGGAAACGTGCGCAGAGGCAAATTATCCCAAAAATTTCCTTGATTTTCTGAAGTGAGGCCATGATTAAGAGGGAAACGTGCGCAGAGGCAAATTCTCCCAAAAATTTCCTTGATTTTATTGAACTGAGGCCATGATTAAGAGGGAAACGTGCGCTGAGCTGACCATCTAAAACATTATGGGTGAGGGTCTGCTGCAGAGCTGACCATCCTAAACATTATATGCGAAGGCCCGCTAGTGAGCTGACGCTATAAAACATTATATGCGAAGGCCCGCTAGTGAGCTGACGCTATAAAACATTATATGCGAAGGCCCGCTAGTGAGCTGACGCTATAAAACATTATATGAGAGGGCCCGCTAGTGAGCTGACGCTATAAAACATTATATGCGAAGGCCCGCTAGTGAGCTGACGCTATAAAACATTATATGAGAGGGCCCGCTAGAGAGCTGACCCAATAAAACATTATATGAGAAGGCCCGCTGGTGAGCTGACCTATATAAAAATTGTCAAACAGGGCCCGCTGGTGAGCTGGCCCTATATAAAAATTATATCACAGGGCCCGCTGGTGAGCTGGCCCTATATAAAAATTATAGCACAGGGCATATGGAAGAGGAGGAGGAGGATGAGAAGATTAAGAGTCAACCATATACCCGTTTTTTGGGTGGAAGGGGTGAATGGGAATACAGAGTATTCCCATCATTGTAAATAATATATGTAAAGTGAGTTTATGTTCCCCCGGGGCTTTCCTCCAGTGGAGTGGAGAAGTCAGGGGAAATCCAGGCCTTGTTCATTTTTATAAGTGTCAACCTATCAGCATTGTCGGTGGAAAGGCGGATACGCTTATCTGTTATGATGCCACCAGCAGCACTAAATACCCGCTCAGACAGAACGCTGGCGGCAGGGCAGGCCAGCACCTCCAAGGCGTAGAGTGCCAGTTCATACCACGTGTCCAGCTTGGACACCCAGTAGTTGTAAGGCACAGAGGGATCATTGAGGACGCTGACACGGTCTGCTACGTACTCCTTCACCATCTTCCAAAACTTTTCCCTCCTTGTGACACTAGGCTGCGCATCAGGGTGAGGGTGCTGGCGGGGTGTCATGAAGGTGTCCCACGCCTTGGAGAGTGTTGCCCTGCCTTTGTCGGAACTGCTGTGTGCTCCCCTTTTCTCCCCTTCTCGGTTGGCCAAGGTAGCACGTACTCTGCCGCCAGCGTTGTCAGATGGAAAATTTTGGAGCAATTTTTCAACAAGAACCTTCTGGTATTGCACCATTTTGCTTGTCCTCTCCACCGGAGGAATGAGAGATGAGAAATTCTCTTTGTAGCGGGGGTCCAGAAGGGTGAACACCCAGTAATCCGTGTTGTCTAAAATGCGTACAACGCGTGGGTCACGGGAAAGGCAGCCTAACATAAAGTCAGCCATGTGTGCCAGAGTACCAACAGTCAAGATTTCGCTGTCCTCACCAGGAGGATGACTCTCAATATCCTCATCCTCTTCCTCCTCTTCTGCCCACCCACGCTGAAGAGATGGAACTAAAGTTCCATGGCTAACCTCTGTAGCGGAGGCAACCGTGTCTTCCTCCTCCTCCTCCTCCTCCTCCTCCGCCTCCTCCAATTGTCGCTGAGAAGACGAAGTGAGGGTGCTCTGGCTATCACCTTGTGTAAGCTCTTCCTCCCCCATTTCCACCTCTTCCACATGCAAAGCGTCGGTTTTAATTGTGAGCAGCGAGCGTTTCAGTAGACACAGAAGTGGGATGGTTACACTGATAATAGCGTTATCGCCGCTCACCATCTGTGTCGATTCCTCAAAATTGCGTAAAACCTCGCAGAGGTCTGACATCCATTCCCACTCCTCACTTCTGATTACAGGAAGTTGAACGGAGAGGCGACGACCGTGTAACAGCTGGTACTCCACTACTGCCCTCTGCTGCTCACAAAGCCGGGCCAACATGTGGAAGGTGGAGTTCCAGCGCGTGCTCACGTCACACAGCAGCCGGTGAGCTGGCAATTGTAAGCGCTGCTGCAGCTTCAACAGGCCGGCCGAAGCTGTAGATGACTTACGGAAATGTGCACACACGCGGCGCACCTTGGTCAAGAGATCATGCACATTGGGGTAGGTTTTTAGAAATCGCTGAACCACTAAATTAAATACATGCGCTAGGCATGGTACGTGTGTGAGCTTGCCGAGCTCCAAAGCCGCCACCAAGTTACGCCCATTATCACACACAACCATGCCTGGTTGCAGGTTGAGTGGCGAGAGCCACTGCTCGGTCTGGTGACTAATCCCCTGCAACAGCTCTGAGGCCGTGTGCTGTTTGTCCCCAAGGCAGATCAGCTTCAGCACGGCCTGTTGACGCTTCCCCACTGCAGTGCTACACTGCTTCCAGCTACTGGCTGATGGGGGAGTGGCGCTGCGTGTAGAGAATTCGGAGGTGGAAATGGAGGAGGAGGAGCCAATAACGTAGGTGCTGGCGGAAACCCTGATGGAGGTAGGGCCCGCAATCCTCGGCGTGGGTAGCACCCGTGCCATCCCAGGGTCCGAGTCGCTCCCAGCCTCCACGACATTCACCCAGTGTGCCGTCAGGGAAATGTAGCGTCCCTGGCCACAAGCACTTGTCCATGTGTCAGTCGTTAAGTGGACCTTCCCAGTAACTGCGTTGGTCAGGGCACGGGTGATGTTACGGGACACATGGTGGTGTAATGCGGGGATGGCACACCGGGAAAAGTAGTGGCGGCTGGGGACCGCGTACCGAGGGACAGCTGCTGCCATCAGGCTGCGGAAGGACTCAGTGTCCACAAGCCTAAATGGCAGCATTTCGATGGCCAGTAATTTGGAAAGGTGTGAGGTTAGTGCTATGGCCTATGGGTGGGTGGCTGGGTATTTTCGCTTGCGCTCAAATGCCTGGGGTAACGACATTTGGACGCTGCGCTGGGACAGGGAAGTGGATGTGGTCGCTGATGGTGCTTCAGATGGTACAGGTGCAGGGCGGGAGGTATGCGGGCCTGCGCCTTCGACAGGCGATTGGCCGGCACCGAAAACAGGGGAAGAGGAGGCAGTGGTGTGGCCTGCAGACACAGATGGGCGATCCAGGCGTTCCTCCCACTTACTACGGTGCTTGGATGCCATGTGTCGGATCATGCTGGTGGTGGTGAGGTTTCTAGTGTTCATGCCTCGGCTCATTCTGGTGTGGCACAGGTTGCAAACTACAATTCTTTTGTCGTCCGCACTTTCCTTAAAAAAACGCCATACCGCGGAACACCTACCCTTTGGCAAGGGAGATTTACGCAAGGGGGTGCTCCGTGGAACATTTGCGGGCCGGTTTGGTGCGGTCCGCCTTCTTTCTGTAGCCACACCACTGCCTCTTCCAGCCTGTTGCGGTGCTGCAGATGGCTCACCCTCAGGACTGCTGTCATCGCTCGGCTCTACACCTTCCCAGGTGGGGTCAGTCACCTCATCGTCCACCAAGTCCTCCTCCACTTCCTCACTCTGATCATCCTCCCCATGTCTTGATCCCACCACATACTCAGTCATTGACAACTGTATAACATTCTCCTCAACAAGGTCTTGAGACAGTAATAGTGGTTGATTTAATGGCAACTGTGTCTCATCATCATCATCATCATCCACTACTTCCTTTGACCTTAAATGCCGTTCACATCTGTCATCTTCTTGTGATTGGGTACCCTCTAGAGGTTGTGAATCAGGGCACAAGATGTCATGTTCCTCTGCAAGCGTGCTTGGAGAGAGGGTCAAATGAAGGATTGGTGATGAGACGAGCTCCTCACTATATCCCAGTGTGGGATCACTTCTTTGACCAGACCGTCTATGGTGGGAGGAAGGATGATCAGAGTGAGGATTATGTTGACCAGACTCTTGGCTACTGAGAGTGGACTTGGTGGAAGACAGGGTGGTGCTTAACCGACTGGAAGCAGTATCAGCTGTCATCCAACCGACCACCTGTTCGCAGTGGTCGGACCTCGAGAGTGATGTCCTGCGACGCCCTGTAAAATTAGACATGAAGCTAGGTATGGTGGATGTCTTTCTTTCTTGTGCTCTGGCACCAGGCACAGTTTCTCCGCGTCCTGACCCGCGCCCTGAACTATCAGGATCACGTCCACTTCCCCGTCCCTTTTTACCCGCCTTCTTCATCTTACACGGAATATGTGACTTTAATATTTGAGTTTGAAAACTTAACAGTATTTCTTCCTATTCCGCAACTGTGCAGAGTACACAGAATAGGCTGCTAAACTGCGGTGACACACACTGAATGGAATATGTGACTTTAATATTTGAGTTTGAAAACTTAACAGTATTTCTTCCTATTCTGCAACTGTGCAGAGTACACAGAATAGGCTGCTAAACTGCGGTGACGCACACTGAATGGAATATGTGACTTTAATATTTGAGTTTGAAAACTTAACAGTATTTCTTCCTATTCTGCAACTGTGCAGAGTACACAGAATAGGCTGCTAAACTGCGGTGACGCACACTGAATGGAATATGTGACTTTAATATTTGAGTTTGAAAACTTAACAGTATTTCTTCCTATTCTGCAACTGTGCAGAGTACACAGAATAGGCTGCTAAACTGCGGTGACACACACTGAATGGAATATGTGACTTTAATATTTGAGTTTGAAAACTTAACAGTATTTCTTCCTATTCTGCAACTGTGCAGAGTACACAGAATAGGCTGCTGAACTGCGGTGACGCACACTGAATGGAATATGTGACTTTAATATTTGAGTTTGAAAACTTAACAGTATTTCTTCCTATTCTGCAACTGTGCAGAGTACACAGAATAGGCTGCTAAACTGCGGTGACGCACACTCAATGGAATATGTGACTTTAATATTTGAGTTTGAAAACTTAACAGTATTTCTTCCTATTCTGCAACTGTGCACAGTACACAGAATGTGCTGCTAAACTGCGGTGACGCACACTGAATGGAATATGTGACTTTAATATTTGAGTTTGAAAACTTAACAGTATTTCTTCCTATTCTGCAACTGTGCAGAGTACACAGAATAGGCTGCTAAACTGCGGTGACACACACTGAATGGAATATGTGACTTTAATATTTGAGTTTGAAAACTTAACAGTATTTCTTCCTATTGGGCTGCTAAACTGCGGTGACGCACACTGAATGGAATATGTGACTTTAATATTTGAGTTTGAAAACTTAACAGTATTTCTTCCTATTCTGCAACTGTGCAGAGTACACAGAATAGGCTGCTAAACTGCGGTGATGCACACTGAATGGAATATGTGACTTTAATATTTGAGTTTGAAAACTTAACAGTATTTCTTCCTATTCTGCAACTGTGCAGAGTACACAGAATAGGCTGCTAAACTGCGGTGACGCACACTCAATGGAATATGTGACTTTAATATTTGAGTTTGAAAACTTAGCAGTATTTCTTCCTATTCTGCAACTGTGCAGAGTACACAGAATAGGCTGCTAAACTGCGGTGACACACACTGAATGGAATATGTGACTTTAATATTTGAGTTTGAAAACTTAACAGTATTTCTTCCTATTCTGCAACTGTGCAGAGTACACAGAATAGGCTGCTAAACTGCGGTGACGCACACTGAATGGAATATGTGACTTTAATATTTGAGTTTGAAAACTTAACAGTATTTCTTCCTATTCTGCAACTGTGCACAGTACACAGAATGTGCTGCTAAACTGCGGTGACGCACACTGAATGGAATATGTGACTTTGATATTTTACTTTGAAGACTTAACAGTATTTCTTCCTATTCTGCAACTCTGCACAGTACACAGAATGTGCTGCTAAACTGCGGCGACGCACACTGAATGGAATATGTGACTTTGAAATTTTAGTTTGAAGACTTAACAGTATTTCTTCCTATTCTGCAACTCTGCACAGTACACAGAATGTGCTGCTAAACTGCGGCGAAGCAAACTGAATGGAATATGTGACTTTGATATTTTAGTTTGAAGACTTAACAGTATTTCTTCCTATTCTGCAACTCTGCACAGTACACAGAATGTGCTGCTAAACTGCGGCGAAGCACACTGAATGGAATATGTGACTTTGATATTTTACAGTTTGAAGACTTAACAGTATTTCTTCCTATTCTGCAACTCTGCACAGTCCACAGAATGTGCTGCTAAACTGCGGCGAAGCACACTGAATGGAATATGTGACTTTGATATTTTAGTTTGAAGACTTAACAGTATTTCTTCCTATTCTGCAACTCTGCACAGTACACAGAATGTGCTGCTAAACTGCGGCGACGCACACTGAATGGAATATGTGACTTTGATATTTTAGTTTGAAGACTTAACAGAATGTGCTCTAATCTGCAACTTTGCACACTAAACAGAATGTGCTCTAATCTGCAACTTTGCACACTAAACAGAATGTGCTCTAATCTGCAACTTTGCACACTAAACAGAATGTGCTCTAATCTGCAACTTTGCACACTAAACAGAATATATAAAAATTTTTTTTTTTTGTTTTTTTCCCCCCACACAAAATAACCTGCTGCCCCCACACACAGTAGTCCTAAAAAGGACTTTTGGTTCTTTTTTTTTCACAATTTTGCTTTTTTTCTCCCTACACTGACTTTCCTTCCTATCCTCATCTCTCCCTGGCTAAGACTGAGCCGAACTCGCTGGTCAGGTGCTATACAGCACCCGACCACGGGTTCTGGCCAGCCAATCAGTGTAATGCCAGCAGCCAACATGGCTGCTGGCATTACACCGATGTCAGAGCCTCCCTGCACGTTTATTGGCTGCGCAGCAGCCGCAAAACGTGCGGGGAGGAGACCCGAACATGGCGGGCGAGCACATGCGGTACTCGTACGAGTACCGCCATGTGCCGAGCAGAGCGATGCTCGAGCCGATCCGAGCATCGGCCGAGCATGCTCGCTCAACACTAATAAATACATGATACCAATTACATACGAGGTACAATTATCTTATTATTAAAGGGACAGTAAAGTCTGTTTGTAGCTATTACAATAATAAACTAACGGATATAAGATCCATCTCTGAGAGATACAGACCAAACATCAAACCCGCGCTCCTCCAGTCTAATCGAGTACAATGTGCCCTGTATTAGGCATATATAATAACACTGTGGATAAATTTGAGGCATTAGTACCAGCATTTTTGGCCAAAAAGGAGATATACGCTTACCAACCGCGCCAAGGTTCCTCCAGTGTGGCAAGTCCCTACTCTAAACACTTGATGTCCATATCTAAAAAATAAAATTAAAATTAAAAAAATGACCCCTGAGGAGATGTTATAGTAACGCATAAGGTGGGGGGATCGTTTTATATACTTTCCTGTGAGGTGCATGAAGGTCCCCATGTGTGTAATTAAAAACAAGCAATATCTTAAAAAAAGTGTGTAAGAGAGGACGTGCCCTGTATTGCCTGCATAGAGCTGGATACCCACCAGAGGAGTAACTAGAAGCCTCCTGGCCCTGGTACAAGAAGTGACACGGGCCCCCCACCACCACATTGGCCCCTTCCATAATGCCCCTCAATCTCCACAGTGTCCCCATCTCCTACCTCCTACTTGGAGCTCCCGCACGATCCTCTTAGTAATGCAGAGCACTGGAAGATGATGTCATCTCCCTGAATTACTAGATGATGTCATCTCCCAGCGCTCTGCATTGCTAGAGTGCCGGGATATGATGTCATCTCCCAGCGCTCTGCATTGCTAGAGTGCCGGGATATGATGTCATCTCCCAGCGCTCTGCATTACTAGAGTGCCGGGATATGATGTCATCTCTTCAGTGCTCTGCATTACTAGAGTGCCGGGATATGATGTCATCTCCCAGCGCTCTGCATTACTAGAGTGTCGGGATATGATGTCATCTCCCAGCGCTCTGCATTACTAGAGTGCCGGGATATGATGTCATCTCCCAGCGCTCTGCATTACTAGAGTGCCGGGATATGATGTCATCTCTTCAGTGCTCTGCATTACTAGAGCGCCGGCGGGAGATTGCGGGCACCAGGCGCAGGGGTCGCAGGAGAGGCCGGGCCCCTGGAGTGCACGGGCCCGGTCACAGGTACAATACCCTGCGACCCGTATAGTTATGCCTCTGATACCCACACAAAAACACTCTTAGCTTTTATAGGTAACATGTAACCACCCCTACAGGCCACATGAGGAATAATCAGGTTGGAACTGAGAATATGTCAAATTAACCTCTTAAAGACCTAAAATGTGAAGAAGAGAACTGGTGCAGTGAAACCTTCATGTGTGATAATAGTGACAGTGAGGAGCTGCTAGAATTAGATAATGGAGATAGATAGAGACAGAGAGAAACAAGCAGCTTATAGCGCTAACTAATCTTAGTGTAAAACAATATATATGTGTGTATAGAATACAGTTGTATTTTTTATCACTTTGTCACTTCATATAAAAGATATAAAAAATTCCAATGTACTATATATATATATATTGCTTTACCCTAAGATGAGTTAGCGCTACAAGCTGTTAATTTATGGTCTGAGAGATATGAAGATAAAGTCCCCCCCCTTCTCTGACGTCTCCTGTAAAGCTGTCAGCAGAACATTCTGGTTGCGCGACCAGACGGCGGCTCTTCAGCAGAGCCGAAATAGCGCGACCCATAAACAAATACTTCATTGGAACGGTCTACAATGTGTATCTGATTTGCAGTCACACTTTGTACTGTTCCAATGAAGTATTAGTTAATAGATACCGCTATTTCGGCTCTGCTGAAGAGCCACCGTCTGGACGCGCAACCAGAATCTTCTGCTGACAGCTTTACAGGAGACATCAGAGAAAGGGGGGGGGGGGACTTTATCTTCATATCTCTCTCAGACCATAAAGGATTGGGAGATATCAGTTTATTATTGTAATAGCTACAGTATTAGATCTTCATTAAAACAGACTTTACTATCCCTTTAAGTCACCATATACAAGCAGATTACCAGAGTCCGCATACAGAACACATACTAATTTAGACCAGTAGATGTCAGTAGTCACACTACATTGTACACCATGTGTGGACTTTACATTCATCCCCTCTTTTCACTTCTGCTTTTGAAGGGATATTAATGTTTCACAATAAAAGCAGCTCCAATTAATCTTCATAGTATTTGGACTTTGGAGAGTGTTATTTCAATTCTGTCAGAGTTGTAGTACAAGAGTAATTGAATGATAAAGTATCCTCCTCCCGCCCCTTTTACTGATGTAACACTGCTCACCTCAGAGCAGCAATACTGTCCAGATGGATCACAGAGAGGGACAATCTTCAGTGATCATAAGGACAAACCTGTCGGGGGGGCAGTGTTACCTTATGATCACAGTAAGAAGATTGTCCCTTGCTGTGACCTGTCTGGTCAAGAGATCAGATTCCACATCTGAGGGGAGGAGGCTTACACTAGGTAAAAGGGGTGGGAGGGGGATACTTTATCATTCAATTACTCTTGAACTACAACTCCGACAGTAGTGATATAACACTCTCCATGGTCCAAATACTATGATGATTAACTGGAGGCGATTTTATTATGGAACATTACTATCCCTTTACCCATGAAGGTACCATAAAGAGTTTTTGCTAGCACGTTGGATATGTATTTATAGAAGCTTTATCTAGTATTTCATTCACATGAAGGGTAGTTGTGACTGTGTTATTAAGCACAACTTACTGTATGTACTGTATACATGCATACACACATATATAGATATATATACACACACACACACATATAGATATATATACACACACACACACACACACATATCTAGGAATACACATCAGTAAGTACACATACCGTAAATGTAGAGCTTGTCCTTCTGCTCTGGGGTAGATATATATATCCAGTCCTGGGGTATAAATTCAGTGCTGAATTGTATATACAGTCCTGTCCAGTCCTGTGGTGTTTGTATATAAATATATATATACAGAGAGAGAGTGTTCTGTGGTGTATATAGTGTTGGTGTTTATACAGTTTTATCAAGTCCTGCGGTGTGTGTGTGTGTGTATATAAGTCCTGCGGTGTGTGTGTGTGTGTATATAAGTCCTGCGGTGTGTGTGTGTGTATATATAGAGTTCTGTGGTGTATATAAGTCCTGTGGTGTGTGTGTGTATATATAAGTCCTGTGGTGTGTGTATATAGAGTTCTGTGGTGTATATAAGTCCTGCGGTGTGTATGTATAATATATATGTATATACTGCTGTCTCAGTGAGAATATCAGTGCGTGTCTAGTTTACTGCTTTCCCTTTGTGTATAAACTCTCCTGTTACCAGGGACTCCTGAGAGGAGGGAGGGAGAGAGGCTAACAATTCACACACACACACACACACACACACACACCCACACACAATCTCCCTGTCTCTCTCTAGTTCTCTCTCTCTGTCACAGACACTTGCACAAACAATCTCTCACACAAACACACACACACACACACACAGAATCTCTCTCACACACAATCTCTCGCTCATACACATACAATCTCTCACACAAACACACACACAGAATCTCTCACTCTCTGACACACAATTTCTCTCACTTTCTCAGACAAGCGCGCACACACACACATGTATACTCTCACATATACACAACCCCCCCCCCACACACACACACACACACAATATCTCCCTCACATGCACACACATTCTCTCTCACACACACACATACAATCACACTGTTTCTCTCTCTCTCACACATACAATTTCTTTCTCTCTCCCACACATTCTCTCTCTTACACACATATACACAATCTCACTGTCTCTCTCTCACATTCACACACAATTTCTCTCTCACACACACACACACACACACACACAACCTAACTCTCATAAATGCAAACACTCATACAATATCTCTGTCGCACATCAAATCTCTCTCACACAAATGCACACACAACTGTCACACTCTCTCACACACACACATACACACACACACACACATACACACAAAAAAACACTTTTTAAAAACATATTACTGCAATTTAGACATATTAAAACAGTTAATAAACATTTTTAGAAACAACACTTTTGTTTAAATGAAAATTTGTATTCATTTTAACACGTTATAATTTCAGAAGAATTTAAAAAGAAGCGTTTACAGACCCCAATATAAATAAACAAGTTAAATCAATCACTATTACAGGATAACACATTAGATAGGCAAAATATTTCTATGCGAGATCCCATTGATATAATCCAAGGGGTCCGAGCGTTACAGAATTTATCATAGCGATTATTATCAGTAGAGTTTAGGAATTCATTTTGGCACCTGTAACCTATGTTTTTCAGAATTTTTGTCCAAGTGATACTTTGTTTTTTCCAGAAAGCTGCAATTGTTATCTTTACACCTAAACATATGAGATAGTAATGTATCTACATACTTAGACATTCCACTTACTCTTTTGCCTAATAAAGCACCCATGCATCCAAATAAGTATTTCCCTAAAACGTTTGATAACAATTTCTTGAGTTTACACCAGATTAACTCTGTATACAGTCCCACCAGATATGTAAGAATGTCCCCTCTTCATCACAGTCTGTAAAACAAACACTTGGGGCATCTGGACACATTACAGTCAGTCTACATGGAACCAAGTAAGTTAAATGTAATGTTCTGTATAATTGCTTTCTTAGATTTAAATTTATACAACTCTTCGGGATTCTAGTCAATATTTCTGTCTTCATCTTTCAAAATGTCCCCAATCCCCTTATCCATACATTTCACTTTTTTTTTTAACATATCTTAATTGAAGATTTTCAAAGATACAACAAAACAGGGGTGAGAGAGTAGGAGGGAGGTACATGTGGGAGGATCAGAGTACAAGCATTTCAGATATGTAATACATTTAGTTCTTAAAGGGATAGTAATGTTCCATAATAAAAGCAGTTCTAATTAATCATGATAGTATTTGGACTTTGGAGAGTGTTATATCAATTCTGTCAGAGTTGTAGTTCAAGAGTAATTCAACGACAAGGTATCCCCCTCCCGCCCCTTTTACTGATGTAACACTGCTCAGCCAGATCAGAAGGGAGGTGCCCAGGTGGACTGCAGAGAGGGGCAATCTTCAATTAAGATAAGGTAAAAACCTGAAAAACTTGTCAAGGGGGGGCAGGGTTTTCATTGTTCTCACAGTAAGAAGATTGTCCCCTTCTGTTATCTGTCTGGTCTATGGACTGGATTCCACATCTGAGAAGAGATGGCTTACACTAGGTAAAAGGGGCGGGAAGGGAAACTTTGCTTGTGAATATCTCTCAAACCATAAAGGTGTGAGAGATAAGACTTATATCATTCTTCATGTTTTTTTAATGCCTACAAAATAAAATAAAGTTAAAACGAAGTATTACTATCCTTTTAAAGTCTTACTGGCCCATACTAAATTAATTAGATCAATCCTACTTAAATAATATCTTTCCTGATCCACCCAACCACGTGTTGTCCAGTTACTATCTGATTGTACACGTAAAAATAATAAGTGAAAACACGGGAAATGTAGTATTTATAAAAATTCAGGACAGGAGAACCACCCATCTCTCTAGACCTATATAAAATATATTTATTAATCCTATGGATTTCCCTCCCAGATGAAATTCGGTATTCTATTTTGTAAACCCAAGATATCTTGTTTATTTAAGTTTATGGGAAGAATCCTAAAAAAATAAAGAATCTTCAGTAGAATTACCATTTTTATAGAATTTATTCTAACCAGGAATGAGAGGGGCAAGGTTTTCCAAAGCGTTAACAAAGAATCTATTTTACTATTCAAGTTTCAATAGTTTAGATCAAAAATCATTTTCAGATTTTTTTGGGATTTTAACCCCTAAGTAAGAGATATAGTCTATACATTTTTTACATTTTTTTCTATCTCAGTAGATTTTTTAAGGTGTAAACCCAGAAATTCAGAGTTTTCTTCATTTACTTTTAGACCTGAAATATTGCCAAATTTTTCTAAGATCCATAGATTATTTAAACTTTTAAAGGGATAGTAATACTTCGTTTTAACTTTACTTTATTTTGTAGGCATTAAAAAAACATGAAGAACGATATAAGTCTTATCTCTCAATCCTTTATGGTTTATGAAATATTCACAAGCAAAGTCCCCCTCCCGCCCCTTTTACCTAGTGTAAGCTACCTCTTCTCAGATGTGGAATCCAGTCCATAGACCAGACAGATAACAGAAGGGGACAATCATCTTCCTATGAGAACAATGAAAGCCCTGCCCCTTTTACCTAGTGTTATCCATCTCTTCTCAGATGTGGAATGCAGTCCATAGACCAGACAGATAACAGCAGGGGACAATCTTCTTCCTATGAGAACAATGAAAGCCCTGCCCCTTTTACCTAGTGTAAGCCATCTCTTCTCAGATGTGGAATGCAGTCCATAGACCAGACAGATAACAGAAGGGGACAATCTTCTTCCTATGAGAACAATGAAAGCCCTGCCCCCCTTGACAAGTTTTTCAGGTTTTTCCCTTATCTTAATTGAAGATTGTCCCTCTCTGCAATCTACCTGGGCACCTCCCTTCTGATCTGGCTGAGCAGTGTTACATCAGTAAAAGGGGCGGGAGGGGGACACTTTGTCATTGAATTATTCTTGAACTACAACTCTGACAGAATTGAAATAACACTCTCCAAAGTCCAAATACTACGATGATTAATTAGAGCTGCTTTTAGTATGAAACATTACTGTCCCTTTAAGAAGGTTTGAAAGAAATAAGATTAAATTGTCCACATACATTTCCAATTTCAGCTTCATCAATTTGATCATTACTTCTGATTGCCTCAGCCAGAGCTTCCAAACACAAAGCACAAACCATATGAGAAAGAGGACATCCCTGCTTTAGGCTTCCTTTTAAAAGGTTGCACTGAAAAATGCATGATAGAGAGGACGCATTCAGCATGTCGTATTGTGACATGAGAATCTTGCCATGCACAAAAGCACGAGATTCTCATGTCGCCTCCTTATATGTCACTGTATGTAACAGGAGGTGGATATCATTGGCCATGACCCTTTCCTGTGTCTCAGCAGGTTTTCCAAAGCGTTAACAAAGAATCTATTTTACTATTCAAGTTTCTATAGTTTAGATCAAAAATAATTTTCAGATATTTTGGGATTTAAACCCCTAAGTAAGAGACATAGTCTATACATTTTTTTAAATTTTTTTCTAGCTCAGTAGATTTTTATAACCCCTTAACGACCGACCACGCAGGCACGCGGCAGTCACTAAAGGACCACGGAGCTTTTTTTTGTTATTTTTTTTTTTTCCGACTCCGGACTCCCCGAACGGCATGCAGCCACGGGGGGAGCCCAGAATTCCATGACGGTCATAGTACATCATGGGTCGTTAACTCTGATCGAGACATGACGAACTATGACCGTCAAGGGTCGTTAAGGGGTTAAGGTGTAAATCCAAAATTTCAGAACTTTCTTCATTTACTTTTAGACCCGAAATGTTGCCAAATTTTTCTAATAAGATCCATAGATTATTTAAACTTTTAAGAAGGTTTGAAAGAAATAAGATTAAATTGTCCACATACATTTCCAATTTCAGTTTCCTCAATTTGATCATTACTTCTGATTGCCTCAGCCAGAGCTTCCAAACACAAAGCACAAACCATATGAGAAAGAGGACATCCCTGCTTTAGGCTTCCTTTTAAAAGGTTGCACTGAAAAATGCATGATAGAGAGGACGCATTCAGCATGTCGTATTGTGACATGAGAATCTTGCCATGCACAAAAGCACGAGATTCTCATGTCGCCTCCTTATATGTCACTGTATGTAACAGGAGGTGGATATCATTGGCCATGACCCTTTCCTGTGTCTCAGCAGGTTTTCCAAAGCGTTAACAAAGAATCTATTTTACTATTCAAGTTTCTATAGTTTAGATCAAAAATAATTTTCAGATATTTTGGGATTTAAACCCCTAAGTAAGAGACATAGTCTATACATTTTTTTAAATTTTTTTCTAGCTCAGTAGATTTTTATAACCCCTTAACGACCGACCACGCAGGCACGCGGCAGTCACTAAAGGACCACGGAGCTTTTTTTTGTTATTTTTTTTTTTTCCGACTCCGGACTCCCCGAACGGCATGCAGCCACGGGGGGAGCCCAGAATTCCATGACGGTCATAGTACATCATGGGTCGTTAACTCTGATCGAGACATGACGAACTATGACCGTCAAGGGTCGTTAAGGGGTTAAGGTGTAAATCCAAAATTTCAGAACTTTCTTCATTTACTTTTAGACCCGAAATGTTGCCAAATTTTTCTAATAAGATCCATAGATTATTTAAACTTTTAAGAAGGTTTGAAAGAAATAAGATTAAATTGTCCACATACATTTCCAATTTCAGTTTCCTCAATTTGATCATTACTTCTGATTGCCTCAGCCAGAGCTTCCAAACACAAAGCACAAACCATATGAGAAAGAGGACATCCCTGCTTTAGGCTTCCTTTTAAAAGGTTGCACTGAAAAATGCATGATAGAGAGGACGCATTCAGCATGTCGTATTGTGACATGAGAATCTTGCCATGCACAAAAGCACGAGATTCTCATGTCGCCTCCTTATATGTCACTGTATGTAACAGGAGGTGGATATCATTGGCCATGACCCTTTCCTGTGTCTCAGCAGGTTTTCCAAAGCGTTAACAAAGAATCTATTTTACTATTCAAGTTTCTATAGTTTAGATCAAAAATAATTTTCAGATATTTTGGGATTTAAACCCCTAAGTAAGAGACATAGTCTATACATTTTTTTAAATTTTTTTCTAGCTCAGTAGATTTTTATAACCCCTTAACGACCGACCACGCAGGCACGCGGCAGTCACTAAAGGACCACGGAGCTTTTTTTTGTTATTTTTTTTTTTTCCGACTCCGGACTCCCCGAACGGCATGCAGCCACGGGGGGAGCCCAGAATTCCATGACGGTCATAGTACATCATGGGTCGTTAACTCTGATCGAGACATGACGAACTATGACCGTCAAGGGTCGTTAAGGGGTTAAGGTGTAAATCCAAAATTTCAGAACTTTCTTCATTTACTTTTAGACCCGAAATGTTGCCAAATTTTTCTAATAAGATCCATAGATTATTTAAACTTTTAAGAAGGTTTGAAAGAAATAAGATTAAATTGTCCACATACATTTCCAATTTCAGTTTCCTCAATTTGATCATTACTTCTGATTGCCTCAGCCAGAGCTTCCAAACACAAAGCACAAACCATATGAGAAAGAGGACATCCCTGCTTTAGGCTTCCTTTTAAAAGGTTGCACTGAAAAATGCATGATAGAGAGGACGCATTCAGCATGTCGTATTGTGACATGAGAATCTTGCCATGCACAAAAGCACGAGATTCTCATGTCGCCTCCTTATATGTCACTGTATGTAACAGGAGGTGGATATCATTGGCCATGACCCTTTCCTGTGTCTCAGCAGGTTTTCCAAAGCGTTAACAAAGAATCTATTTTACTATTCAAGTTTCTATAGTTTAGATCAAAAATAATTTTCAGATATTTTGGGATTTAAACCCCTAAGTAAGAGACATAGTCTATACATTTTTTTAAATTTTTTTCTAGCTCAGTAGATTTTTATAACCCCTTAACGACCGACCACGCAGGCACGCGGCAGTCACTAAAGGACCACGGAGCTTTTTTTTGTTATTTTTTTTTTTTCCGACTCCGGACTCCCCGAACGGCATGCAGCCACGGGGGGAGCCCAGAATTCCATGACGGTCATAGTACATCATGGGTCGTTAACTCTGATCGAGACATGACGAACTATGACCGTCAAGGGTCGTTAAGGGGTTAAGGTGTAAATCCAAAATTTCAGAACTTTCTTCATTTACTTTTAGACCCGAAATGTTGCCAAATTTTTCTAATAAGATCCATAGATTATTTAAACTTTTAAGAAGGTTTGAAAGAAATAAGATTAAATTGTCCACATACATTTCCAATTTCAGTTTCCTCAATTTGATCATTACTTCTGATTGCCTCAGCCAGAGCTTCCAAACACAAAGCACAAACCATATGAGAAAGAGGACATCCCTGCTTTAGGCTTCCTTTTAAAAGGTTGCACTGAAAAATGCATGATAGAGAGGACGCATTCAGCATGTCGTATTGTGACATGAGAATCTTGCCATGCACAAAAGCACGAGATTCTCATGTCGCCTCCTTATATGTCACTGTATGTAACAGGAGGTGGATATCATTGGCCATGACCCTTTCCTGTGTCTCAGCAGGTTTTCCAAAGCGTTAACAAAGAATCTATTTTACTATTCAAGTTTCTATAGTTTAGATCAAAAATAATTTTCAGATATTTTGGGATTTAAACCCCTAAGTAAGAGACATAGTCTATACATTTTTTTAAATTTTTTTCTAGCTCAGTAGATTTTTATAACCCCTTAACGACCGACCACGCAGGCACGCGGCAGTCACTAAAGGACCACGGAGCTTTTTTTTGTTATTTTTTTTTTTTTCCGACTCCGGACTCCCCGAACGGCATGCAGCCACGGGGGGAGCCCAGAATTCCATGACGGTCATAGTACATCATGGGTCGTTAACTCTGATCGAGACATGACGAACTATGACCGTCAAGGGTCGTTAAGGGGTTAAGGTGTAAATCCAAAATTTCAGAACTTTCTTCATTTACTTTTAGACCCGAAATGTTGCCAAATTTTTCTAATAAGATCCATAGATTATTTAAACTTTTAAGAAGGTTTGAAAGAAATAAGATTAAATTGTCCACATACATTTCCAATTTCAGTTTCCTCAATTTGATCATTACTTCTGATTGCCTCAGCCAGAGCTTCCAAACACAAAGCACAAACCATATGAGAAAGAGGACATCCCTGCTTTAGGCTTCCTTTTAAAAGGTTGCACTGAAAAATGCATGATAGAGAGGACGCATTCAGCATGTCGTATTGTGACATGAGAATCTTGCCATGCACAAAAGCACGAGATTCTCATGTCGCCTCCTTATATGTCACTGTATGTAACAGGAGGTGGATATCATTGGCCATGACCCTTTCCTGTGTCTCAGCAGGTTTTCCAAAGCGTTAACAAAGAATCTATTTTACTATTCAAGTTTCTATAGTTTAGATCAAAAATAATTTTCAGATATTTTGGGATTTAAACCCCTAAGTAAGAGACATAGTCTATACATTTTTTTAAATTTTTTTCTAGCTCAGTAGATTTTTATAACCCCTTAACGACCGACCACGCAGGCACGCGGCAGTCACTAAAGGACCACGGAGCTTTTTTTTGTTATTTGTTTTTTTTCCGACTCCGGACTCCCCGAACGGCATGCAGCCACGGGGGGAGCCCAGAATTCCATGACGGTCATAGTACATCATGGGTCGTTAACTCTGATCGAGACATGACGAACTATGACCGTCAAGGGTCGTTAAGGGGTTAAGGTGTAAATCCAAAATTTCAGAACTTTCTTCATTTACTTTTAGACCCGAAATGTTGCCAAATTTTTCTAATAAGATCCATAGATTATTTAAACTTTTAAGAAGGTTTGAAAGAAATAAGATTAAATTGTCCACATACATTTCCAATTTCAGTTTCCTCAATTTGATCATTACTTCTGATTGCCTCAGCCAGAGCTTCCAAACACAAAGCACAAACCATATGAGAAAGAGGACATCCCTGCTTTAGGCTTCCTTTTAAAAGGTTGCACTGAAAAATGCATGATAGAGAGGATGCATTCAGCATGTCGTATTGTGACATGAGAATCTTGCCATGCACAAAAGCATGAGATTCTCATGTCGCCTCCTTATATGTCACTGTATGTAACAGGAGGTGGATATCATTGGCCATGACCCTTTCCTGTGTCTCAGCAGGTTTTCCAAAGCGTTAACAAAGAATCTATTTTACTATTCAAGTTTCTATAGTTTAGATCAAAAATAATTTTCAGATATTTTGGGATTTAAACCCCTAAGTAAGAGACATAGTCTATACATTTTTTTAAATTTTTTTCTAGCTCAGTAGATTTTTATAACCCCTTAACGACCGACCACGCAGGCACGCGGCAGTCACTAAAGGACCACGGAGCTTTTTTTTGTTATTTTTTTTTTTTCCGACTCCGGACTCCCCGAACGGCATGCAGCCACGGGGGGAGCCCAGAATTCCATGACGGTCATAGTACATCATGGGTCGTTAACTCTGATCGAGACATGACGAACTATGACCGTCAAGGGTCGTTAAGGGGTTAAGGTGTAAATCCAAAATTTCAGAACTTTCTTCATTTACTTTTAGACCCGAAATGTTGCCAAATTTTTCTAATAAGATCCATAGATTATTTAAACTTTTAAGAAGGTTTGAAAGAAATAAGATTAAATTGTCCACATACATTTCCAATTTCAGTTTCCTCAATTTGATCATTACTTCTGATTGCGTCAGCCAGAGCTTCCAAACACAAAGCACAAACCATATGAGAAAGAGGACATCCCTGCTTTAGGCTTCCTTTTAAAAGGTTGCACTGAAAAATGCATGATAGAGAGGACGCATTCAGCATGTTCCATTGTTTAAAAGGGTGACATGAGAATCTCACCATGCATAAAAGCACGAGATGCTCATGTCGCCTCCTTATATGTCACTGTATGCATCAGGAGGTGGATATCACTGGCCACGACCCTTTCCTGTGTCTCAGCACAGGCTGGGTTAAAAGGAGAGGAATGGGAAGGCTGGGTTTATGTCACTGGGATGTCTAATTTTTCCCACAGTCGTCTCTCTCTCTCTTTGTAATAAGTGTCATTGATGTGACAGCAGCAGTGAAATGTGCAATTTCACTCTGTCAGTGTAATTATTTTATTTACACTTTCGGCATCGGAGAGGTATTACGAGGAACTTTGACAAATCCAGAAACGGTGGCAGAGTTCAATACAATACCTCTCCGATGCCGAAAGGGTTAAAAAATAATTATGGTCCGGCACTTGTTGAACAAGGCTAAAGCTCTTATACCCCTTCACTGGGGACAGACACAGGTCCCGACCCTGCATGAGTGGGCTGCGAGGGTTGACCTTGCGCGCAACCTGGAGGAGTTGGTACTTATTTCAGAAGACCAGCGAGAGAGCTTCTCTGCCACTTGGTTGCCCTGGATGAAGTTCCTGGAGGACCCGGGGACCCTGGCCATCTTGGGCCCTGGCGACCCATGACTTACGATGCTGTCTAGGATGTTTTTTTTTTTTGTCTTTTCCTAGATCCTGATGTGATTGTAGGTGGGTGATGTCAAGTCCAAAAATAGATACTCTATATCTATTAGCAAAAATCCACAAAAGCCTGAATAAACCCACTGGGAGACCAGTTGTCTCGGGGATTGATAGCCTCACAGAAAAACTAGTAGTTATTTGGATTTTAGATTGAGAAACTTTGTAACAAGTCTACCGTCTTACACTAGTGATACGATGGATGTCCAGACTTCTAGATCTACATATTACTAAGGGCACCCTATTAGCGACATGCGATGTAGAGTCGCTATATACAAGCAGTAATCATCAATATGGGTGTAAGGCAGTTGAATATTTTTTAAATTCTCAATCTTGTGAGTGTAAAGATACTAACGTCTTCCTCCTGAGGTTGTTGAAATTTATCTTGACGCATAATTTTTTCACGTTTGATGATCATATATACCTGCAAAAGTGATGGACGGAGGTGGGGACTGCCTGTACTCCCACCTACGCCAATTTATATTTGGGGTGGTGGGAGCACGAGCACGTCTTTTGTGAGGCCAATGACAAGTATACTGACTGTATTATACTCTACTTACGTTACATCGATGACATCTTGATATACTGGGAAGGGAGTAAGGAACTGTTCAAAGAGTTCATGGAAGTTCTAAACAATAATGAATTGAATTTGCATTTGACTTTCTCTATTGATATAGACCGTGTAGAATACTTAGATCTAGTTATTCAGAGACGTCCTAATGACACCGTGATAATGGACCTATATAGGAAGTCTACAGCAACAAATTCAATATTACATTATGACAGCTTTCATCCCAGGTCTGTAAGGAACAATATCCCCGTAGGGAAATTTTTACATGTGAGATGAAACTGTTCTAATGTAGAATTGTTTAAATCACAAAGTGTCCAACTGAAAGTGAGATTGTTATCAAGAGGGTACAGTAAGTCAGTTATCAAGAAGGCATATCACCGAGCATTACACACTGATAGATCGGAGTTATTGGTTAATAAAAAGAAAGGTGGTGATATGGAGAGGAATGTCATAAGATTCATCACAGATTTCAGAGGCAATACCAATTTTATTCGTAATATTCTGAAAAACATGCATATATATTAAGTGATGATCCTGACACGGAGGCTGTGTAGCAGAGCCGCATTCACGTTTTTTAAAAAGAATTACTTAATTGGAATGGTCTACAAAGTGTGTCTGGTTTGCAAGAACACGTTGTAGACCATTCCAATGAAGTAATTCTTTTTAAAAAAACACGATTGCGGCTCTGGTGCAGAGTCTCCGTGTGGCCCGACACGGATCTCCTGCTGACAGCTTTATATCAAACATAGCCATCTGGTCAGACATATAAAAGGAAACCCCCATTATTGGATCCTATCCAGGTTACGGCTGTAGCACCTGTAGGTTTATGATTAAAATGACCCAAATAAATGATTGTTTTGGAACTGTACACGAAATCCAAGACTATATCAGTTGCAGGAGTATAGGTGTTATCTATTGTATTGAATGTGGATGTAAAATGAGATATGTGGGGAAGACCAAACTGACTTTACATATACGAATTTTAGAACATATAAAGAACATACATAATGCTGTGAAAGATAAACAAAGTGGTAAAAAATATCATCAGTAGCTGGAGATGCATGACAGACTAATCTACCTCACTCATCGCTTCTCTAACACCACACCCCTCTGTCAGTCCCTACACTGGCTCCCATTAGCATACAGAGTAAAATTCAAAACTCTGGTGCTAACTTATAGAGCCCTCACTAACACTGCACCCCCCTATATTTCATCTCTCATTTCCAAATATACTCCCGCCTGCCATCTTCGCTCTGCACATGACCTTCTGCTCTCCACAGCTCTTATCACATCCTCCCACTCCCGCCTACAGGACTTCTCCCGTGCTGCACCTCAGCTGTGGAATTCTCTCCCCCGCCCCATTAGACTCTCCCCCAGCCTTCAAATCTTCAGACGCTCCCTGAAGACTCACCTCTTCAGGGAGGCCTATCAACTGCCTCCATAAACATCATCACCAAGATTCACCCCTTGCACGGACTACTGCACTCAATGGCACTTCTCTCTCCCACCCACTGACTGGCAGTTCATGTGGCAGGAGGCACTTAAACACAATAGCACTTACTCCTTCTGTATCAAACCTACCTTCCTCTAGACTGTAAGATATCACCAGCAGGGCCCTCTGATCCTTCTGTTCTACACATCTGATTGTACTATTTAATACCTCTGTATGTCTATTCCCAATTGTACAGCGCTGCGGAATTAGTTGGCGCTATATAAATAAAGATTAATAATAATAATAATAATACACAAAGTATGGGGATTGTAAAATATGTTTGGGAATTAGGGGAACTAACATTGTAGCATCACTGTTATGTAAATAATGCGAATGGATATTCAGTATGAATTGCTTTTGTCCTTTTGGGATAAATGAGACACAGAATTATGGAGTCTTTATTTAATGTGACATTAGAGAACTTACTATGTGAATTATCTGTACAATGCATTGTGAGAAGGGACGAATGTACAAAGTGTGAGCCAGGCAGCCGGGCACAATGCCAACGCGTGAGGAGAGGTATCGGAGGAAGCGGGCAGCAAATACAAGCCTACCACCCGCTTCCTCCGATGTCTATCTCCCCTCCTCCCGCTACCTCCAATAGCTCTCTAGTCCACAAGCTGTTCTTATGCTGCGGGCTTCATAGCCACCCGCAGCAATGGGAGTTCTTATGAATGAAGATGAGGGAAGCGCTGCAGTCACAGTGCAGCCTGCTCCCTCAGTTATATTTTAACCCTTTGAGTGCCAGAGTGGTACGCAACGCATTGCTTTGCAATGCTTTGCGTACCACTCTGGCACTCAAAGGGTTAACTTAGATCTCATCCATTTATAATGTTCTACCTCCTGTGTCCCATTACTATTAGTACTTTTGCTCCACTCTCTGTTTGAAGGAGAGTGGAGCAAAAGTACTAATAACAATGGGACACAGGAGGTAGGGCATTAAAAATGAATGTGATCTAATTTAAACTAATGTGTAATAATAGTATTTTAATAAAAAAGTTTAAAACACACACACACACACACACACACATATATACAGGCAAGGTATGTAGTCCATACCTTGCCTATTAATCCTTTGGGTACCAGAGGGGTAGGAAACATGCTAAGCAATTCTTTCCTACCTCTCTGGTACTCAAAGGGTTAATTGTGGAATAAACGACAGATTTGTCCACTACATGGAGGTCCATGAGGTGGATGTAGATGGGGTTAGTATGTCACATATATACAATATATGTGACATACTAAGGGGGGGGGATGTGTAAGGTGTCATTGGGTACTGCTTGGTGTACTAGTTTTATTGATTGTAACCCTTTGAATGCCACAGGGGTGAGCAGTGCACATCCCTATGGCATTCAAAGCTGTCCATGGTGCTGAAAGCCTTCTCTGTGTTCCCCTAGTGGCTGGGTAGGGAAGCACAGAGAAAGCTGATCAGAACTTGCAACGTTGATTTTGGATTTTCTGACTGAACTTGATACTTTGCAGTGCTGTGATTGGCTGTGGTGCTAGGTAACATTTTTATAGTGTGTTTTTAGGTAAGATTTTGTAAGCGACGCAGGTTTAAGGTTAATGTGTATTTTGTTGGTTATCGCTCGTTAGGCTTTCTAGGTAAGGAAGATTTGAATCTCACGTTACCTGGTCTTGCTTAACGAGCTAAGGCAGTTTTTTTCTTCACGTTGGTTTTAACGCCAACATTTGAATCGAGCCCTGAGTGATTGTTTGGAGTTCTGGTTATTTAATGGGGAAGTGATCCCTAGCTCCGAATTATAGAGGACCATACTCTCCTTTCATTTCTGTTTCATGATTTTGAAAGATCAAAGATCGTTTAATAGAGCCAGGACAACAATGTCAGTTATGTATTAAAGAGACAGTTAACTACAATACGGCAGGATATATATATCGTTACCAGACCGTTTTTAGTCTGTCTTCACCACTGAGAAATCATCGACTCTTTGCTGTAAGAGCTCTGTAAGTGACATGAGTTGGGACACGAGTCATCAATAGAGTTGTAAGCAGGGACATGCACAGACATTTTGGGGGGTAGGGGCTCAAATGAAAAAAAGGGCACTTCTCATAATTATTTATTCAACATATATATTTAAAAAAAGAAAATAATTTACATCACAGGAGCCTGTAGGCACAGAAATCTGAAGCGCCCTCCCCCATTGGCCATCTCCACTGGACACCTCCACAATGCTCCTAATCTCCACTTACATTGTCCCCTGTCAGCTCCATTTTGCCCCCATCACCTCCACATTGCCCCCATCATCTCCATATTGCCCCATCACCTCCAACTTACCCTCACATTGCCCCCATCAGCACCATATTGCCCCCATCAGCTTCATATTGCCCCATCAGCTCCAACTTACCCTCACATTGCCCCCATCATCTCCATATTGCCCCATCAGCTTCATATTGTCCCATCAGCTCTAACTTACCCTCACATTGACCCCTTCATCTCCATATTGCCCTCCATCAGCTCCATATTGCCATCGGCTCCAACTTACCCTCACATACATTGCCCCATCATCTCTACATTGCCATCATCTCCATCTTGCCCCCCATCAGATCCATATTGCCCCATCATTTACACATTGCCCCCCATGTGTCCATTTCCTACCTCTCTCCTGGTGGTCCAGCGGCAGGAGAGGTCTGTATGTGCCTTCTTTGGCACAGACCTGTAGCTGCTGGAGCTCCCGCGTGGTCTTCTCTTCATGCAGAGCGCTGGGAGATGATGTCATCTCCCAGCGCTCTGTAATACTAAAGAGCCGACGAGGAGGCACAGACCTGACTGGGCGGTGGGTGGGGTAGTGCGGGCGGCAAGGCAACTTTTTGTTTTGTTAAAAGGGCATGAGGGCACTTTGTACAAAAAGGGCAGGTTCTCAAACCCCCTTGGTGTCTGGTTGTAAGAACAATCTTGGCAATTCCTAGATGCTTTTGTTATCTAGTCACAGTATACGGACCATATGATTATCTTATTATGACCCGAGAGCATTAGCTTAAGAGCTTGCTATGTTATACATTTAGTGTATTAAAGGTGCAGTGTGCGAGCTGGGTATTAGGTTCTTATACACCTATTCCCTGTGTGTTACCGTTATTGTAGCAACGGCTCTTTGGGAGTTTAAAGGTTCCTTAGGTGAGCTAATAAGGGACAATATCCATTAAGGAACTTCAAATATGGCACTTTTTATCATAGGGGCTACTGATATATTTAGAATTCATGGTTAGTTGACATTATTGACATTTACTTTAGCTACACTTGGTTCCTGCCATAATAGTGCATATGTCATTAGGTTTCACAGATCTAGGGATGATTATATAGAGTGTTTGTCCTTTATAATGTGAATAAAACTTCTCTTCTTACATATTATTAATATTATTCTTACTAAAGATTTATGATTTTTATATTTTTTATTTTTTCACAATGGGCTAGTTGGGTTTGGTCTTATTGAATGTATGCCATGTATTATATTGATAAGAAGGAATTAGAGGTGTCTTTATAGGTGGTTTATTTATTTTTCTTTTTGTTTTTCTATACATGGGTACTGTAATGGATCCTACCCGTTACTTGAGCCCTTGTCTGGCCCTCGAACTATTCATCCAAAGTCTATGGACATTTAGTACTATTTGAACTCTGTGCTGTGCTTTGTCGTATGAACTGGCTAGCTATCACCTAAGAGAAAGACCTATATTCATAGACTGGGGTTCATGTACTATCGAATGGTCTAGGTTTAATGTATGTTGAAAGTTTTAGTTATTGTATGTAGTATGTTCAAGGGGTACACGTTCACCGACTATGGGTCGGAGGTTTCCGGTTCGAGAACGACACCGTATCGAGCACGGAGAACAGGAACAGTGAGTCAACGCCGGATTGGTCGAATCCATGAGAAGGAGGTTTAAAGGTCTTCTATAAACTTAACATGGGGAAAAGTAGGCGGCTCGGGGATTGGTCGACCAGCAGACTCACTGTATGATTCGATTGGCCAGTGTTGAAGCTGAATATTCAAACCAGTGTGTACGTACCTCCTCGATCCGCATCCTTCGACGTAGAGTCCGCTACTCCGGGGTTCAACGCCACTTTGAGTTGACCACCGGACCGTTGATCTGCTCGACTGGTGCATCCGACGGCGCTAGTCCAGCGTCGAGAAGGAAAGACCCGGGAACGATATTGTCGACTAATTCAGCAGAGAGCTGGCCTGGTGTCTCGAGGAAGAGCTCCGAGCCCAAGACGAGTACTGGGAGCTGGTCAAGTACCTGGACCAAGAGTATGGCCCCGGAATTCTTGTTGACTTTTACCTATCCCTCTTACGATATGAGATTCAAGGGCTTGTGTGGGAGGCCTACCACAAGGATTTTACCTTTGGTTGCCCAGACTCCAGCCGATACTGGGAGATCTGGGACAAGAGAGAAGACATGCTTGTGGGGTACATTCCTGAGGATCTACAGGGAAACTTGAATATCCTGGCTGGATGGGAATGGGACCTGGAGCAAAGATACACTAGATTTGTACGAGAAATTCAGGAGTTTCTACAAGAGGAAGAATACTGGGGGGTAACGCATCTGAGGAGGACTTCAGCGACTTTGAGGACCAGGATTGTGTTACCCCTGTTCACTCAACACTGGTGAGTGGGAATTCGCTCCTCACCAGTGCTCCTTGTGTTGCCCCTACATCAGGGAATGGGACAATACCCCTTTTCCCTTGGACTGTGTTTTGCCTGATCTGAGGAGTGGGAATGCATTCCTCCTCAGCCACAAGGATGCCTCTGCATCAGGGGATGGGACAAGTGTCTCCCCGGATAGGCAGGTTGCCCCTTCCCATGTTTTCCCAGCTGTGGTGGATGAGACGCAGGTCCCCACCAGCAGCAATTTTATGCCCCAACTGATGGGTAGGAGAGAGCCCATCAGTCCCTGTGAACCCCCTGCTGTGGTGAGTGGGGAAGAGCTCACCAGCAGCCCCAAAGAGATGCCCTGTGTTTTATTGGAAAATGCCCTGGAGAAGGAGCAAGGTGTGCTCTCCAGGGCCGCGGATGATGCCGCCTTGAGGGATGGAACTGCGGTCTCCCTCAAGGCAGAAAATGGCCCTGTGGTTGGTGGCCTACAAGAGGAGGACCCCAGTGGACTGGAGGAAAGCAGTGCTGCTGGCCCTCCTCTGGATATGGACTGTGAACTGGTGGGTGGGAATGTGGTCCACACCAGCCCCTATGTGACCCCTGGCCTGGTGGATGGGAGCGAACCCACCAGGCCCTGTGAACCCCTGGCTGGGGTGAGTGGGACAACAGTTCTCACTTCCAGCCCAACAGTTGTTTCCCCTTTCCCTGTGACCCCTGTCCTGGTGAGTGGGAGTGAGCCCACCAGGCCCTCTGTGTCCTTGGCAGTGATGAGTGGGACATCAGTCCTCATCACCAGCCCATCTGTTAGTGCCCTTTTTCTGGAGACCCCAATATTGGTGAGTGGGACCGCGGTCCTCACCAAGGATGCTTTTTGTGCCCATGTGACCTGCGAACTGGTGGGTGGGAATGTGTTCCCCACCAGGTCAACTACCAACTTGGATGCCCCTGCGCTGGGGGAGGAAACCACCAGATCTTCCAGCGACCCATTGGGTATTGCCCCAGCCCAGGATAGCAGGAATAATATCCTCTCCTGTCCCTCTGGGGCACTTGCCCAGCTAAAAGGGGGAGATGTGCTCAACTTCCCACAACTGAATCCCCAGGCCATTGAGAGCCCAAAGACACTGTTATCCCAAAAGGATCCCCCTATAGACTGGCCCTGGACCCTGAGCCACTGGCCCCAGATCCAGGAAAGTTTGGCCCCAGCACTGCATGGAGCATGGCCCAGGAGAGGCCTCTCAACTTGGTGTTAGCCAGGACCAGGAGGCACCAGTTTCCCTAGCCCAGGACCAAGAACCAAAGTTGTACCCCTGGCACCGGACAAGGGGTTTGTTTGTTGTTTCCAAGCCCGGACAAGAGGCTCACATTTTCTCCAGGCCCAGGACAAGGGGCTTGTTTATTATTTCCAGGCCCGGACAAGGGGATCACATTTTCTCCTGGCCCAGGACAAGGGGCTTGCTTACTGTTTCCCTGGCCCAGGACAAGGGGCTCCATAACTGTTTCTGGCCTAGGACCAAGGCCTACGGACTGACGAACTGTCCAGACAAGTGACTCACAACAATAAGGCTCTCCAGAGTCCCAAGCCAGCATTTACAACTGCAAACGCTTGCTTGGTACAAAAAAGGGGGAGAAATGCAACGGATCCTACCCGTTACTTGAGCCCTTGTCTGGCCCTCAAACTATTCATCCAAAGTCTATGGACATTTAGTGCTGTGCCTTGTCGTACTATCACGGTGCCCGTGATCATTTCTGTCATTCTCACTTGTGCTGCTCCCTGATTGGTTGAGCTGTGTTAGCCCGCCCCTGGTGACCCTTATTATTCTGGCCATTGGCACCTGTCAGGTGCCCTTTCGTGGTGTTTCTGAGCCAGTATTGCTGTTGCTGTGTTCCAGTGTTCCTGATCTCCTGTGTACCGACTTGGCCTGTACCGACTACGCTCCTGTGTTCCTGTTCTGTGATCCGAACCGGCCTGGCTGACTTCCTGCTTGTTGCTGATCTGGCTTGTCTGCGACTCTCCTACGTGATCTGACCAGGCCTGGCTGACGTTCCTGCTCGTTGCTGATCCAGCTTGTCTGCGAATCTCCTCCGTGTCCTGACCCGGCCTGGCCGACTACCAGCTCCTGGAGGATTTCTGCCGCTCCAGTCTAAAGCTCCTGTTGTCACCTCGGCGACATTCTGATCGCTGCAGTGTGTGGATCTGAGCCTCTCGAGATTACTGTGTTAACCATTACTGAGCCGTGTCTCCTGAGCTGAGCCTTCCGTTCTCCTTGTATTGTGAAGTATAGCTGAGTCTCATTGACACTTGCTGTGCCGTATCGCTACTAGTGAGCCTCCGATCACTTGTGTTGCTTTCTTCTACCTCACTGCCACTTTAACCCTTGCTAAGCCTTTGCCATATACTCTGCTTCTGCCGAGCCGGCCGCGTTGTGGGCCTCAGTTGTCGGCGGCTCATAGTCATCTTCAGAGCAGTAGTTCTCCGTTACGCCCGTCGGCTATTGGCTCAAGCAGTGCAGCAACCGGTGGTCTCCGTTACGCCCGTGGGGGCTATTGGCTCAAGCGATCGCAGTACTGTTGGTCTCCATTATACGCCCGTGGGGGCTATTGGCTCAAAGCTATCACAATACGGTGGTCTCCGTTATACGCCTGTGGGGACTATTGGCTCAAGCTATCACGATACTGTTGGTCTCCGTTACAAGCCCGCGGGGGCTATTTGGCTCACGCTCTTGCAGTACAGCATCCTCCGTTATACGCCCGTGGGGGCTATTGGCTCAAGCTATCACCATACTGTTGGTCTCCGTTATACACCCGTGGGGGCTATTGACTCAAGCTATCACCATACTGTTGGTCTCTGGTATACGCCCGTGGGGGCTATTGACTCAAGCTATCACGATACTGTTGGTTCCCGTTACGCCCGTGGGGGCTATTGACTCAAGCTATCACGATACTGTTGGTCTCCGTTACGCCCGTGGGGGCTATTGGCTCAAGCAATTCCAATACTGTTGGTTCCGTTACAGACGTGGGGGCTATTGGCTGAAGCGATCCCAATACTGTTGGTCTCCGTTATACGCCCGTGGGGGTTATTGACTCAAGCTATCACGATACTGTTGGTTCCCGTTACGCCCGTGGGGGCTATTGACTCAAGCTATCACGATACTGTTGGTCTCCGTTACGCCCGTGGGGGCTATTGGCTCAAGCAATTCCAATACTGTTGGTTCCGTTACAGACGTGGGGGCTATTGGCTCAAGCGATCCCAATACTGTTGGTCTCCGTTATACGCCCGTGGGGGCTACCAAACAACTACACTGCAGCTTCAGTCTCAGTCGCAGCTCTTATCAACAGCGTTACACATTTAATGGACTTAAGGTGTTGTATCATCTAGCACCTACTGCAGTCTTGTTCACCAAGGGTGTGCCTAACACCACATTTGAGACTGATTACCCTTGTAATTAACCATTTGTCTCCAGTCGCCGTTTTGCCTGCTCTGTACCTGTACTAAGATATATATATATTCCCTGTTCCGTATCCTGGCATATGTAGCCTATATTCTGCTATTCACAGTACTGCCTCTAGGGGGCAAGCTTGTTATTATTTTTTGCTCTAATAAAATTGTATTTTATCCTAACCCTCTGTCTGAGTGTCTGAAAAACCGTTACACGTACGAACTGGCTAGCTATCACCTAAGAGAAAGACCTATATTCATAGACTGGGGTTCATGTACTATCAAATGGTCTAGCTTTAATGTATGTCGAAAGTTTTAGTTATTGTATGTAGTATGTTTGAGGGGTACACGTTCACTGACTATGGGTCGGAGGTTTCCAGTTCGAGAATGACACCGTATCGAGCACCGAGAACAGGGAGCAGTGAGTCAACGCCAGATTGGTCGAATCCATGAGAAGGAGGTTTAAAGGTCTTCCATAGACTTAACATGGGGAAAAGTAGGCAGCTCGGGGATTGGTCGACCAGCAGACTTGATTCGATTGGCCAGGGTTGAAGCTGAATATTCAAACCAGTGTGTACGTGCTTCAACCCCTGGCCATTGTTCCTAGAATGTGTATTTCTGCCCCTCGAGTCTTTGTATCTTGTGTCTGAATTAAGCAACCCTTTTGTATTTGAAATGTAATTACGTCTGGCTTATTGTATCTGTTAAGACCATCTGTTGCTGGCCTTTGTCTGATGTGTTGTGATTAAATCATGTTGCCCATTGTATCTGGTTTCCCCATAAGTTTCAATGTAAGATTTGTGTATAAATATCTGTGTTTTTTGACAATAAAGAGAGTTATGTTTTGGAGTGAACAAGGGTCCTGGGTCCTGTTTGTTCTTATGGTATTAAAGCGGCCACTCTGACGCCCATCTGAGCCCAGGTTCCTGCATCATTCGTCCGTCTGCTGCCAGTGTCCTGCTACCCAACATTGGATACTGTTAGGTGGCAATGTGGACTCTGCCTTGCTTCTTCCAGTTCCAGTAGAATCTTCGATTCGAGCACCGGAGTGTTCGAACGGCTTGGCAACCACTACCCTTTGTTCCTGTGACAATTTTCCTGTTCATCGTAGCCCGGGAGTAGAGGCTTCACTCTCCACTGCCCGGTGTTTCGGTTCTACGATGCTCGGCGGTTCGGGAGCCCGTCGACCCCTCCTCGATCCGCATCGGCTACTCCGGGGTTCAATGCCACTTTGAGTTGACCACTGGACCGATGATCTGCTCTACCAGTGCATCCAACGGTGCCAGAAGGAGAGACCCAGGAATGACGGCAGAAGGCGACGCGGTCCCTTCTTAGCTCCCATTACAGGTTCGGGTCCAGAGAACCCTACAACGGTCCACACAAAGGCAAAAGAGGCAGGCCGATCATAGAAGGTTGCTGGCACCAGTGTACCTTGTAAGCAACTGGCTCCTCAGCTCGTTTGACCATTCTGGGTCCTTCAAAGAATCAATCCTGTGGCTTGTGCCCTAGATTTCCCAACCAAAATGCGTATTCATAATGTGTTCCATGTATCCTTACTGAAGCCCTTGGTCTGCAACCATTATACCGCTGCTCCTGTCCGTCCTGGTCCTGATAGGGTTGCAGATCACGAGGAGTATGAAGTACAAAGTATTCCAGATTCTCACAGAGTCCAAGGTCACCTGCAATAATTGGTGCACTGGAAGGTATATGGGCCTGAGGAGCATTCCTGGGTCTCTTCTAAAGCTATGCATGCACCCGTTCTCATTCGGAGATTTCATTTCCATTTTCCTTCAACACCTCAGTCCCTTCCATGGGGGAGAGGCCGTTGAGAGGGAGGTACTGTCAGCAATGGCCGCTTACCTTCTGGCGGTGGTGAGCCGGACGCCCCAGTGCTCCTTTTTGGCTGCCGGTTCCAGTGTCTGGCAGCTCTCTCCGATGCTGGCCCTTCTGCATCTGGCCAGTGTCTCAGCGAGCACGTGTAACGGGGGAATTCCTCCAGTGACTTTGCGCTCCACTCTTAAAGGGACAGGTTCAATTGTATGCTCCCCCTCCTTGCTTCTAGGGGAGTATATATAGACTGCCTAGGCACCACTTTAGTTGCCCTTACATGGTGTTCCAGTGTAGTCAGTGATTTTGCTCTGTGTATGACCCTTGGTGTGTCCTTTTTTTGCTCTCAGTGTCCAGTGTTGAGGCTTGTCTGACTACCCTCTTGGTTTTTGACCTGTGGTTCTGGCTGACTACCAGCTCTGGTATTGACTCCTGGCTTGTCTGACTACTCACTTCATGTTACAAAGAATTGTGAGGAGCACCCATCAAGAACAAACAAGATAAAGTGTCTTGTTCTAGGCATGGTAACCTCTCAATGGTACAACTCACATTTTACACTCCCATGTGCCATTGCAGAGAGAAATTTTCCATGTATAATATATATATATCAGACTGGTCCCACCCTCAGACAATCCAGCTCTCTGCACAAGAGAACCAGCAAAACCACAAACATACATTTCAGACTATGTGGGCCTTATCAGTGTGGTGCAGCTGAACCCCTCTAAGCACATGGAAGCAAGGGCCCATGTCTGGGATGCCCTTATACTCAGGGAGACAAAGAGTTGTGAGGAGCACACATCAAGCACGAACAAGATAAAGTGTCTTGCTCTAAGCATTCTAGCCTCTCAATGGTGCTACAACTCACGTTTTTCACTCCCATTTGCCATTGCAAAGAGGAAATCTCCATATCCATATCCATCTGGTCCCACCCACAGACAGTCCAGCGCCAAAGTATCAGGCAAATCCTCTCCGCACGAGAGAAACAGAATAACCACAGACATACATTTCAGCCTATGTGGGCCTCATCAGTTTGGTGCAGCTGAACCCCTCTAGGCACATGGAAACAAGACCCCATGACTGGGATGCCCTTAAACTTAGGGAGACAAAGAATTGTAAGGAGCACCCATCAGGAACAAACAAGATAAAGCATTTTGCTCTAAGCATGGTAGCCTCTTGAGAGTACTACAGCTCACATTTTTTTCTCTCCCATATAATATTGCGGAGAAACAAATCTCCATATCCTACCAGCCTCACCCACAGACAATACAACTCCAAAACATCAAATCCTCTCTACACAAAAAAACCCAGCATATGTACATTTCAATCTATGTCACCCTCATTGGTGAGATGCATGGAAGCAAGGCCATGCCAGGGATGCCCTTATGCTTAGGGAGACAAAGGCATGGGCCCTTGCTCTCCGTGTGCCTAGAGGGAATCAGCTGCACCACACCGTCGAAGCTCACGTAGGCCGAAACGTACGTCTCTGGTTTTGCCGGACATTTCGGAGTTGGAATGTTGGAGGGTGGGGCCAATCTGATGTGAATATGGAAATTTCCTCTCTACAATGACACATGGGAGTGAAAAACGTGACTTGTAGCAACATTAAGGGGGGGGGGGTCCACTATCCCCAAGAACAAGACACTTTATCTTGTTCAATCTCGACAGGTGCTCATCACAACTTTTGTTTCTTTGAATTCCTAAGTGAAAGGGGATCCCGAGCATGGGCCCTTGCTCTCCATGGGCGTAGATGGAATCAATTGCACCACACTGAAATGGTCTATGTAGGTTGAAATGGATGTCTTTGGATTTGCCTGGTATTTTGAAGCTGGACTGTCTGATGGTGGGGCCAGTCTGATGTGAATAAGAAAATGTTCTCTTTGCAATATCAAATGGGAGTCAAAAACTTGACTTGTAGCACCATTTAGGGATCATTATGCCCAAGAACAAGACACTTTAGCTTGCTTGTTGTCAATGAGTGCTGTCACAACATTTGTTTGTTTGTCTCCCTAAGTGGAAGGGGATACCAGGCATGGGCCCTTGCTCTCCATGTGTCTGGATAGAATCAGGTGCACCTCTCCATTGAGGTCTACATAGACTGAACATATGTTTGTGGACTTGCCTGACATTTCAGAGCTGGGCTGTCTGAGGGTGGGACCAGTCTGATGTGAATATGAAATTTTGTCTCTGCAATGGCATATGGGCGTGAAAAGCATAACTTGAAGCAGCATTGAGGGGTCATTATGCCCAAGAACAGGACACTTTAGCTTGTTCATTCTCTATGGTTGCTCGTCATAGCATTTGTTTCTTTGTCTCCCTAAGTGGAAGGGGATCCCAGGCATGGGCCTTTGCTCTCCATGTTCCCAGAGGAAATCAACTGCACCACACCGATGAAGCTCATGTGGGATGAAATGTACATCTGTGGTTTTACTCATTTTCTCGTGCGGGGAGATTTTGCCTGATGTTTTAGAGCTGGACTGTTTGAGGATGGGACCTGTCTGATGTGAATATGGAAATTTTTGCTTTGCAATGGCACATGGGAGTGAAAAGCATGACTTATAGCACCATTGAGGGATTGCTATGCCCAAAAACAAGACACTTTATCTTTGTTCTCGATGGGTGCTCATCACAACATTTATTTCTTTGTCTTCCTAAGTGTAAGGGGGTCCCAGGCATGGGTCCTTGCTCTCCATGGGCCTAGAGGGAATCAGCTGGACCACACCAACAAGGCCCACATAAACCAAAATGTATGTCTGTGGTTTTGCCTGACCATTCGGAGCTGAACTGTCTGAGGGCGGGACCAGTCTGATGTGAATATGGAAATTTTCTCTCTGCAATTGCACAAGTTAGTGAAAAACATAACTTGAAGCACCATTGAGGGGTTGCTATGATCAAGAACAAAACACTTTACCTTGTTAGGTCTTGATGGGTACTTGTCACATTTGTTTCTTTGCCTCCCTAAGTGGAAGGGGATCCCAGGCATGGGCCCTTGCTCTCGATGTGCCTAGAGGAAATCAGCTGCACCACACCGACAAGGCCCATATAGGTCGAAAAGTATGTCTTGGGTTGGGAGCTGGACTGTCTGAGGGCGGGAACAGTCTGATGTGAATATGGAAATTTCTTCTCTGCAATGGCACATAAGAGTAAAAAACGTGACTTCTAGTACAATTGAGGGGGTCACTATGCCCAAGAACAAGACACTTTATCTTGTTTGTTCTCGATGGGTGCTTGTCACAACATTTGTTTCTTTGTCTCCCTAAGTAGAATGGGGTCCCAGGCAGGGGACCTTGCTCTCAATGTGCCTAGAGAGAATCAGCTGCACTTCACCCAGACCCATATATGCTGAACCGTACGTCTGTGGTTTTACCTGACATTTTGGAGCTGGACTGTCTGAGGGCGAGAGCAAACTGACGTGAACATGGAAATTTCCTCTCTGCAATGGCACATGGGAGTGAAAAATGTGACTTGTAGCACCATTGAGGGGCCACTATGCCCAAGAACAAGACACTTTAACTTGTTCATTCTTGATGGGTGATTGCACAACATTTCATTATTTGTCTGTAGTGGAAAGTGATCCCAGGTATGGGCCCTTGCTCTCCATGTGCCTAGAGGGAATCAGCTGCTCCACACTGACGAGGTCCACATAGGTCGAAACGTATGTCTGTGGTTTTGCCTGATGTTTGGGAGCTGGACAGTCTGATGTGAATATGTAAATTTCCTCTCTGCAGTGGCACAAAGGAGTGAAAAATGTGATTTGTAGCAGCATTGAGGGGTCACTATGCCCAAGATCAAAAACTTTTTCTTGTTCGTTTTCGATGGGTGCTCATCACAACATTTGTTTCTTTGTCTCCCAGAGTTGAAGGGGATCCCAGGCATGGGCCCTTGCTCTCCATGTGCCTAGAGGGCAGCAGCTGCACCATGCTGATGAGGTCCACATTGGCTGAAGTTTTGGAGCTGGACTGTCTGAGGATAGGACTGGTCTGATGTGTATATTGAATTTTTTTTATTTTCTGCAATGGCATATGGGAGTGAAAAATGTAACTTGTAGCACCATTGAGGAGTCACTATGCCCAAGCACAAGATACTTTAGCTTGCTTGTTGTTGATTGGTGCATGGCACAACATTTGTTTCTTTGTCTCCCTAAGTGGAAGGGCATCCTAGGCATGGGCCCTTGTTCTCCATGTGTCTAGAGAAAATCAGCTGCACCAAACTGACAAGGTCCACATAGGCTGAAACGTACATCTGTGGTTTTGCTGATTTTATTCTATGGGGATGATTTGCATGACATTTTGGAGCTGGATTGTCTAAGGGTGTGACCAGTCTGATGTGAATATGGAAATTTCTTCTCTGCAATGGCACATGGGAGTGAAAAATGTGACTTGTGGCACCATTGAGGAGTCACTATGCCCAAGAAGAAAACACTTTAGCTTGTCTGTTCTCGATGGGTACTTGTCACAACATTTGTTTCTTTGTCTCCATAAGAGGAAGGGGATCCCAGGCATGGGCCCTTGCTCTCCATGTGACTAGAGAAAATCAGCTGCACCACACTGACGAAGTCCACATAGGCTGAACCGTATGTCTGTGGTTTTGCCTGACATTTCAAAGCTGGACTGTCTGAGGGTGGGACCAATCTGATGTGAATATGGAAATTTTCTTTCTGCAATGGCACATAGCACATGGAAGTAAAAAACGTGATTTGTAGCACTATTGAGGGAACACTATGCCCAAGAACGAGACACTTCAGCTTGTTCGTTCTCGATGGGTACTCGTCACAGCGTTTGTTTCTTTGTCTCCCTAAGTGGAGGGGGCTCCCAGGCATAGGCTCTTGCTCTCCATGTGCCCAGTGGAAGTCAACTTCACAACACCAATGAAACACACGTAGGCCGAAACGTACATCTGTGGTTTTGCTGATTTTCTCATGTGGGGAGTTTTTGTCTGACATTTCAGAGCTGGACTGTCTGAGAGCGGGACCAGTCTGATGTGAATATGGAAATTTCCTCTCTGCAGTGGCACATGGGAGTGAAAAGCATGACTTATAGCACCATTGAGGGGTCACTATGCTCAAGAACAAGACACTTTATCTTGTTCGTTCTCGATAGGTGCTCATCACATCATTTGTTTCTTTGTCTCCCTAAGCGGAAGGGAGTCCCAGGCAAGGGCCCTTGCTCTCCATGTGCCAAGAGGGAATCAACTGCACCATACCGACAAAATCTATATAGGCTGAAATTTATGTCTGTGGTTTTACTGATTCTCTCATGCGGGGAGATTTTGCCTGATATTTCGGAGCTGGACTGTCAGAGGGCGGAACCAGTCTGATGTGAATATGGAAATTTTCTCTCTGCGATGTAGCAGCATTGAGGGGTCCCTATGCCCAAGAACAAAAACTTTATCTTGTTTGTTTTCGATGGGTGCTCATCACAACATTTGTTTCTTTGTCTCCCTAAGTGGAAGGGGATCCCAGGCATGGACCTTTGCTCTCCATGTGCCTAGAGAGCATCAGCTGCACCTCACCGATGAGGTCCACATTGGCCGAATCGTATGTCTGTGGTTTTGGAGCTGGACTGTCTGAGGGTGGGACCAGTCTGATGTGAATATTAAAATGTTTTATTTCTGCAATGGTACATGGGAGTGAAAAACATGACTTGTAACACCTTTGAGGAGTTCCTATGCCCAAGAACAAGACACTTTAGCTTGTTTGTTCTTGATGGGTACTTGTCACAACATTTGTTTCTTTTTCTCTCTAAGTGTAAGGGGAACCCAGGCATGGGCCCTTGCTCTCCATATTCCTAGAGGGAAATAGCTGCACCACAGCGACAGGGCCCACGTAGACCGAAACGTACGTCTGTGATTTTGTCAGACGTTTCGGAGCTGGACTGTCTGAGGGTGGGACCAGTCTGCTGCGAATATGAAAATGTATTCTCTGCAATGATACAGGCGAGTGAAAAACTTGACTTGTACCACCATTGAGGGATCACTATGCCCAAGTACAAGACAGTTTAGCTTGCTCGTTGTTGATGGGTGCTCATCACAACATTTGTTTCTTTGTCTCCCTAAGTTTAGAGTTCCTAAGACACTTTATCTTGATGAAAGATAAGATGCAGTGAAGTAAAAGTGCACTGAGTTCTGAAACTCTTCCTGCAGATACAAATCACTGTGAGGAAGACTGTTTTGAAAGTGAGATCTCTGATAGAGGGTGATGACAAAGGTTCATATGGAGAGGATTGAAAAGCCTCCAACACTAAATTCAAGTTCCATGGTGGAATGGGATTTCTATATGGGGGAGCTATTCTGTTAACCCCTTGAAGTAAATGTTTGCATTTCAGGAACAGAAGCAATTTTCCTCTGAAAGAGAACTGATAGTGCTGAAACTTGGACTTTGTGAGTTAGCCCTTAGGCCTTTACCTAGACCTGTTTGCAGGAGCTCTAACAGATATGGTAGATGAACAGAAGAGGGATCTAGATCTTTTCTAGCACAAAAAAGAAAAATAGATTCTCCAAACTCAGTGATACATTTTGGCAGACACTGGTCTGAGAGCCTGGAGCACGATTTGAATTACTGGAGAACTGAAGACTTTGTTCTTCAGAATGTGGGTCTCATGTTCCATGCCATCAAATGAGGTTGATTAAGTTGTGGTAGAGAACTGGTCCTTGAGAGATGAGATCTGAACTCTGAGGTAGAAGCCATGGCTCTGTCAATGAAATGTCTTTGAAGTGGTGAAACCAAAATCTCCTGGGGCAAAAAGGAGCAATGAGAATGTTGTGCACTTTCTCTTCCTTTATTTTGGAGAGTATTCTAGGAATTACAGCTAGTGGAGGGAAGAGAAAAGGATTTATAGATAAGTAAAAAAAATCCATGTTCAGGAATCCACTGCTATTGCTTGTGGATTCTTTCACTTGAACAGAACATTGGTAGTTTTTGGTTTCTTCTTGTCACCATCAGGTCTATTTCTGGAACTCACCATCAGTGTCTCTGAAGGAATATTTCCTGATTTAATTCCCATTCCCCTGGGTCTATGGTCTGATGGCTGAGGTAATCTGCCTCCCAGTTCTCTACTCCTGGAATGTAGATGGCGGACAATGCCGGATCATGATTTTCTTCCCAGAGAAGAATATGCTCTATTTCAATCCAAGCAGCTTTGCTCTTTGCTCCTCTTTAATGATTTATCTAGGCCACTGCTGTGGCATTGTCTAACTGAATACGAATATGAAGATTCTTCAGAACTGTAGTGCATGCCAATAGTGCATAGTAGAATGGTGTGATGATTGTACACTGCTCTCAGTCTGAACAGACTCGCATCTGTTGTGACTATTTACCACTCAGTTATGGAGAAATGTTTTCCTGTGAGGATATTTGAACTTGTGAGCCACCATTGTATGGACTGTCTTGTGGACAGAAATATCTTCATAATGTGATGAATATGGTTTGGCTTTTTGGACCAACTGCAGATTAGTTCCAACTGTAGTAGCGTCAAGGGAAACTGAGCAAAGGGGACTGCTTCTATTGTGGCTACCATTTTCCTCACAATCTTCATGAAGTGCCCGATTGAAACTTCTGGAAGGGAGAGAAAAGACTGAACTCTAGCTTGAAGATCTGAAATTTTCTCTTGAGGTAATATCCCCTTCTGAATGTTGGTATTGAATATCTGTCCTAGCAATATGATCTGCTGAGACGATACTAGTTGAGACTTTCTTAGGTTGATGATTCAACAGTGAATCTTCATTGTTAAAAGAGTAAGAATAAGATGTTGTTGAATTAGCTTCTAGGACAGAGCCTTTAGCAACAGATTGTTGAAATAAGGAGTAAGATTTACTCCCATGGATCTGAGGTGAGCCATAAGAGAAGCCATCACCTTGGTAAAAACTCCTAGTGCTGCGGCAGACTGAAAGGCAGCGCTACAAATTGAAAGTGTTGGTTTTGATAAGCAAACCTGAGCTATTTCCAGTGCTTGGGCTATATAGGAATGTGAAGTTACACATCTTTGATGTCTAAAGATGTCAGAAATTCCCTTGGCTCCATAGTTGCTCTCTCTAATTTGATAGATTCCATCTTGAATCTGTGAACTTTCAGAAACTGGTTCAGTTTTTTTCAGGTCCAGGATAGGACTGAGTCCTCCATCTTTTTTGGGTACCATAAAAAAAAAAAAGATTGGAATAAAAGCCTCTGAACTTTTGTTCTTTTGGTACTGGGATTCTCATCCTATTGTCTAGAAACTGTCAGATTGCCTGATGAAAGGCTTCTTGTAACAACCTTTCTTTTGGTACCCTGGACATGAAAAAATGATGAGATGGTAGGGATGTGAAAAACATTTTTCACCCTTCTTGAATCGGTTGAAGTATCCACTCATCTGAAATTGACATTCTCCATTGATGAATGAAATGTCGAAGTCCTCCCCCTAGTGGAGGTATGTGGAAGACTCCATACTCCAAACTTCATGCTGTGTTGGGTTTGGATTCTGATGCCTTGGGTACATCAGGTAGGTTTTGGTTTATTGAAACAAAAGGAACCTCCAGATGAATGAGTAGTATTTTGTCTGAAGGAAGTTTTACCTCTGTAAATAAAAGACCTCTTCTTGTTATCAAACCTTTTTTTTGTTATTCTGAGGAACAAAGGTACTTTTACCACCAGTGGCGTTGCTGACAATTTTGACAAAGTCTGCCCCAAATAGATATTAAAACTTTTTTGGAAGTAGAATCTGCATTCCAAATCTTCAACCACAAGGCATGAAATGTTGTAACCGTTGTGGCTGAACATTTAGGTGCTACCTTTGCCACCTCCAAAACAGCCTCTCCAATATAGGAGGTGGTCTGCTGGAGGTAGCCTATGAGAGGAAAAATATCCTCATGAGGCACATTGTCTTGCATGGTTTGAGTAATCTGAGCTTGCCAAGCCTAAGCAGCTCTGAATGCCCAGGCTGAAGCAAAAGAAGCTCTAATGATAGCTCCTAGACAAAGAAACAGTCTGTTTAAATGATCAATCTTTCTATAAGAAGGATCTTTAAGAGCTGCTGTAGACTGAATAGGTATAGTGGTATGTTTAGACAATAGGGTCAACAGCTGGGGGTTTAGACCAAAGATCTATCTTGGTTTTAGAGAAGGGGTAAACCTTTCCAAAATTTTTTGGAATAACCATGGATTTATCTGGGGTTTCCCACTCATCTGTGACTATCAGGTCAACCTCTTCATAGTCAGGAAATATAACAGCAGATTTCTTTTTTTATGTTTAAAAAGAGATTTGGCTGAGGTCTTAAAGGCTTGATCATCTGAAACTTCAAATGTCCGAACCCAAATGTAGCTGGATATCCACCAGTAGGACACAGACTGCGCTTTATATCCACCAGTGGGACACAGTCTGCGCTTTATATCCACCAGTGGGACACAGTCTGCGCTTTATATCCACCAGTGGGACACAGTCTGCGCTTTATATCCACCAGTGGGACACAGTCTGCTCTTTATATCCACCAGTGGGACACAGTCTGCGCTTTATATCCACCAGTGGGACACAGTCTGCGCTTTATATCCACCAGTGGGACACAGACTGCGCTTTATATCCACCAGTGGGACACAGTCTGCGCTTTATATCCACCAGTGGGACACAGTCTGCGCTTTATATCCACCAGTGGGACACAGTCTGCGCTTTATATCCACCAGTGGGACACAGTCTGCGCTTTATATCCACCAGTGGGACACAGTCTGCGCTTTATATCCACCAGTGGGACACAGTCTGCGCTTTATATCCACCAGTGGGACACAGTCTGCGCTTTATATCCACCAGTGGGACACAGTCTGCGCTTTATATCCACCAGTGGGACACAGACTGCGCTTTATATCCACCAGTGGGACACAGTCTGCGCTTTATATCCACCAGTGGGACACAGTCTGCGCTTTATATCCACCAGTGGGACACAGTCTGCGCTTTATATCCACCAGTGGGACACAGTCTGCGCTTTATATCCACCAGTGGGACACAGTCTGCTCTTTATATCCACCAGTGGGACACAGTCTGCGCTTTATATCCACCAGTGGGACACAGTCTGCGCTTTATATCCACCAGTGGGACACAGTCTGCTCTTTATATCCACCAGTGGGACACAGTCTGCTCTTTATATCCACCAGTGGGACACAGTCTGCGCTTTATATCCACCAGTGGGACACAGTCTGCGCTTTATATCCACCAGTGGGACACAGTCTGCTCTTTATATCCACCAGTGGGACACAGTCTGCGCTTTATATCCACCAGTGGGACACAGTCTGCGCTTTATATCCACCAGTGGGACACAGTCTGCGCTTTATATCCACCAGTGGGACACAGTCTGCGCTTTATATCCACCAGTGGGACACAGTCTGCGCTTTATATCCACCAGTGGGACACAGTCTGCGCTTTATATCCACCAGTGGGACACAGTCTGCGCTTTATATCCACCAGTGGGACACAGTCTGCACTTTATATCCACCAGTGGGACAAAGACTGCTCTTTATATCCACCAGTGGGACAAAGACTGCTCTTTATATCCACCAGTGGGACACAGTCTGCTCTTTATATCCACCAGTGGGACACAGTCTGCGCTTTATATCCGCCAGTGGGACACAGACTGTACTTTATATCCACCAGTGGGACACAGTCTGCGCTTTATATCCACCAGTGGGACACAGTCTGCGCTTTATATCCACCAGTGGGACACAGTCTGCGCTTTATATCCACCAGTGGGACACAGTCTGCGCTTTATATCCACCAGTGGGACACAGTCTGCTCTTTATATCCACCAGTGGGACACAGTCTGCGCTTTATATCCACCAGTGGGACACAGTCTGCGCTTTATATCCACCAGTGGGACACAGTCTGCGCTTTATATCCACCAGTGGGACAAATACTGCGCTTTATATCCACCAGTGGGACACAGTCTGCTCTTTATATCCACCAGTGGGACACAGTCTGCGCTTTATATCCACCAGTGGGACACAGTCTGCGCTTTATATCCACCAGTGGGACACAGTCTGCGCTTTATATCCACCAGTGGGACACAGTCTGCGCTTTATATCCACCAGTGGGACACAGTCTGCTCTTTATATCCACCAGTGGGACACAGTCTGCGCTTTATATCCACCAGTGGGACACAGTCTGCGCTTTATATCCACCAGTGGGACACAGTCTGCGCTTTATATCCACCAGTGGGACAAATACTGCGCTTTATATCCACCAGTGGGACACAGTCTGCTCTTTATATCCACCAGTGGGACACAGTCTGCGCTTTATATCCACCAGTGGGACACAGTCTGCGCTTTATATCCACCAGTGGGACACAGTCTGCGCTTTATATCCACCAGTGGGACACAGTCTGCGCTTTATATCCACCAGTGGGACACAGTCTGCGCTTTATATCCACCAGTGGGACACAGTCTGCGCTTTATATCCACCAGTGGGACACAGTCTGCTCTTTATATCCACCAGTGGGACACAGTCTGCTCTTTATATCCACCAGTGGGACACAGTCTGCTCTTTATATCCACCAGTGGGACACAGTCTGCGCTTTATATCCACCAGTGGGACACAGACTGCGCTTTATATCCACCAGTGGGACACAGTCTGCGCTTTATATCCACCAGTGGGACACAGACTGCGCTTTATATCCACCAGTGGGACACAGACTGCGCTTTATATCCACCAGTGGGACACAGTCTGCGCTTTATATCCACCAGTGGGACACAGTCTGCGCTTTATATCCACCAGTGGGACACAGTCTGCGCTTTATATCCACCAGTGGGACACAGACTGCGCTTTATATCCACCAGTGGGACACAGACTGCGCTTTATATCCACCAGTGGGACACAGTCTGCGCTTTATATCCACCAGTGGGACACAGACTGCGCTTTATATCCACCAGTGGGACAAAGACTGCTCTTTATATCCACCAGTGGGACAAAGACTGCTCTTTATATCCACCAGTGGGACACAGTCTGCTCTTTATATCCACCAGTGGGACACAGTCTGCGCTTTATATCCGCCAGTGGGACACAGACTGCACTTTATATCCACCAGTGGGACACAGTCTGCGCTTTATATCCACCAGTGGGACACAGTCTGCGCTTTATATCCACCAGTGGGACACAGTCTGCGCTTTATATCCACCAGTGGGACACAGTCTGCGCTTTATATCCACCAGTGGGACACAGTCTGCTCTTTATATCCACCAGTGGGACACAGTCTGCGCTTTATATCCACCAGTGGGACACAGTCTGCGCTTTATATCCACCAGTGGGACACAGTCTGCGCTTTATATCCACCAGTGGGACAAATACTGCGCTTTATATCCACCAGTGGGACACAGTCTGCTCTTTATATCCACCAGTGGGACACAGTCTGCGCTTTATATCCACCAGTGGGACACAGTCTGCGCTTTATATCCACCAGTGGGACACAGTCTGCGCTTTATATCCACCAGTGGGACACAGTCTGCGCTTTATATCCACCAGTGGGACACAGTCTGCGCTTTATATCCACCAGTGGGACACAGTCTGCTCTTTATATCCACCAGTGGGACACAGTCTGCTCTTTATATCCACCAGTGGGACACAGTCTGCGCTTTATATCCACCAGTGGGACACAGACTGCGCTTTATATCCACCAGTGGGACACAGTCTGCGCTTTATATCCACCAGTGGGACACAGACTGCGCTTTATATCCACCAGTGGGACACAGACTGCGCTTTATATCCACCAGTGGGACACAGTCTGCGCTTTATATCCACCAGTGGGACACAGTCTGCGCTTTATATCCACCAGTGGGACACAGTCTGCTCTTTATATCCACCAGTGGGACACAGACTGCGCTTTATATCCACCAGTGGGACACAGTCTGCGCTTTATATCCACCAGTGGGACACAGTCTGCGCTTTATATCCACCAGTGGGACACAGTCTGCGCTTTATATCCACCAGTGGGACACAGTCTGCTCTTTATATCCACCAGTGGGACACAGTCTGCGCTTTATATCCACCAGTGGGACACAGTCTGCTCTTTATATCCACCAGTGGGACACAGTCTGCTCTTTATATCCACCAGTGGGACACAGACTGCGCTTTATATCCACCAGTGGGACACAGTCTGCTCTTGGGTTAATGCATGAAGAAGACTGGGCTGAGGCATGAGTTTCGACTTGTGTGTGAGTTTTGTGTGACATGGGAGGATGAAGTATGATGCGTGCATACACGTTATGTGCACTGACTTATTACATGCACTGACTTATTACATGCACTGACTTATTACATGCACTGACTTATTACATGCACTGACTTATTACATGCACTAACCCATTTAAAAAATTCCATGTTTAGGTAAAGAAGCACAGATAAAGCAATTTGGTGCTCACTTCTGTTAGAAAGATGCAATGAAAAGTAAGCTATTATAACTTATGACATACCTAGTGATGTCCATTTTCCAAAAATGCACTCTTTTGTAGATTTATTTTGCATTCTTGGCCATTTCAGATCTAGGCCCAAAATATGAATCAAGAACGCCAACTGTAATACTGCGTATTTAATTACAATAATACATAAATTTATTTATATTTCTATAATAATAAGCAGATATGTATATTTTGAGGTATTTTTGCCAAGTTGCAGTAGTTTGGTGTAAACAGTTATGGTCAGAATTATCATTATTTAGAAAAAGGATCTCTTCAATGATGTAGAACACTCAGTCTATCCCAGTTACACAGAGCAACACTGGCACTGATGGGTTCTTCACTGTGCCACAGGTATAGATGCCCAGTGTTCTAGAACAGGGAAGGGGGCATGAACTGGTTTTCATGGGTTCTTTAAAAAGAAAGATCTCCTCTCCCGAGATTAAGAATGCCGGGTGATGATACAAATTACACAATAAGGCTGGTACTGATGGGTTCTTTATTGTCTACCATGAAAGATCTCCTCTTCAGTGACCAAGAACAGGGGGTGCCTATACCAATTACACAGAGTCAGAACTCAGAATGCCATTGGCACCAGTGGGTACACTGTCAGTGGCAGGTAAAGTTGTGGTGTGGGTGCTCTCAGACTCCTGCACGGGGGTGTCCGGAGTGCTGCTTGTTGAACCATCCTTGCTTTGGCTCTCATATTCTGCCATCCTGCGTTGTACAACACCAGGCATCAGCCCCACATAGGCACTCATCAGGCGGTGGTTGGAGCGGATTAGCTTAGAGGCACAGCTGTCCAGGCAGATCTCCTGTAAGGTTCAAGACAAAGAGGACATTCTAAGCTCTATGCTAAGATTTACAGAAACAGTGATGGGGGGAGGGAATCAAGACTGACCAGACATGGAGAGAAAGTAGGGAGACTGACCGGACTTAGAGGCAAAGGAGCGAGACTTACTGGACACTAGGGAAAGAAGCGAGACTGACAGAGAGACTAAGAGGACCTGAGGGAAGGAGAAAGTGAGCAGACAGACTGACGGAACATGAGGCAAGCAGGGAGAGAGAGGGAAGTCAGACATGGATTAAAGATCAATCTTCATGACATAACCAAGGTGCTGTTGCTGTTTGTAGGACTTAAAGCCATTCTAGAGGGTACAAATGGGAGCTGAGGCCATCGTTCGGGATCAGCTAAAGCAAGAGATCCCTGGCGGCCTACTTTACCTCTAATAGATGGCAGTCTGAATCTATGGGAGGGTGTCCTCCATTACCTTTAATGGACAGTAGTCGGAGTCTATAGGAGACTACTATACAGAGGCCAATGTACTAATTAAATGGAGAAATTGAGCAGCAAACCAACTGGCCCAGCCAGGACACGTGCCCATCTCACTGATCTCAACAGGGCCTTTAGTGCTTCTGTGCATTTAATTTTACATGTGCTACAGACCTTTCTAGCATTCAAAGGAACTGTTGATTAATCTTCATAATATTTGGGCCATGGAGAGGTTTATTTCAATACTGTCCGAGTTGTAGTTCAAGAGTAATTAAGTTATAAAGCGTCACCTTCCTGCCCCTAGTGTAAGCCGCCTCCCCTCAGATGCGGAATCTGGTTGCTTGACAGGACAGATCGGAACGAGGGACAATCTTCGTGTTGTGTGTATAAGGAAAAGGAGGGCAGGTTTTTCCTTATGCTCATAGAACTTGTCCCTTTTGAACTACAGCTCAGACAGTATTAAAATAACGCTCTCCATGGCACAAATACTGTGAAGATTAATTGTAGCCGCTTTCTTTATGAAACATTACCATTGCTTTAAATGAAAAGGAAATTGGGGATTTGTATTTATTCCTTATAGTTCAGTTGGTTTTCTCCAGAATTGCTCCACTTTTTCTTAGCACCTCAGTCACAGCAACTCTGGATGAAAAGCAATGAGATCTGCAGCACTAGAGGTAACAGGGAGGCAACAAAATATGACCGACAGCATTTGGCAGCACCCTTGCCCCGGCATGGGCCAACAGCACTCGGCAGCACCCAGGCCCCGGCATGGGCCAATGGCACTCGGCAACACCCAGGCCCCGGCATGGGCCAACAGCACTCGGCAGCACCCAGGCCCCGGCATGGGCCAATGGCACTCGGCAACACCCAGGCCCCGGCATAGACCGGTGGCACTCGGCAGCACCCAGGCTCCGGCATGGGCCAACTGCACCCAGCAGCACCCAGGCTCTGGCATGGGCCAAAGGCACTCCTTCAGAGACAGTAAGGACAGAAGCTGGACTATGGGAGCAGGGGGACACACATTTCAATTACCTCATCCATGGTGAGTGAGCGGTAATTGAGGTTCTTGGCACATCGATGGAAACAGAGCTCCGTCATCTTGTTATAAACCAATAGAAAATCCCGCAGCTGAAAGACAGAGAGTCAATGTTTTTGAGTGAGGGGAGCAGGGAGATTGAAATGGGCTTCTGTACAAACAACATGGCATTGCTAATTAATAAGTTTCATTTACCAACAACTGCTCCAGCCCTGACAGCAAAAATAACAATAGCAATCCCTTGTTTACAGTGACATCTTGAACACATTACTATGCACAGAAATCTAAAATCCAACATAACGGAGAACTAAAACCTAGCAATAAGTGTATTTTAATTTAAAACACTGCCTAGGTAGGTGGTCTTCATACATACTCCAAAAGGGACTGACAGCGCAGGGGCACGGACGTCACTATGACGAGATGTCCGTGCTTCCTGCTACTGTGAGCCTCCGAAAAACTGGAAAATCTTTGAAACCAGGTAATATTTCTGGTGACTAGCGCTACTAAGCAGCTAGTCGCCAGATGAAGAATTAATTAATGTAAAGTTATTGCGGGGTGGTAGTTCCCCTTTAAATAAAGTAAAAGGAAAGTAGTATTAGAGATAAAATAAGTAAATAATCACTTTTTTTTAAAATAAAATAATTAAAGACTAATAGAGCTTAAATAAAAGAATGAATAATTAATGAAACCTGTGTATGACCCACAAATCATTCACCTACTAACTATAAAGCTTCTCTCTCTCTCTCTCTCTCTCTCTCTCTCTGCCAAAGGATGAGCCTGGGCCTCTATGATCAAAATAGTAAGCTATTCCAATGGAAGAAAGCTGACAAATCAAAAAGTTAAATAAGGACTCTCCTCACAAAGAGTTAAATAAGAGGACTCTCCTCACAAAGTGAGGGCCCACAGGAGCTTTAAGGGAGAATGGTAAAATAATTAAAGATCTAAGTATCTTCTTCTAATGGGCTGTAGGCCGTTACTACAAAATGAGGCTGGATTTACAACCCTTTTTGGCCAAGGGGACAAAACGAGCGAACTAAGGACATTATTTTATCTGCTAAACCACTAAAGACAAGGGGTAGATGGACAGGGCTACATGCGTATGGAGTTACGACAGCCTTTGGTAGGCACCATTTTGTCCTCAACAAGCAGTTGAGGGTTCCCGGGATCCGACAGGGATTGTCGATGAAACATTGTACCATCTGACGGGGACAGTAGGCAAAAGTAGTCGACCAACGGCTCCAACTTCTGACCACTGTCCCCAAAGATGTGTTTTCTAGCCACTCCAGCCAGTTACTATTGTCTACTGTACCAAGACCCCCTGTTGGGAGTTATTGTAATCATGTCTAGTTGTTTGTATTGGGTGAATACCATTTGTTGCCATTCAATAAAGTGCGTTCGTCGACTCTGCAGCTGTTCGACTCTCCCGGCCTTGCTTCGACCGGTTCATCCGACATCTCCCAACCGACTTCATGAGAGTAGATTCCACTACAATGGCCCAGGACAGTGTCTTGGGTTCCCGTTTCACTTCTCTAAGGAGAAATTTTGCCCTGGACCTCCTTGAAGGACATACTAAAAAACTGAAGGCAGTTAGGCAGGGGGAGGGATTAGTAGCTAGGAAGCAGGAGGAGTTTTTTTTTTGTTTAGAGTGCCCTGTAAGCACGCTGCTTAACCTCCATGGCCTCTTCATCACTCAATGACGCTACAGAAAAAGATAATAAACTGCATTTATTAGAGGGGTCATGGCACACAAACATAGGACAACTACGGGCAAATAAATGGGTAAAATATCAAACTACACTCTTCTACTATTCTGTTCTTGGCATGCCAGAAAAGTTGTACAAATTGCCAGGGGTTCCACTTAATACTCAATCCGTTTTACATTTATTGTGGAGCTTGAACACAGTCCCAAAAGAGGAAGGAATGGGGCACACAGACCACTGCGTATGGTGGATTACATGAAGATTCTTAGTACCATGTAGTCCTGACAGAGTTGGAGAAGGCGTCCCAAGAGATTATCCACGGTCACTTTTCATGTCCTTGGTCCGTAGCCACCGAAGTTTAACTTTACAGCCTCCAACCTTGTTATGAGAACATCAGGGCACTTTCTGTGGCTGCTGATTGGCTTACAGAGTACAACTGGAAGGGGGACCCGGTCACTTCAGAGCCCCCTCACCTTTACTCTTCCGTGAGGGCGCACACTGGTCCCAGCTTCCCCAATACTGCTTTAGCAAGCACATGGGCCAGTCAAAAAGAGTGGCCCCAGGCCTCCCTCCATTAAATTCCCAAATCCTGCCCTAACAAGTATTCTCCAAGTTGTTTCCCATTTAGAGAATATGAAGCAAGTTTGTTTCTACAGCCCAAATGCATAACCTTACATTTATCTACATTAAAGCACATCTGACACTTTTCTGCCCATTCACTTAGTTTATCTAAATCCTTCTGTAGGGAAAAACCATCCGGCCCTGTATGTATTTCCTTACATAGCTTAGTGTTCTATATGGACTCCTGTGTGTACAATCTATACATTAATATACATTACATCCAGCTCTGTATGTATTTCCTTACACAGCTTAGTGTCATCAGCAGAGATTGAGATTCTACTTTCACTTCTCACTTCTAGATCATTAATAAACAAATTAAAAAGCATTGGTCCCAGGACTGAACCCTGTGACACCCCACTTATAAACTTACACCAAGTTGAAAAGGTTTAATTTACAACAACTCTCTGCCATCTATCATTTAACCAATTCTCAATCCAGTACAGATATCACTGCCCAAACCGAAGCTTTTTAATTTATGCAGTAACCTGTTGTGAGGCACTGTATCAAAGGCTTTCACAAAATCCAAGTATACTACATCCCCGTCCAAATTATTACTTACGCTTTCATAAAATGCCAGTAAATTAATTAGTCTGATATTATCTATTCTTCATAAAACCATGCTGACTCCTACTAATAATATCGTTAATAATCACATAGATCTGAATACTATCAGTTAGTAACCCTTCTAGAATCTTGCCCATTATGGAAGTCAAGCTCACAGGTCTATAATTGCCAGGTTTGGATCTTGCCCCCGTTTTTGAAAAATTGTACTATACCTGCTTTTCTCCAATCACAATGCACTATGATTAATAATAGTGACCCAATAATATTATTACTGTTCCTCAATTAGTATTGGGTGTACTCCATCAGATCCAGGTGCTTTATTCCCCATAATAACCCGTTCCACTGTCCCTTCGACATTGTCCTGAATAAGTCATGTATATGATGGTGGAAATACCACAACTTTCTGTATTTAACCCAAATTATCTTCTTTGCTTCCTCCAAATACCTTTTGAGTTAGGGATTCTTTTTTTTCTTTACCCTCTGTAGGCATAATTGGAAATGGAATTAATTTGGGTTTTGTTTACATTTTGATCAACAGCGGGGATGTGGCAAAAGGTTGAACTTAATAGATTCAACTTGTTTTTCCTTCTCCATGACTGTTACTGTATACAGAAGATAATTTATTTATGGTGTCGCTATTATTCTATCCTCACTTAACAAAGCACGAGTCACAATTTGTCATTTCTATACTTATTCAGTTTGTTGGGATTTGTCTTGATCTCTTTATATTCCCCACCACCACTTACAATGTTAGCTAGTCAATTGCAGTTGGCACTTTTAATTGTGTGTGTGTATTATTATATATATATCTCAGGGCTCAAAATTTCCACTCGCCACTAGCCAATGTCAAGTGAAAATTTAGCCCTGGCGAGTAGAAATTCAGCCCTGGTGGGTATGTTATGGCTTGCAGTGGCGAGCAACTTTTCAGGTCTGGCTAGTAACAAAGGACTTCCAATTTTAAGCCCTGTATGTATGTATATATATATATATATTTATTTTTTAAATTGGGGTATTGTACCCTTCTGACCATTGATAAGACACAATGGTATTAATTATATCCTCTTATATTTATTCCCAAATTGTGTATTCTTATGAGAATATAAATATAAAAGCATTTTTAATAAAGTCCAAAAAGAGTCCAGTCCAAACATGACACTGAATGTCTTCTAAGGTTGATTTTGGCATTGAAAATTTTTTTTTGCTGGCTTGACGTAAAATAATTGCCATACCTACCACCTACCCAAGAGTCAAATAGCCAAATGCAATGGAGTAGGAAACAGGGAAAACACCTCTTGAAGGAAGCCTGCTGGGTTCACCAGTTCCAGGAGCAGTTCCCAAATGGAGAGTTCAGCCTAACTAGCTTGTTATAACGCTTTTCCCATTCTCCTGCTGCTGCTGCTTGATCTGATCTGACAGGAGAAGGTGCAGGCAGGGTCGTGTACATGCAGATGAATTGGGAGGGATAATGGGTCACAGTGTGTATGCGGATGTGTGTCTGTTTGTGTGTAGGTTACATGTGCTACTTACATTGCGTAACTGTTGCTGTTCTCCCTCCATTGAAAAATTCAGTCTCGTACAATCACAGCCTCACTCAGGTTGAGATCTCTTTCTCTGGGTAAAGTCACAGCTTCATTTGGCTTGCAGTCTCTTTCATTAAGGTTGAGCAAAAATATAAAGATCGCTGGAGTGGAACAAAAATTTTAGGTGCCACTTAGTGGAGTAATACACACACAAGTATATAAATATTAATGCATAGATACAAACAGGAAAGGAGCTGCTGATATACAATGAAGGTGGTATTACCTCATCGCCAATAAATCAGCGCTCAAAGGAAGGGCTATTTTCACTGTGTGCTTTATTTAACCCTTTGCATACCAGAGGAGTGCGTAGCACATTACGAAGCAATGAGTTGTGGATCCCGCTGGCACTCAAAGGGTTAATGGTGGTTAAAATTTAACTTACTTTGTATATAATTGCAAAAAATATATTGCTGTGATTTACATTAAATAGAACTGTGGAGACAGCCCTGTTTATCACCCAAACATTAAAACACAATTCAGTGTGAAGAGATCAGGACACACAAACACCAGTACAATTAGACTGGCAGGTAAACGCTGATATACGGGTATTATTCAGTGTGAAGAGATCAGGACACACAAACACCAGTACAATTAGACTGGCAGGTAAACGCTGATATACGGGTATTATTCAGTGTGAAGAGGTATCAGGACACACAAACACCAGTACAATTAGACTGGCAGGTAAACGCTGATATACGGGTATTATTCAGTGTGAAGAGGTATCAGGACACGCAAACACCAGTACAATTAGACTGGCAGGTAAACGCTGATATACAGGTATTATTCAGTGTGAAGAGGTATCAGGACACACAAACACCAGTGTAATTAGACTGGCAGGTAAACGCTGATATACGGGTATTATTCAGTGTGAAGAGATCAGGACACACAAACACCTGTACAATTAGACTGGCAGGTAAACGCTGATATACGGGTATTATTCAGTGTGAAGAGGTATCAGGACACACAAACACCAGTACAATTAGACTGGCAGGTAAACGCTGATATACGGGTATTATTCAGTGTGAAGAGGTATCAGGACACGCAAACACCAGTACAATTAGACTGGCAGGTAAACGCTGTCAGTGTGAAGAGATCAGGACACACAAACACCAGTGTAATTAGACTGGCAGGTAAACGCTGATATACAGGTATTATTCAGTGTGAAGAGGTATCAGGACACACAAACACCAGTACAATTAGACTGGCAGGTAAACGCTGATATACGGGTATTATTCAGTGTGAAGAGATCAGGACACACAAACACCAGTACAATTAGACTGGCAGGTAAACGCTGTCAGTGTGAAGAGATCAGGACACACAAACACCAGTGTAATTAGACTGGCAGGTAAACGCTGATATACAGGTATTATTCAGTGTGAAGAGGTATCAGGACACACAAACACCAGTACAATTAGACTGGCAGGTAAACGCTGATATACGGGTATTATTCAGTGTGAAGAGGTATCAGGACACACAAACACCAGTACAGATAGACTGGCAGGTAAACGTTGATATACGGGTATTAAACCTGCGTTACTGTTTGTTCTTCTTCTGTCTGGTTTTGTGTCAGGAAAAAAGGGATAGTAAATACCTTGGAGAGCAATCAGAAACCAAAAGCAGTAATACAATAAATCCCATTCTCTCTCTCTCTCTCTGTGTGTTGGGGTTCCAGACAGGATTACATTCTCTCTCTCTCTGTTTTGGGGTTCCAACACAGGATTACATTATCTCTCAGTGTTGGGATTCCATATAGCATCCCAGTCTCTCTATCAATGTGGGATTCCAGACAGGATACCAGTCTCTTCCTTTCTCAATGCAGGGTTCCAGATGTGACGGAACCCCCCCTATGCCGACCGGATAGCTCCGTCAACCTGTGCTCCCTTCACTTGGGACTGCACCCACAGCTCTCTCCAGCCACCCAAACCACTAGTCGCAACGAAGTGTAGGATAAAAATAAGAACTCTTTATTGAACAACACACATAAACGGGTTACCAACACTCATTAGAGTACAATAGGATCCAGGTTACTGCACACAGAACAACAAGGTGAATTACGCTGAACAAATACACTACCCAAGCTGGATAGTCTGTAAGGCCTGGAATGGGAAGACCGGACTGGGTTTCCTGGTCACCCTGTGCCACCGATAAGAACAGGGTGACTAGACCCAAGATGGGACTGGGAATCTGTGAAAGGAGCTTCCCCATGCATGGAGTCCATAGTCTGTGGGCAGAAGGCTGGCCCTCAGCCCCCTCCAGGAGCCCCAGTGATGGAGGGTTCTGTCACATTTCTCCCCCTTCTGAACTGACCCAGGAGGAGACCCCAGTCAGTCAGCTCATCTGGCCCATCAAGGCCCTCTCAAAACTGGTGTCCCAAACACAGTCTGCCATTCTAAAAGTAGTACTCACTCAACCAACCTCCTGAAAAATTTTACTGCCACTCGGGAGAAGTGCCAACTGCACCTTCTGCCTGGAGTCCTCTCAGAGGCTGGGGAGAAGACAGGGTGGAGGGGGCCCTTCCAACACGAGGTAGCGAATCCCAGGTGGCGACCATAATCTCATCCACCTGTACAAGACAATGCTTCCCCATACTGGCAGAGAGAGGCTGACATCCCTCCGTTCAGATGCCATCCCTTCCTCCGGATGTGCAACATCCTTTGGCTCTGGGGCCACAAATAGGGGTGGGCAGAGACCAGAAGTGCTCTGCCCCAAAGCCAGCGCTTCTGCTGGGGCGGACGGACCAGACACTGTGGGGCTGTCCCGGTCAGGATCTGGGGCAACCAATTTAATGGGATAGCAAGGGGGGATGCTGGTTCCATTGGCCCCTCTTCTAGAGACAAGGATTCGTATGCCAGACCTCCAACCAGTCAGTGGCTCTCCTAGCTGGGTCAGGGCCAAAAAGCAGGTTGGCATTGCCACTCTTCCCACACCTCGGCCAGGGGCAATAGAGCCGTTGGGGAGGACGTTTATCCCACTCTCCATGGCAGGGGCAACAGATATGCGTGAGCAGAGACCAGCGGTGCTCTGCCTCAAGGCCTGCACATCTGCTGGTGCTTTAGGACCGGACACTGCAGAAGTGTCACGGTCATGCTCGAGAACAATGGGAAGGTGTGGGCAGTGACCAGCAGTGCTCTGCCCTGATGACAGCTCTTCTGCTGGGGTCATGCTAGTGGAGATCTCAGTCCCATCTACCATACATTGAAAATCTGCCGCTCGGGAAGGAAGCCAACTGCATCCACTCCTGGACCAACATCCTCAGATGTCAAATCTGTTAAATCCATATCATCCTCAGTCTCTGGATCCTGCTGTTGAACAGCTCTGGTATCAGATCTGGGCCAGCTGCCCAGCATCCCTCTGACCCGGAAGTGGAGACCATGGTCCAATCCACCCCTAAATCTTGGAAATTTGTCACCTCTGTCAACTCTAGGAAATCAGGAGTTTCTGGGGCATGCTGCTGAGCGAGGCTGAACAACTTTTGGTGTGCCTTTTCCAGTTCCCATTTTTGGGTGACAAAACTGTCCAGGTCAGCCCTCAGCTCGAACCCTGGGATATCCTCCTCCTTGAGCTCCTGGAGGTCCTCTCTCCGCCACTCTGCTGCATTGCCAAAGCTGTAATTTTCCTGGAGAGTTTCGAATAGTAATACCGGGCCTCCACAGCCATAGCCCTCTATGTGATCTTTATCCTCCAGCCCTGGACACAACTGTGCTGCAAACCATTGCAGAGCCCGGTATCCTTCATCCAAACTCAGCTCTGCTGGACCAGCACATCCAGCTCGGCCACCCATTCCTCCTGGGGCTGCGCCCCCAGGAAAGGCATCCACAAGTCCCGGTGGAGCCAATACCTTTCCTCTGAGGTTGGGAGGACCTTTCCCAGGTATTTGTGGTGCACTTGGATAACATCCTTCCAGACCTGCCGGCGGGCATGATCCCTCTCCAAAAAATCGTCCAATGCCCAGAGTAATTATGAGAGAACTCTTGGCAACTATTCTTGCTCTCAAGGAATGGCGCCACCTGCTGGAAGGTACTAGAAATCCTGTATTGATCTTGACCGACCATAAAAACCTGACATACCTTTCAGAGGCCAAGAGGTTGTCCTCTCGACAGGCCAGATGGGCCTTGTTTCTGTCTCGATTCAATTTTATTGTTTCTTATCTGCCTGGTTCCAAGAATCTCCAGGCAATTTGGTCCTGAAACTGATAAAGACGAGGTTCCTGTACCTATTATTCCGCCTGATCGCATTTTAGCTACCCTGCGTACCAGCATCACTTTGCCCCTGGGGGAAGAGATTCTTTCTACCCAAGCTGCTGCACCCCCAGACACCCCAGTGGGCAAGTGTTTTGTAGCCAAGCCACTTCGTACCCACCTACTTGAAGTATATCATGCATCACGAGCTGCCGGGCACACTGGTAGAGACCAATTGATCTGGTCTCTCTCTCAGTTATTTTGGTGGCCTTCTCTATGTGCTGACTGCACTGCATTTACGGCAGTCCCCTAGACACCTCCCAGTTGGGTTACTTCAACCAGTACCGAATGGCGAGCGTCCCTGGTCCCACTTGTCTATTGACTTCCTGGGAGAACTGCCAGTGTCTAGGGGTTTCTCGTTTATCCTGATGATAGTCTATAGATTTTCTAAGATGGCACACTTTGTGCCCCTTCCTGGCCTTCCCTCGGCCCAGGAGCTGGTAATAGTCTTTGCCAGAGAAGTGTTTCGGTTGCATGGGGTACCCAGGGTCCCAGGGTCCTGGTATTTGACCGTGGGAGCCAATTTGTATCCACATTTTGGAGAGCATTCTGTGATCAGATGGGCATACAGTTGTCCTTTTCGTCTGCCTACCATCCCCAGACCAATGGAGCCGCTGAGCGTGCCAATCAGGGTTTGGAGCAATTCCTGTGCTGTTTCATGTCCGATCATCATGATAATTGGGCCGACCTGTTGCCGTGGGCAGAGTTCACCAGGAACTGTGCGGTTAACTCATCGTCTGGGAGCTCCCCGTTCCTCATCAACTACGGGTTCCAACCATGCTTGCTCCCGGTCTCATTTCAGACGCTTCAGATTCCAGCTCTGGGTGAACATATGGAGCAACTTCGCTCCACTTGGACACAGGTACAAAGCACCCTCAGTAAATCGTTCCAGCGTTATCAGCACCATGCTAACCGTAGACGGTTGCCAGCAGTCTCCTTCCAGGTTGGGGACAGGGTATGGTTAACCTCCAGAAACCTCAATTTGCAGGTTCCTTGTAATAAGTTGGCTTCCCGGTTAATTGGCCCATTTAAAGTTATTTGCAAGGTTAACCCTGTCTCGTACGCTCTGGACCTTCCAGCATCCATGCGTATTCACAATGTGTTTCACGTATCCCTCCTTAAGCCATTGATATGCAACCGTTACACTACCACTCCTGCGGTCCCTGGTGCTGTCCAATTGCAAGGTCAGGAGGAGTATGAGGTGCAAATGATCCTTGACTCCTGAAGGTTTAGAGGGAGGCTGCAATACTTGGTACATTGGAAAGGCTATGGCCCTGAAGAACGTTCCTGGGTCAATCAGAACGACCTCCATACGCCCAGATTGCTGCGTATTTTTCATTAGAAGTTCCCCCAGAAGCCCGGTCCCTCCTCTGGGAGAAGGGGTCATTGAGAGGGGGGTACTATCACGGTGCCTGTGCTATGCGGGCGCCATTCTGTCAATCTGGTTCTCGGTTTACTCCTACTGGTTGCAGTGGTATTGGCCCGCCCAGTATTTGTCCTTATATACTGGGTCCTGTCACTTTGCTGTTGCCCTTTCGTGGTGTTTCTGTACCAGCACTTGTTCCAGTTCTCGTGTGATCTCAGTGTATGACCTGGATTGCCTGACCATTCTACTGCTTCTGTTCCTGCTCTGTGTACTGACCTGGCCTGGCTGAAGTTCCTGCTCTGTTACCGACTCGGATTGGCTGATATTCCTGCTCTGTGTACCGACCTGGCCTGGCTAACGTTCCCGCTCTGTGTACCGACCCGGATTGGCTGACGTTCCCGCTCTGTGTACCGACCCGGCCTGGCTAACGTTCCTGCTCTGTGTACCGACCCGGAATGGCTGACGTTCCTGCTCTGTGTACCGACCCAGCCTGGCTGACGTTCCTGCTCTGTGTACCAATTCGGTTTGGCTGCTTTGGATACCGTTTCCAGATGGCGTTGTTCTTGCTCTGTGTACCGACCCGTTGGGCCTCCGTTGCTGCCTGTCCAAGAGTGCCAGCTGTTCCTTGTGTCTCCGCTGGGCTTGGCACCCGGGCATTGTTGCCTTCAGTATACCCATTTAGTGCAATCCGGTTTTGGTTACTCTCCGTGTCTCGTGGGCGACACTCCGGTATTGAGCCTTATACTGCAGCCTGATCTCGGTTACTGTCCGTGTCGTGCGGACGACATTCTAGTGTGTGCATTCCATTCTGTGCCTCTGTACGCTAGAGTATAGACCTATACTCCTGCCATCAGCTGAGGTTGGGTTTCATTGGGCATCTCAGGCTACCGCCACCTTGGCAGTCGACATTGGTCTAAGTGTTTATCTATCCCCTCAGGTAAAAGGGCCGTTCTCCACCGCTTGTTGGCATTGTAGTCTCCGTTGGGCATACAGTCTGTCCTCCACTACTGCTACGGCAGCATATAAGTTTGCTAAGGGCCTTCGCTTATTCCTGTGGCATTACTTGCTGTTTATACTCTCCCTCCCTAGGAAGAGTCTTAAGGGCCTCGCTCTGATAGGACCTGTCAATCTTCCTGGACTATCAGTAACCCGTTCATTGCTGCCTTGTCTGAGAATCTCACGTAATACCTGACCTGTGTCAGTACATTGTTTATTTGTCTGTACAATTACTGGACCCGTGTGGGTATTTATTTCTGTAACCTGTCCCGTGTCAGTACCACATTGTATATATATTAATGGACCCGTGAGGGTTATTGCTATTTTACACTGTTCAATAAAACTGTGTTTTTACCGAAATTTACTGTCTCTGAGTGTCAAACAAACCGTTACAGACAGTCTTGCTCTCTCTGTCTGTCAATGTGTCTCTCAGTCAGTCCATGTGTCAGTCAGTTAGACAAAGTCTCGCTCTGTCAGTCAGGCAGGCAGCGTGTCTCTCAGTCAGGCAGCGTGTCAGTCAGTCAGTGTGTCAGTCAGGAAGTTAGTCAGTCAGTCAGTGTGTCAGTCAGTCAGTGTGTCAGTCAGGAAGTTAGTCAGTCAGGAAGTTAGTCAGTCAGGAAGTTAGTCAGTCAGGAAGTTAGTCAGTCAGGAAGTTAGTCAGTCAGGAAGTTAGTCAGTCAGGAAGTTAGTCAGTCAGGAAGTTAGTCAGTCAGGAAGTTAGTCAGTCAGGAAGTTAGTCAGTCAGGAAGTTAGTCAGTCAGGAAGTTAGTCAGTCAGGAAGCTAGTCAGTCAGGAAGCTAGTCAGTCAGGAAGCTAGTCAGTCAGGAAGCTAGTCAGTCAGGAAGCTAGTCAGTCAGGAAGCTAGTCAGTGTGTCAGTCAGGAAGCTAGTCAGTGTGTCAGTCAGGAAGCTAGTCAGTGTGTCAGTCAGGAAGTTAGTCAGTGTGTCAGTCAGGAAGCTAGTCAGTCAGGAAGCTAGTCAGTCAGGAAGCTAGTCAGTCAGGAAGCTAGTCAGTCAGGAAGTTAGTCAGTCAGGAAGTTAGTCAGTGTGTCAGTCAGGAAGTTAGTCAGTGTGTCAATCAAAGTTAGTCAGTGTGTCAGTCAGGAAGTTAGTCAGTGTGTCAGTCAGGAAGTTAGTCAGTCAGGAAGCTAGTCAGTCAGGAAGCTAGTCAGTCAGGAAGCTAGTCAGTCAGGAAGCTAGTCAGTCAGGAAGCTAGTCAGTCAGGAAGCTAGTCAGTGTGTCAGTCAGGAAGCTAGTCAGTGTGTCAGTCAGGAAGTTAGTCAGCGTGTCAGTCAGGCAGCGTGTCAGTCAGGCAGCGTGTCAGTCAGGCAGCGTGTCAGTCAGGCAGCGTGTCAGTCAGGCAGCGTGTCAGTCAGGCAGCGTGTCAGTCAGGCAGCGTGTCAGTGAGTCAGTCAGTGAGTGTGTCAGTCAGTGAGTGTGTCAGTCAGTGAGTGTGTCAGTCAGTGAGTGTGTCAGTCAGTGAGTGTGTCAGTGAGTCAGTCAGTGAGTGTGTCAGTCAGTGAGTGTGTCAGTCAGTGAGTGTGTCAGTCAGTGAGTGTGTCAGTCAGTGAGTGTGTCAGTCAGTGAGTGTGTCAGTGAGTCAGTCAGTGAGTGTGTCAGTGAGTCAGTCAGTGAGTCAGTCAGTGAGTCAGTCAGTGAGTGTGTCAGTGAGTCAGTCAGTGAGTCAGTCAGTGAGTCAGTCAGTGAGTCAGTCAGTGAGTCAGTCAGTGAGTCAGTCAGTGAGTGTGTCAGTGAGTCAGTCAGTGAGTGTGTCAGTGAGTGTGTCAGTGAGTGTGTCAGTGAGTCAGTCAGTGAGTGTGTCAGTGAGTCAGTCAGTGAGTCAGTCAGTGAGTCAGTCAGTGAGTCAGTCAGTGAGTGTGTCAGTGAGTCAGTCAGTGAGTGTGTCAGTGAGTGTGTCAGTGAGTCAGTCAGTGAGTGTGTCAGTGAGTCAGTCAGTGAGTGTGTCAGTGAGTCAGTCAGTGAGTGTGTCAGTGAGTCAGTCAGTGAGTGTGTCAGTCAGTCAGTCAGTGAGTGTGTCAGTCAGTCAGTCAGTGAGTGTGTCAGTCAGTCAGTCAGTGAGTGTGTCAGTCAGTCAGTCAGTGAGTGTGTCAGTCAGTCAGTCAGTGAGTGTGTCAGTCAGTCAGTCAGTGAGTGTGTCAGTCAGTCAGTCAGTGAGTGTGTCAGTCAGTCAGTCAGTGAGTGTGTCAGTCAGTGAGTGTGTCAGTCAGTGAGTGTGTCAGTCAGTGAGTGTGTCAGTCAGTGAGTGTGTCAGTCAGGAAATCAGTGTGTCAGTCAGGAAATCAGTGTGTCAGTCAGGAAATCAGTGTGTCAGTCAGGAAGTCAGTCAGTCAGGATGTCAGTGAGTGTGTCAGTCAGTGAGTGTGTCAGTCAGTGAGTGTGTCAGTCAGTGAGTGTGTCAGTCAGTGAGTGTGTCAGTCAGTGAGTGTGTCAGTCAGTGAGTGTGTCAGTCAGTCAGTGAGTGAGTGTGTCAGTCAGTCAGTGAGTGTGTCAGTCAGTCAGTGTGTCAGTCAGTCAGTGAGTGTGTCAGTCAGTGAGTGTGTCAGTCAGTGAGTGTGTCAGTCAGTCAGTGAGTGTGTCAGGATGTCAGTCAGTGTGTCAGGATGTCAGTCAGTGTGTCAGTCAGGATGTCAGTGTGTCAGTCAGGATGTCAGTGTGTCAGTCAGTCAGTGTGTCAGTCAGGAAGCTAGTCAGTCAGTCAGTCAGTGTGTCAGTCAGGAAGCTAGTCAGGCAGGAAGCTAGTCAGGCAGGAAGCTAGTCAGGCAGGAAGTTAGTCAGTCAGGAAGTTAGTCAGTCAGGAAGCTAGTCAGTCAATGTGTCAGTCAGGAAGTTAGTCAGCCAATCAGTGGGTCAGTCAGGATGTCAGTGAGTGTGTCAGTCAGTCAGTGAGTCAGTCAGTGAGTGTGTCAGTCAGTCAGTCAGTGAGTGTGTCAGTCAGTCAGTCAGTCAGTGAGTGTGTCAGTCAGTCAGTCAGTGAGTGTGTCAGTCAGTCAGTCAGTGAGTGTGTCAGTCAGTCAGTCAGTCAGTGTGTCAGTCAGTCAGTGTGTCAGTCAGTGAGTGTGTCAGTCAGTGAGTGTGTCAGTCAGTGAGTGTGTCAGTCAGTGAGTGTGTCAGTCAGTGAGTGTGTCAGTCAGTGAGTGTGTCAGTCAGGAAATCAGTGTGTCAGTCAGGAAGTTAGTCAGTAAATCAGTGTGTCAGTCAGTCAGGATGTCAGTGAGTGTGTCAGTCAGTGAGTGTGTCAGTCAGTGAGTGTGTCAGTCAGTGAGTGTGTCAGTCAGTGAGTGTGTCAGTCAGTGAGTGTGTCAGTCAGTGAGTGTGTCAGTCAGTCAGTGAGTGAGCGTGTCAGTCAGTGAGTGAGCGTGTCAGTCAGTGAGTGTGTCAGTCAGTCAGTGAGTGAGTGTGTCAGTCAGTGAGTGTGTCAGTCAGTCAGTGAGTGTGTCAGGATGTCAATCAGACAGTGTGTCAGTCAGGATGTCAGTCAGTGTGTCAGTCAGGATGTCAGTGTGTCAGTCAGGATGTCAGTGTGTCAGTCAGTCAGTGTGTCAGTCAGTCAGTGTGTCAGTCAGTCAGTCAGTCAGTCAGTGTGTCAGTCACACACAGTCTCGCTCTCTCTGTCAGTCTGTCTGTCAATGTGACTCGGTCTGTCGGTCTCGCTTCCCTCTCTTAGACAGTCTCTCTCTCTTTCTCTCTCTCGGTCTCGTTAGGTCTCTCACCTTTCTGTCACGTTCAGTCTCAGGAAGCCGCCATGTTGCGCTCTCACGTCACTAACATCTGCAGATACGATTTGTTAAGGTTTTTTCATTGTTTCCTGTGCCATTTTTATATCCGCCAGCCGCAACATGGCCGCCTGCACTTCCGGTTTACTCCTGACGTCACTACCGGTAGGCTTAGACAGCTGACAGCTGGACTCCGCCCACCGAGAGACAGTGGATTAGACAGAGGCCGAGATTTGTACATAGACCGGAGAGAGACCCCCTGTATTGTACAAGAAGAGACCCCCTATACTGTACAAGGAGAGACACCCCTGTACTATACAAGAAGAGGCATCTCTGTACTTTACCAGGAGAGAGACACCCCTGTACTATACAAGAAGAGACACCCTGTACAAGAAGAGACATCTCTGTACTTTACCAGGAGAGAGACCCCCTATACTGTACCAGGAGAGACACCCCTGTACTATACAAGAGACATCTCTGTACTTCAGCAGGAGAGAGACTCCTATACTGTACTTGGAGAGAGACACCTCTGTACTGTACCAGGAGAGACACACCTCTGTACTGTACCAAGAGAGAGACACCTCTGTACTGTATCAAGAGAGAGAGACACCTCTGTACTGTACCAGGAGAGACACACCTCTGTACTGTACCAAGAGAGAGACACCTCTGTACTGTACCAAGAGAGAGAGACACCTCTGTACTGTACCAAGAGAGAGAGACACCTCTGTACTGTACCAGGAGAGAGACACCTCTGTACTGTACCAAGAGAGAGACACCTCTGTACTGTACCTGGAGAGAGACATCTTTACTGTACCTGAAGATAGACACCTCTGTACTGTATCAGGAGAGAGACACCTCTGTACTGTACCTGGAGAGAGACATCTTTACTGTTCCTGGAGAGAGACATCTGTACTGTACCTGAAGAGATACCTCTGTACTTTACCAGGAGAGAGACACCTCTATATAACACATCAGTACCTGCGTACCTAGCTCCACAGTAAATAGACAGACACACACCTCTACATCTGACAGACGTGTCAATACCTGGTGCCTCAATTCCTGAGAGAGATCACCAGTGGAAGAGAGATTATTTCCATACATGAGAGACTGCTCCTACATCATAGTCAGGTGTGTGTCTGTCTAAGCAGTTACACAGAAGAAAGAGATTCCTGAATAAGGAAGTAAACAGGGGAAAGAAACCCCAAACCTGAGGGACTGCCCTGGTCCAACTCCATTAGAAACCAAGAACATGTATTCCAGAGAGAGAATATTTCTTGTGTGACAGGCAACACCTCACACAGAGAGACATATCAGTCTCTGAAGGACTATATCTAAGAGGTAAACTTTAATATATATGAGAGAGACAACCTAGGACAGAGACACCTCCAAATCAGAAAGATTATAACGGCCTGAAGGATTATCTGAATGAGAGGAGAGTGCTGCATAACAGAGACAAAGGGGAGTCTGAGAGACTGTTTCCCTAAGAGAGAGACATTGGTACTAGCAGATTACACTGAGGTAAAATACTAATTCCATATAAGAAAAGAATTTGTATTAGACTGCTGCACTTTAGTAGATGCATTTTTACTGAGAGAGAACAGTTACTAGACTATATGGAGTTTATCGATACTTAGAGATAACAGTGAGGTACTAGACTACTGTACGGAAGGCATTGTTACTTACAGATAACGGTGAGGTACTAGACTACTGTACGGAAGGCATTGTTGCTTAGAGATAACAGTGAGGTACTAGACTACTGTACGGAAGGCATTGTTACTTAGAGATAACTGAGGTACTAGACTACTGTACGGAAGGCATTGTTGCTTAGAGATAACAGTGAGGTACTAGACTACTGTACAGAAGGCATTGTTGCTTAGAGATAACAGTGAGGTACTAGACTACTGTACGGAAAGCATTGTTACTTAGAGATAACAGTGAGGTACTAGACTACTGTACTATAAGGGAGGCATTGTTACTTAGCGATAACAGTGAGGTACTAGACTACTGTACTGAAGGCATTGTTGCTTAGAGATAAAAGTGAGGTACTAGACTGCAGTAGTAAACGGAAGGCATTGGTACTGACAGATAACAGTGAGGTACTAGACTGCTGTACTATAAGGAAATCATTGGTACTGAGAGATAACAGTGATGTACTAGATGCTGAGATATTACAGTGAGATACTAAACTGTATTATAAGCAATGAATTGGTACTGAGAGATAACAGTGAGGTACTAGACGTCTGTTATCTCTCAGTACCAATGCCTTCCTTATAGTACAGGAGTCTAGTATATCACAATTATCTCTCAATACCAATGCCTTCCTTATAGTACAGTGATATAGTAGACTGCTGTACTATAAGGAAGACATTGGTACTGAGAGATAACAGCGATGTACTAGACTGCTGTACTATAAGAAAGACATTGATACTGAGAGATAACAGTGAAATACTAGACTGCTGTACTATAAGGAAGACATTGGTACTAAGAGATAACAGAGATGTACTAGACTGCTGTACTATAAGGAAGGCATTGGTACTGACAGGTAACAGTGATGTACTAGACTGCTGTACTATAGGGAAGTCATTGGTACTGAGAGATAACAGCAATGTACTAGACTGTTGTACTATAACGAAGACATTGGTATTCAGAGATAACAGTGATGTACTAGGCTGCTGTACTATAAGGAAGGCATTGGTACTGAGAGATAACAGTGATGTACTAGACTGCTGTACTATAAGGAAGACATTGGTACTGAAAGACAACAGTGATATACTAGACTGCTGTACTATAATGAAGACATTGGTACTGAGAGATAACAGTGATGTACTAGACTGCTGTACTATAAGGAAGACATTGGTACTGAGAGATAACAGTGATGTACTAGACTGCTGTACTATAAGGAAGACATTGGTACTGAGAGACAACAGTGATGTACTAGACTGCTGTACTATAAGGAAGACATTGGTACTGAGAGATAACAGCGATGTACTAGACTGCTGTACTATAAGGAAGACATTGGTACTGAGAGACAACAGTGATGTACTAGACTGCTGTACCATAAGGAAAACATTGGTAATGACTGATAACATTGATATAATAGACTGCTGTACTATAAGGAATGCATTGGTACTGAGAGATAACAGTGAGGTACTAGACTGCTGTACTATGAGGAAGACATTGGTACTGAGAGACCAGTGATATACTAGACTGCTGTACTGGAAGGAAGACATTGGTACTGACAGGTAACAGTGATGTACTAGACTGCTGTACTAAAAGGAAGACATTGGTACTGAGAAATAACAGTGAGGTACTAGACTGCTGTACTATAAGGAAGGCATTGATACTGAGAGATAACAGTGAGGTACTAGACTGCTGTACTATAAGGAAGACATTGGTACTGAGAGATAACAGTGATATACTAGACTGCTATACTATGAGGAAGACATTGGTACTGAGAGACCAGTGATATACTAGACTGCTGTACTATAAGGAAGACATTGGTACTGAGAGATAACAGTGAGGTACTAGACTGCTGTACTGGAAGGAAGACATTGGTACTGACAGGTAACAGTGATGTACTAGACTGCTGTACTAAAAGGAAGACATTGGTACTTAGAGATAATAGTGAGGTACTAGACTGCTGTACTATAAGGAAGACATTGGTACCGAGAGATAACAGCGATGTACTAGACTGCTGTACTATAATGAAGACATTGGTACTGAATGATAACAGTGATGTACTAGACTGCTGTACTATAAGGAAGACATTGGTACGTAGAGATAACAGTGATGTACTAGACTGCTGTACTATAAGGAAGACATTGGTACTGAGACATAACAGCGATGTACTAGACTGCTGTACTATAAGGAAGATATTGGTACTGAGAGATAACAGTGATATACTAGACTGCTGTACTATAAGGAAGACATTGGTACTGAGAGATAACAGTGAGGTACTAGACTGCTGTACTGGAAGGAAGACATTGGTACTGACAGGTAACAGTGATGTACTAGACTGCTGTACTAAAAGGAAGACATTGGTACTTAGAGATAATAGTGAGGTACTAGACTGCTGTACTATAAGGAAGGCATTGGTACCCAGAGATAACAGTGATATACTAGACTGCTGTACTATAATGAAGACATTGGTACTGAATGATAACAGTGATGTACTAGACTGCTGTACTATAAGGAAGACATTGGTACGTAGAGATAACAGTGATGTACTAGACTGCTGTACTATAAGGAAGACATTGGTACTGAGACATAACAGCGATGTACTAGACTGCTGTACTATAAGGAATGCATTGGTACTGACAGGTAACAGTGATGTACTAGACTGCTGTACTATAAGGAATGCATTGGTACTGAGAGATAACAGTGAGGTACTAGACTGCTATACTATAAGGAATGCATTGGTACTGAGAGATAACAGTGAGGTACTAGACTGCTATACTATGAGGAAGATATTGGTACTGAGAGATAACAGCGATGTACTAGACTGCTGTACTATAAGGAAGACATTGGTACTGAGAGACAACAGTGATGTACTAGACTGCTGTACCATAAGGAAAACATTGGTAATGACTGATAACATTGATATAATAGACTGCTGTACTATAAGGAATGCATTGGTACTGAGAGATAACAGTGAGGTACTAGACTGCTGTACTATGAGGAAGACATTGGTACTGAGAGACCAGTGATATACTAGACTGCTGTACTGGAAGGAAGACATTGGTACTGACAGGTAACAGTGATGTACTAGACTGCTGTACTAAAAGGAAGACATTGGTACTGAGAAATAACAGTGAGGTACTAGACTGCTGTACTATAAGGAAGGCATTGATACTGAGAGATAACAGTGAGGTACTAGACTGCTGTACTATAAGGAAGACATTGGTACTGAGAGATAACAGTGATATACTAGACTGCTATACTATGAGGAAGACATTGGTACTGAGAGACCAGTGATATACTAGACTGCTGTACTATAAGGAAGACATTGGTACTGAGAGATAACAGTGAGGTACTAGACTGCTGTACTGGAAGGAAGACATTGGTACTGACAGGTAACAGTGATGTACTAGACTGCTGTACTAAAAGGAAGACATTGGTACTTAGAGATAATAGTGAGGTACTAGACTGCTGTACTATAAGGAAGACATTGGTACCGAGAGATAACAGCGATGTACTAGACTGCTGTACTATAATGAAGACATTGGTACTGAATGATAACAGTGATGTACTAGACTGCTGTACTATAAGGAAGACATTGGTACGTAGAGATAACAGTGATGTACTAGACTGCTGTACTATAAGGAAGACATTGGTACGTAGAGATAACAGTGATGTACTAGACTGCTGTACTATAAGGAAGACATTGGTACTGAGACATAACAGCGATGTACTAGACTGCTGTACTATAAGGAAGATATTGGTACTGAGAGATAACAGTGATATACTAGACTGCTGTACTATAAGGAAGACATTGGTACTGAGAGATAACAGTGAGGTACTAGACTGCTGTACTGGAAGGAAGACATTGGTACTGACAGGTAACAGTGATGTACTAGACTGCTGTACTAAAAGGAAGACATTGGTACTTAGAGATAATAGTGAGGTACTAGACTGCTGTACTATAAGGAAGGCATTGGTACCCAGAGATAACAGTGATATACTAGACTGCTGTACTATAATGAAGACATTGGTACTGAATGATAACAGTGATGTACTAGACTGCTGTACTATAAGGAAGACATTGGTACGTAGAGATAACAGTGATGTACTAGACTGCTGTACTATAAGGAAGACATTGGTACTGAGACATAACAGCGATGTACTAGACTGCTGTACTATAAGGAATGCATTGGTACTGACAGGTAACAGTGATGTACTAGACTGCTGTACTATAAGGAATGCATTGGTACTGAGAGATAACAGTGAGGTACTAGACTGCTATACTATAAGGAATGCATTGGTACTGAGAGATAACAGTGAGGTACTAGACTGCTATACTATGAGGAAGATATTGGTACTGAGAGATCAGTGGTATACTAGACTGCTGTACTATAAGGAAGACATTGGTACTGACAGGTAACAGTGATGTACTAGACTGCTGTACTATAAGGAATGCATTGGTACTGAGAGATAACAGTGAGGTACTAGACTGCTATACTATGAGGAAGATATTGGTACTGAGAGATCAGTGATATACTAGGCTGCTGTACTGTAAGGAAGACATTGGTACTGACAGGTAACAGTGATGTACTAGACTGCTGTACTATAAGGAATGCATTGGTACTGAGAGATAACAGTGAGGTACTAGACTGCTATACTATGAGGAAGACATTGGTACTGAGAGATCAGTGATATACTAGGCTGCTGTACTGTAAGGAAGACATTGGTACTGACAGGTAACACTGATGTACTAGACTGCTGTACTATAGGGAAGCCATTGGTACTGAGAGATAACAGCAATGTACTAGACTGCTGTACTATAACGAAGACATTGGTATTGAGAGATAACAGTGATATACTAGACTGCTGTACTATAAGGAAGGCATTGGTACTGAGAAATAACAGTGAGGTACTAGACTGCTGTACTGTAAGGAAGATATTGGTACTGAGAGATAACAGATAACAGAGATTTTGCCAGTCCGCTCTGAAAATAGTAAGAGACTTCGTATCCTGGAGTTCAATGGTTGGCTAAGACAGTGGTGTAAAGAAGAAGGTTTTGGATTTGTCAGTCACAGTGTTAGAAGGTGGAGTTGTAAAGAAATGTTCAAGAGAGATGGTCTGCACCCGTCACACAGAGGAACTGAGGTACTTGGAGAAGAGTTCAGGTGTTTCTTGGAGAGGCATTTAAACTAGATGGAGGGGGCAGGAATTTCATTGAGAAGATTGATTTCTGTCCCCGAACAGTTTTGGTGAACCAGGGTTCTGAGTTTGTTAGTGTGATAGATACAGATGTTGGTGCACAGGAAGTTGCTGGTGCTTTACATACAGATGTTGGTGAGGTAGATGATGGTGCGGTAGATAGAGTTGTTGTTGGTGATAAATGTAATGTTCTTCGTGTAATGTGTACTAATGCTCGCAGCTTAGGCAACAAGCTCAGCGAGCTAATATCAATAGTTTGTAGAGATGACTTGGACTTGATTGTACTAACAGAGACATGGTTCAGGGACTGTAATGACTGGGAAATAGCCATTCCGGGATACACGTTGTATAGGAAAGATAGGGCTGAGAGAAGAGGGGGTGGGGTAGCCATTTATGTTAAAGATAGCATAAAATCCACAGCGATCCAGAATTCATGTAAAGAGTTGGAGACTCTCTGGATCTGTCTGCAGAATAAAAAGGGATCAGTTACAAGAATAGGTGCAGTCTACAGGCCTCCGGGGCAATCTGAAGAGCAAGACAACATGCTAGTGGACGAGATTACCCAAATGGCAGTAAAGGGAGATATAGTAGTTATGGGAGACTTCAACATGCCTGATGTTGATTGGAATATCCCTTGTGCGTCCACATGTAGAAGTAGGAGCATCGTAGAAGCCCTGACGGGGATGTCCCTAAAACAGCTGGTGAAGGCGCCAACTAGAGGGGACAATATCCTAGACTTAGTATTCACAAATGAAGACCTGGTATCTGAGGTGAAGGTGGGAGAAAATCTAGGTTCCAGTGACCACCAATGTTTGTGGTTCGGAATCCAGACTGACTACGAGAAATCCCATTCTGCAACCAAAGTATTGGACTTTAGGAAGACGAAGTTTGAGGATATGGGAGAATATGTAAAGAAAGAATTAAAAGGGTGGGATAAAACACCGAGAGTGAGTACTCAGTGGAAGACACTCAAAGAAGTCCTCTTAAAGGCAACAAGATTACATGTTAGACAAATTAGCAAGAGGAAAAGAAAGAGAAATCCACTATGGTTTACTAGAGAGGTAAGAGCTATAGTGAAAGATAAAAAGTCTGCCTATAAGAGATATAAAGAGACTGGAAGTGAAGCGGACAGAGAAGGGTATAAAACTATACAGAAGAAGACTAAACAGATGATAAATGCTGCTAAAGCCTCAAAAGAGGAAGAAATGGCCAAATCTGTTAAGAAGGGGAATAAAACCTTCTTCAGATATATCAGTGACAGGAAGAAGAAAAACTGCGGGATTACAAAAATTAACAACGGAAAAAATCAGTATATAGAAGAGGAAAAGGCGGTCGCTGACCATCTGAATAACTACTTCTGCTCAGTTTTTTCAGACGGCGGCCCTCATAATCAGAAAATGGCTGAACACAGCATTGCCTCTAGTTGTATAATTTTAGCCCCAGTGTTTTCAGAGGCCGATGTTCTAGAGGAACTTGTCCGGCTAAAGTCAAATAAAGCGATGGGTCCGGATGGAATCCACCCTAGAGTTCTTAAAGAACTCCGATCTGTCATAGTTGGCCCCCTGACTAATCTGTATAACCAGTCCCTTCTTACGGGAGAAGTTCCTGATGATTGGAGAATGGCCAATGTTGTACCCATTCACAAGAAGGGTAGTAAAGAAGAAGCTAGTAACTACAGGCCAGTCAGCCTGACATCTGTAGTGGTAAAAATGATGGAGACTCTTCTAAAGAAGAAGATAATTGACCATCTAACAAAAAACAACCTGATGGACCCAAACCAGCATGGCTTCACTGAGGGCCGATCCTGTCAGACTAATCTCATTGATTTCTTTGACTATGTAACTAAAGTGCTGGATGAAGGTGGTGCTGTGGATATCGCCTACCTGGATTTCAGTAAAGCTTTCGATACAGTTCCCCATAAAGAGCTGATAGATAAATTATCAAGAATTGGACTTAACCCCTGGATAGTTCAGTGGATCTGCAGTTGGCTGAAGGACAGAAACCAGAGGGTTGTTGTTAATGGAGTGTATTCTGAGCAGAGACTGGTTACAAGTGGAGTGCCACAAGGATCTGTTCTGGGCCCTGTTCTGTTCAACATATTTGTAAGTGACATAAGGGAAGGCTTGGCAGGGAAGGTTTGCTTGTTTGCTGATGACACAAAAGTGTGTAATAGGGTTGATGTTCCAGGAGGTGTCTGTAATATGGAGAATGATTTGGCACTATTAGATAAGTGGTCAAAACAATGGAAACTTCAGTTCAATGTTTCCAAATGTAAAATAATGCACTTGGGGAAAAGAAACCCTCAATCTGACTATCGTATTGGCAGTTCTGTGGTAGCAAAGACTTCAGAAGAGAAGGATTTGGGGGTGGTCATCTCTGACAGCCTCAAGATGAGTAACCAATGCAACCAGGCGGTGGGGAAAGCAAATCGTATGCTTGGCTGCATAGCTAGAGGTATAACAAGCAGGAAGAGGGAGATTGTGATCCCTCTGTATAGAGCTCTAGTGAGACCACATCTGGAATACTGTGTACAGTTCTGGAGGCCTCATCTGCAAAAGGATATAACTAAAATTGAGCGGGTTCAAAGAAGAGCTACAAAAATGGTGGAAGGTCTAAAGCATAGAACTTATCAAGAACGACTCAGAGATCTAAATATGTATAGTCTGGAGGAAAGAAGAGAAAGGGGGGACATGATTGAAACCTTTAAATATGTTAAAGGACTGAACAAGGTTCAGGAGGGAAGTGTGATTAATAAGAATCTGAATACAAGAACAAGGGGGCACAATCTGAGGCTAGTTGGAGGAAAAATCAAGAAAAACATTAGAAAATATTATTTCACTGAAAGAGTAGTAGAAACTTGGAACAAACTTCCAGCAGAGGTGGTTGATAAATCCACAGTAACACAGTTTAAACATGCCTGGGATAAACATGTATCTATCCTAAGATAACAATAAAGGAATACTAAAGGGCAGACTAGATGGACCAGGTGGTCTTTTACTGCCGTCAATCTTCTATGTTTCTATGTTTCTATGTACTAGACTACTGTACTATAAGAAAGACATTGGTACTGAGAGATAACAGTGAAATACTAGACTGCTGTACTATAAGGAAGACATTGGTACTAAGAGATAACAGAGATGTACTAGACTGCTGTACTATAAGGAAGGCATTGGTACTGACAGGTAACAGTGATGTACTAGACTGCTGTACTATAAGGAAGGTATTGGTATTGACAGGTAACAGTGATGTACTAGACTGCTGTACTATAGGGAAGTCATTGGTACTGAGAGATAACAGCAATGTACTAGACTGTTGTACTATAACGAAGACATTGTTATTCAGAGATAACAGTGATATACTAGACTGCTGTACTATAATGAAGACATTGGTACTGAGAGATAACAGTGATGTACTAGACTGTTGTACTATAAGGAAGACATTGGTACGTAGAGATAACAGTGATGTACTAGACTGCTGTACTATAAGGAAGACATTGGTACTGAGAAATAACAGTGAGGTACTAGACTGCTGTACTGTAAGGAAGATATTGGTACTGAGAGATAACAGCGATGTACTAGACTGCTGTACTATAAGGAAGACATTGGTACTGAGAGATTACAATGAGGTTCTAGACTGCTGTACTATAAGGAAGACATTGGTACTGAGAGATTACAGGTTCTAGACTGCTGTACTGTAAGGAAGACATTGGTACTGAGAGATAACAGTGATGTACTAGACTGCTGTACTATAATGAAGACATTGGTACTGAAAGACAACAGTGATGTACTAGACTGCTGTACTATAAGGAAGACATTGGTACTGAGAGATAACAGTGATGTACTAGACTGCTGTACTATAAGGAAGACATTGGTACTGAGAAATAACAGTGATGTACTAGACTGCTGTACTATAAGGAAGACATTGGTACTGAGAGATAACAGTGATGTACTAGACTGCTGTACTATAAGGAAGACATTGGTAATGACTGATAACATTGATATAATAGACTGCTATACTATGAGGAAGACATTGGTACTGAGAGATCAGTGATGTACTAGGCTGCTGTACTGGAAGGAAGACATTGGTACTGACAGGTAACAGTGATGTACTAGACTGCTGTACTAAAAGGAAGACATTGGTACGTAGAGATAATAGTGAGGTACTAGACTGCTGTACTATAAGGAAGGCATTGGTACCCAGAGATAACAGTCATATACTAGACTGCTGTACTATAATGAAGACATTGGTACTGAGAGATAACAGTGATGTACTAGACTGCTGTACTATAAGGAAGACATTGGTACGTAGAGATAACAGTGATGTACTATAAGGAAGACATTGGTACTGAGACATAACAGCGATGTACTAGACTGCTGTACTATAAGGAATGCATTGGTACTGAGAGATAACAGTGAGGTACTAGACTGCTGTACTATAAGGAATGCATTGGTACTGAGAGATAACAGTGATGTACTAGACTTCTGTACTATAAGGAAGACATTGGTACTGAGAGATCAGTGATATACTAGGCTGCTGTACTGTAAGGAAGACATTGGTACTGAGAGATAACAGTGATGTACTAGACTGTTGTACTATAAGGAAGACATTGGTACTGAGAAATAACAGTGAGGTACTAGACTGCTGTACTGTAAGGAAGATATTGGTACTGAGAGATAACAGCGATGTACTAGACTACTGTACTATAAGAAAGACATTGGTACTGAGAGATAACAGTGATGTACTAGACTGCTGTACTATAAGGAAGGCATTGGTACTGACAGGTAACAGTGATGTACTAGACTGCTGTACTATAAGGAAGGTATTGGTATTGACAGGTAACAGTGATGTACTAGACTGCTGTACTATAGAGAAGTCATTGGTACTGAGAGATAACAGCAATGTACTAGACTGTTGTACTATAACGAAGACATTGGTATTCAGAGATAACAGTGATATACTAGACTGCTGTACTATAAGGAAGACATTGGTACTGAGAAATAACAGAGAGGTACTAGACTGCTGTACTATAAGGAAGACATTGGTACTGAGAGATAACAGTGATGTACTAGACTGCTGTACTGTAAGGAAGATATTGGTACTGAGAGATAACAGTGATGTACTAGACTGCTGTACTGTAAGGAAGATATTGGTACTGAGAGATAACAGTGATGTACTAGACTGCTGTACTATAAGGAAGACATTGGTACTGAGAGATAACAGTGATGTACTAGACTGCTGTACTATAAGGAAGACATTGGTACTGAGAGATCAGTGATATACTAGGCTGCTGTACTGGAAGGAAGACATTGGTACTGACAGGTAACAGTGATGTACTAGACTGCTGTACTAAAAGGAAGACATTGGTACTTAGAGATAATAGTGAGGTACTAGACTGCTGTACTATAAGGAAGACATTGGTACCCAGAGATAACAGTGATATACTAGACTGCTGTTCTATAATGAAGACATTGGTACTGAGAGATAACAGTGATGTACTAGACTGCTGTACTATAAGGAAGACATTGGTACGTAGAGATAACAGTGATGTTCTAGACTGCTGTACTATAAGGAAGACATTGGTACTGAGAGATAACAGTGAGGTACTAGACTGCTGTACTATAAGGAAGACATTGGTACGTAGAGATAACAGTGATGTACTAGACTGCTGTACTATAAGGAAGACATTGGTACGTAGAGATTACAGTGATGTACTAGACTGCTGTACTATGAGGAAGATATTGGTACTGAGAGATCAGTGATATACTAGGCTGCTGTACTGTAAGGAAGATATTGGTACTGAGAGATAACAGCGATGTACTAGACTGCTGTACTATAAGGAAGACATTGGTACGTAGAGATAACAGTGATGTACTAGACTATTGTACTATAAGGAAGACATTGGTACTGAGAAATAACAGTGAGGTACTAGACTGCTGTACTGTAAGGAAGATATTGGTACTGAGAGATAACAGCGATGTACTAGACTGCTGTACTATAAGGAAGACATTGGTACTGAGAGATTACAATGAGGTTCTAGACTGCTGTACTATAAGGAAGACATTGGTACTGAGAGATAACAGTGATGTACTAGACTGCTGTACTGTAAGGAAGACATTGGTACTGAAAGAAAACACTGATGTACTAGACTGCTGTACTATAATGAAGACATTGGTACTGAAAGACAACAGTGATGTACTAGACTGCTGTACTATAAGGAAGGCATTGGTACTGAGAGATAACAGCTATGTACTAGACTGCGTGTACTGTAAGGAAGACATTGGTACTGAGAGATAACAGCGATGTACTAGACTGCGTGTACTGTAAGGAAGACATTGGTACTGAGAGATAACAGCGATGTACTAGACTGCTTACTGTAAGGAAGACATTGGTACTGAGAGATAACAGCGATGTACTAGACTGCTGTACCATAAGGAAGACATTGGTACTGACAGGTAACAGTGATGTACTAGACTGCTGTACTATAAGGAATGCATTAGTACTGAGAGATAACAGTGAGGTACTAGACTGCTATACTATGAGGAAAACATTGGTACTGAGAGATCAGTGATATATTAGGCTGCTGTACTATAAGGAAGACATTGGTACTGACAGGTAACACTGATGTACTAGACTGCTGTACTATAAGGAATGCATTAGTACTGAGAGATAACAGTGAGGTACTAGACTGCTATACTATGAGGAAAACATTGGTACTGAGAGATAACAGTGAGGTACTAGACTGCTGTACTATAAGGAAGACATTGGTACTGAGAGATAACAGTGAAATACTAGACTGCTGTACTATAAGGAAGACATTGGTACTGAGAGATAACAGTGAAATACTAGACTGCTGTACTATAAGGAAGACATTGGTACTGAGAGATAACAGTGAAATACTAGACTGCTGTACTATAAGGAAGGTATTGGTACTGAGAGATAACAGTGATGTACTAGACTGCTGTACTATAAGGAAGACATTGGTACTGAGAGATAACAGTGATGTACTAGACTGCTGTACTATAAGGAATGCATTGGTACTGAGAGATAACAGTGATGTACTAGACTGCTGTACTGTAAGGAAGACATTGGTACTGAGAGATAACAGTGATATACTAGACTGCTGTACTGTAAGGAAGACATTGGTACGTAGAGATAACAGTGAGGTACTAGACTGCTGTACTATAAGGAAGACATTGGTACTGAGAGATAACTGAGGTACTAGACTGCTGTACTATAAGGAAGACATTGGTGCTGAGAGATAACAGTGATGTACTAGACTGCTGTACTATAAGGAAGGCATTGGTACTGAGAGATAACAGTGATGTACTAGACTGCTGTACTATAAGGAAGACATTGGTACTGAGAGACAACAGTGATATACTAGACTGCTGTACTATAAGGAAGACATTGGTACTGAGAGATAACAGTGATGTACTAGACTGCTGTACTATAAGGAAGACATTGGTACTGAGAGATAACAGTGATGTACTAGACTGCTGTACTATAAGGAAGACATTGGTACTGAGAGATAACAGTGATGTACTAGACTGCTGTACTGTAAGGAATGCATTGGTACTGAGAGATAACAGTGATGTACTAGACTGCTGTACTATAAGGAAGACATTGGTACTGAGAGACAACAGTGATATACTAGACTGCTGTACTATAAGGAAGACATTGCTACTGAGAGATAACAGTGATGTACTAGACTGCTATACTGTAAGGAAGACATTGGTACTGAGAGACAACAGTGATATACTAGACTGCTGTACTATAAGGAAGACATTGGTACTGAGAGATAACAGTGATGTACTAGACTGCTGTACTGTAAGGAAGACATTGGTACTGAGAGACAACAGTGATATACTAGACTGCTGTACTATAAGGAAGACATTGGTACTGAGAGATAACAGTGATGTACTAGACTGCTGTACTATAAGGAAGATATTGGTACTGAGAGATAACAGCTATGTACTAGACTGCTGTACTATAAGGAAGACATTGGTACTGAGAGATAACAGCTATGTACTAGACTGCTGTACTATAAGGAAGACATTGGTACTGAGAGATAACAGTGATGTACTAGACTGTTGTACTATAAGGAAGACATTGGTACTGAGAGATAACAGTGATGTACTAGACTGCTGTACTATAAGGAAGGCATTGGTACTGAGAGATAACAGTGATGTACTAGACTGCTGTACTATAAGGAAGACATTGGTACTGAGAGATAACAGTGATGTACTAGACTGCTGTACTATAAGGAAGACATTGGTACTGAGAAATAACAGTGATGTACTAGACTGCTGTACTATAAGGAATGCATTGGTACTGAGAGATAACAGTGATGTACTAGACTGCTGTACTATAAGGAAGACATTGGTACTGAGAGATAACAGTGATGTACTAGACTGTTGTACTATAAGGAAGACATTGGTACTGAGAGATAACAGTGATGTACTAGACTGCTGTACTATAAGGAAGGCATTGGTACTGAGAGATAACAGTGATGTACTAGACTGCTGTACTATAAGGAAGACATTGGTACTGAGAGATAACAGTGATGTACTAGACTGCTGTACTATAAGGAAGACATTGGTACTGAGAAATAACAGTGATGTACTAGACTGCTGTACTATAAGGAATGCATTGGTACTGAGAGATAACAGTGATGTACTAGACTGCTGTACTATAAGGAAGACATTGGTACTGAGAGATAACAGCTATGTACTAGACTGCTGTACTATAAGGAAGACATTGGTACTGAGAGATAACAGTGATGTACTAGACTGCTGTACTATAAGGAAGACATTGGTACTGAGAGATAACAGCAATGTACTAGACTGCTGTACTGTAAGGAAGACATTGGTACTGAGAGATAACAGTGATGTACTAGACTGCTGTACTATAAGGAAGACATTGGTACTGAGAGATAACAGTGATGTACTAGACTGCTGTACTATAAGGAAGACATTGGTACTGAGAAATAACAGTGATGTACTAGACTGCTGTACTATAAGGAAGACATTGGTGCTGAGAGATAACAGTGATGTACTAGACTGCTGTACTATAAGGAAGACATTGGTGCTGAGAGATAACAGTGATGTACTAGACTGCTGTACTATAAGGAAGACATTGGTACTGAGAGATAACAGTGATGTTCTAGACTGCTATACTGTAAGGAAGACATTGGTACTGAGAGACAACAGTGATGTACTAGACTGCTGTACTGTAAGGAAGACATTGGTACTGAGAGACAACAGTGATATACTAGACTGCTGTACTATAAGGAAGACATTGGTACTGAGAGATAACAGTGATGTACTAGACTGCTGTACTATAAGGAAGATATTGGTACTGAGAGATAGCAGCTATGTACTAGACTGCTGTACTATAAGGAAGACATTGGTACTGAGAGATAACAGCTATGTACTAGACTGCTGTACTATAAGGAAGACATTGGTACTGAGAGATAACAGTGATGTACTAGACTGTTGTACTATAAGGAAGACATTGGTACTGAGAGGTAACAGTGATATACTAGACTACTGTACTATAAGGAAGACATTGGTACTGAGAGATAACAGTGATGTACTAGACTCCTGTACTATAAGGAAGATATTGGTACTGAGAGATAACAGAGATGTACTATAAGGAAGACATTGGTACTGAGAAATAACAGAGATGTACTAGACTGCTGTACTGTAAGGAAGACATTGGTACTGAGAGATAACAGAGATGTACTAGACTGCTGTACTGTAAGGAAGACATTGGTACTGAGAGATAACAGTGATATACTAGACTGCTGTACTGTAAGGAAGACATTGGTACTGAGAGATAACAGTGATGTACTAGACTGCTGTACTATAAGGAAGACATTGGTACTGAGAGATAACAGTGATGTACTAGACTGCTGTACTATAAGTAAGACATTGGTACTGAGAGATAACAGTGATGTACTAGACTGCTGTACTATAAGGAAGACATTGGTACTGAGAGATAACAGCGAGGTACTAGACTGCTGTACTATAAGGAAGACATTGGTACTGAGAGATAACAGGGATGTACTAGACTGCTGTACTATAAGGATGACATTGGTACTGAGAGATAACAGTGATGTACTAGACTGCTGTACTATAAGGAAGACATTGGTACTGAGAGATAACAGTGATGTACTAGACTGCTGTACTGTAAGGAAGACATTGGTACTGAGAAATAACAGAGATGTACTAGACTGCTGTACTATAAGGAAGACATTGGTACTGAGAGATAACAGAGATGTACTAGACTGCTGTACTATAAGGAAGACATTGGTACTGAGAGATAACAGTGATGTACTAGACTGCTGTACTATAAGGAAGACATTGGTACTGAGAGATAACAGAGATGTACTAGACTGCTGTACTGTAAGGAAGACATTGGTACTGAGAAATAACAGAGATGTACTAGACTGCTGTACTATAAGGAAGACATTGGTGCTGAGAGATAACAGTGATGTACTAGACTGCTGTACTATAAGGAAGATATTGGTACTGAGAGATAACAGTGATGTACTAGACTGCTGTACTATAAGGAAGATATTGATACGTAGAGATAACAGTGATGTACTATAAGGAAGACATTGGTACTGAGACATAACAGCGATGTACTAGACTGCTGTACTATAAGGAAGACATTGGTACTGAGAGACAACAGTGATATACTAGACTGCTGTACTATAAGGAAGACATTGGTACTGAGAGACAACAGTGATATACTAGACTGCTGTACTATAAGGAAGACATTGGTACTGAGAGACAACAGTGATATACTAGACTGCTGTACTATAAGGAAGACATTGGTACTGAGAGATAACAGTGATGTACTAGACTGCTGTACTATAAGGAAGATATTGGTACTGAGAGACAACAGTGATATACTAGACTGCTGTACTTTAAGGAAGACATTGGTACTGAGAGATAACAGCGATGTACTAGACTGCTGTACTATAAGGAAGACATTGGTACTGAGAGATAACAGCGATGTACTAGACTGCTGTTCTATAAGGAAGACATTGGTACTGAGAGATAACAGTGATGTACTAGACTGCTGTACTATAAGGAAGACATTGGTACTGAGAGATAACAGTGATGTACTAGACTGCTGTACTATAAGGAAGGCATTGGTACTGAGAGATAACAGCGAGGTACTAGACTGCTGTACTATAAGGAAGACATTGGTACTGAGAGATAACAGTGATGTACTAGACTGCTGTACTATAAGGAAGACATTGGTACTGAGAGATAACAGAGATGTACTATACTGCTGTACTATAAGGAAGACATTGGTACGTAGAGATTACAGTGATGTACTAGACTGCTGTACTATGAGGAAGACATTGGTACGTAGAGATCAGTGATATACTAGGCTGCTGTACTGGAAGGAAGACATTGGTACTGAGAGATAACAGTGATGTACTAGACTGCTGTACTATAAGGAAGACATTGCTACGTAGAGATAACAGTGATGTACTAGACTGCTGTACTATAAGGAAGACATTGGTACTGAGAGATAACAGTGATATACTAGACTGCTGTACTATAATGAAGACATTGGTACGTAGAGATAACAGTGATATACTAGACTGCTGTACTGTAAGGAAGACATTGGTACTGAGAGATAACAGTGATGTACTAGGCTGCTGTACTATAAGGAAAGCATTGGTACTGAGAGATAACAGTGATGTACTAGACTGCTGTACTATAAGGAAGACATTGGTACTGAGAGACAACAGTGATATACTAGACTGCTGTACTATAAGGAAGACATTGGTACTGAGAGATCAGTGAAATACTAGACTGCTGTACTATAAGGAAGACATTGCTACTGAGAGATAACAGTGATGTACTAGACTGCTGTACTGTAAGGAAGACATTGGTACTGAGAGACAACAGTGATATACTAGACTGCTGTACTATAAGGAAGACATTGGTACTGAGAGATAACAGTGATGTACTAGACTGCTGTACTATAAGGAAGATATTGGTACTGAGAGATAACAGCTATGTACTAGACTGCTGTACTATAAGGAAGACATTGGTACTGAGAGATAACAGTGATGTACTAGACTGCTGTACTATAAGGAAGGCATTGGTACTGAGAGATAACAGTGATGTACTAGACTGCTGTACTATAAGGAAGACATTGGTACTGAGAGATAACAGTGATGTACTAGACTGCTGTACTATAAGGAAGACATTGGTACTGAGAAATAACAGTGATGTACTAGACTGCTGTACTATAAGGAATGCATTGGTACTGAGAGATAACAGTGATGTACTAGACTGCTGTACTATAAGGAAGACATTGGTACTGAGAGATAACAGCTATGTACTAGACTGCTGTACTGTAAGGAAGACATTGGTACTGAGAGATAACAGTGATGTACTAGACTGCTGTACTATAAGGAAGACATTGGTACTGAGAGATAACAGCAATGTACTAGACTGCTGTACTGTAAGGAAGACATTGGTACTGAGAGATAACAGTGATGTACTAGACTGCTGTACTATAAGGAAGACATTGGTACTGAGAGATAACAGTGATGTACTAGACTGCTGTACTATAAGGAAGACATTGGTACTGAGAAATAACAGTGATGTACTAGACTGCTGTACTATAAGGAAGACATTGGTGCTGAGAGATAACAGTGATGTACTAGACTGCTGTACTATAAGGAAGACATTGGTGCTGAGAGATAACAGTGATGTACTAGACTGCTGTACTATAAGGAAGACATTGGTACTGAGAGATAACAGTGATGTTCTAGACTGCTATACTGTAAGGAAGACATTGGTACTGAGAGACAACAGTGATGTACTAGACTGCTGTACTGTAAGGAAGACATTGGTACTGAGAGACAACAGTGATATACTAGACTGCTGTACTATAAGGAAGACATTGGTACTGAGAGATAACAGTGATGTACTAGACTGCTGTACTATAAGGAAGATATTGGTACTGAGAGATAGCAGCTATGTACTAGACTGCTGTACTATAAGGAAGACATTGGTACTGAGAGATAACAGCTATGTACTAGACTGCTGTACTATAAGGAAGACATTGGTACTGAGAGATAACAGTGATGTACTAGACTGTTGTACTATAAGGAAGACATTGGTACTGAGAGGTAACAGTGATATACTAGACTACTGTACTATAAGGAAGACATTGGTACTGAGAGATAACAGTGATGTACTAGACTCCTGTACTATAAGGAAGATATTGGTACTGAGAGATAACAGAGATGTACTATAAGGAAGACATTGGTACTGAGAAATAACAGAGATGTACTAGACTGCTGTACTGTAAGGAAGACATTGGTACTGAGAGATAACAGAGATGTACTAGACTGCTGTACTGTAAGGAAGACATTGGTACTGAGAGATAACAGTGATATACTAGACTGCTGTACTGTAAGGAAGACATTGGTACTGAGAGACAACAGTGATGTACTAGACTGCTGTACTGTAAGGAAGACATTGGTACTGAGAGACAACAGTGATATACTAGACTGCTGTACTATAAGGAAGACATTGGTACTGAGAGATAACAGTGATGTACTAGACTGCTGTACTATAAGGAAGATATTGGTACTGAGAGATAGCAGCTATGTACTAGACTGCTGTACTATAAGGAAGACATTGGTACTGAGAGATAACAGCTATGTACTAGACTGCTGTACTATAAGGAAGACATTGGTACTGAGAGATAACAGTGATGTACTAGACTGTTGTACTATAAGGAAGACATTGGTACTGAGAGGTAACAGTGATATACTAGACTACTGTACTATAAGGAAGACATTGGTACTGAGAGATAACAGTGATGTACTAGACTCCTGTACTATAAGGAAGATATTGGTACTGAGAGATAACAGAGATGTACTATAAGGAAGACATTGGTACTGAGAAATAACAGAGATGTACTAGACTGCTGTACTGTAAGGAAGACATTGGTACTGAGAGATAACAGAGATGTACTAGACTGCTGTACTGTAAGGAAGACATTGGTACTGAGAGATAACAGTGATATACTAGACTGCTGTACTGTAAGGAAGACATTGGTACTGAGAGATAACAGTGATGTACTAGACTGCTGTACTATAAGGAAGACATTGGTACTGAGAGATAACAGTGATGTACTAGACTGCTGTACTATAAGTAAGACATTGGTACTGAGAGATAACAGTGATGTACTAGACTGCTGTACTATAAGGAAGACATTGGTACTGAGAGATAACAGCGAGGTACTAGACTGCTGTACTATAAGGAAGACATTGGTACTGAGAGATAACAGGGATGTACTAGACTGCTGTACTATAAGGATGACATTGGTACTGAGAGATAACAGTGATGTACTAGACTGCTGTACTATAAGGAAGACATTGGTACTGAGAGATAACAGTGATGTACTAGACTGCTGTACTGTAAGGAAGACATTGGTACTGAGAAATAACAGAGATGTACTAGACTGCTGTACTATAAGGAAGACATTGGTACTGAGAGATAACAGAGATGTACTAGACTGCTGTACTATAAGGAAGACATTGGTACTGAGAGATAACAGTGATGTACTAGACTGCTGTACTATAAGGAAGACATTGGTACTGAGAGATAACAGAGATGTACTAGACTGCTGTACTGTAAGGAAGACATTGGTACTGAGAAATAACAGAGATGTACTAGACTGCTGTACTATAAGGAAGACATTGGTGCTGAGAGATAACAGTGATGTACTAGACTGCTGTACTATAAGGAAGATATTGGTACTGAGAGATAACAGTGATGTACTAGACTGCTGTACTATAAGGAAGATATTGATACGTAGAGATAACAGTGATGTACTATAAGGAAGACATTGGTACTGAGACATAACAGCGATGTACTAGACTGCTGTACTATAAGGAAGACATTGGTACTGAGAGACAACAGTGATATACTAGACTGCTGTACTATAAGGAAGACATTGGTACTGAGAGACAACAGTGATATACTAGACTGCTGTACTATAAGGAAGACATTGGTACTGAGAGACAACAGTGATGTACTAGACTGCTGTACTATAAGGAAGACATTGGTACTGAGAGACAACAGTGATATACTAGACTGCTGTACTATAAGGAAGACATTGGTACTGAGAGATAACAGCGATGTACTAGACTGCTGTTCTATAAGGAAGACATTGGTACTGAGAGATAACAGTGATGTACTAGACTGCTGTACTATAAGGAAGACATTGGTACTGAGAGATAACAGTGATGTACTAGACTGCTGTACTATAAGGAAGGCATTGGTACTGAGAGATAACAGCGAGGTACTAGACTGCTGTACTATAAGGAAGACATTGGTACTGAGAGATAACAGTGATGTACTAGACTGCTGTACTATAAGGAAGACATTGGTACTGAGAGATAACAGAGATGTACTATACTGCTGTACTATAAGGAAGACATTGGTACGTAGAGATTACAGTGATGTACTAGACTGCTGTACTATGAGGAAGACATTGGTACGTAGAGATCAGTGATATACTAGGCTGCTGTACTGGAAGGAAGACATTGGTACTGAGAGATAACAGTGATGTACTAGACTGCTGTACTATAAGGAAGACATTGCTACGTAGAGATAACAGTGATGTACTAGACTGCTGTACTATAAGGAAGACATTGGTACTGAGAGATAACAGTGATATACTAGACTGCTGTACTATAATGAAGACATTGGTACGTAGAGATAACAGTGATATACTAGACTGCTGTACTGTAAGGAAGACATTGGTACTGAGAGATAACAGTGATGTACTAGGCTGCTGTACTATAAGGAAAGCATTGGTACTGAGAGATAACAGTGATGTACTAGACTGCTGTACTATAAGGAAGACATTGGTACTGAGAGACAACAGTGATATACTAGACTGCTGTACTATAAGGAAGACATTGGTACTGAGAGATCAGTGAAATACTAGACTGCTGTACTATAAGGAAGACATTGCTACTGAGAGATAACAGTGATGTACTAGACTGCTGTACTGTAAGGAAGACATTGGTACTGAGAGACAACAGTGATATACTAGACTGCTGTACTATAAGGAAGACATTGGTACTGAGAGATAACAGTGATGTACTAGACTGCTGTACTATAAGGAAGATATTGGTACTGAGAGATAACAGCTATGTACTAGACTGCTGTACTATAAGGAAGACATTGGTACTGAGAGATAACAGCTATGTACTAGACTGCTGTACTATAAGGAAGACATTGGTACTGAGAGATAACAGTGATGTACTAGACTGTTGTACTATAAGGAAGACATTGGTACTGAGAGATAACAGTGATGTACTAGACTGCTGTACTATAAGGAAGGCATTGGTACTGAGAGATAACAGTGATGTACTAGACTGTTGTACTATAAGGAAGACATTGGTACTGAGAGATAACAGTGATGTACTAGACTGCTGTACTATAAGGAAGACATTGGTACTGAGAGATAACAGTGATGTACTAGACTGCTGTACTATAAGGAAGACATTGGTACTGAGAAATAACAGTGATGTACTAGACTGCTGTACTATAAGGAATGCATTGGTACTGAGAGATAACAGTGATGTACTAGACTGCTGTACTATAAGGAAGACATTGGTACTGAGAGATAACAGTGATGTACTAGACTGCTGTACTATAAGGAAGACATTGGTACTGAGAGATAACAGTGATGTACTAGACTGCTGTACTATAAGGAAGACATTGGTACTGAGAGATAACAGCGATGTACTAGACTGCTGTACTATAAGGAATGCATTGGTACTGAGAGATCAGTGATGTACTAGACTGCTGTACTATAAGGAAGACATTGGTACTGAGAGATAACAGTGATGTACTAGGCTGCTGTACTATAAGGAAGACATTGGTACTGAGAGATAACAGTGATGTACTAGACTGCTGTACTATAAGGAAGACATTGGTACTGAGAGATAACAGTGATGTACTAGACTGCTGTACTATAAGGAAGACATTGGTACTGAGAAATAACAGTGAGGTACTAGACTGCTGTACTGTAAGGAAGATATTGGTACTGAGAGATAACAGCGAGGTACTAGACTGCTGTACTATAAGGAAGATATTGGTACTGAGAGGTAACAGCGAGGTACTAGACTGCTGTACTATAAGGAAGACATTGGTACTGAGAGATTACAGTGATATAGTAGACTGCTGTACTATAACTAAGGCATTGGTACTGAGAGACAACAGCGAGGTACTAGACTGCTGTACTATAAGGAAGACATTGGTACTGAGAGATAACAGTGATGTACTAGACTGTTGTACTATAAGGAAGACATTGGTACTGAGAGATCAGTGATGTACTAGACTGTTGTACTATAAGGAAGACATTGGTACTGAGAGATAACAGTGATGTACTAGACTGCTGTACTATAAGGAAGACATTGGTACTGAGAGATAACAGCGATGTACTAGACTGCTGTACTATAAGGAAGACATTGGTACTTAGAGATAATAGTGATGTACTAGACTGCTGTACTATAAGGAAGACATTGGTACGTAGAGATAACAGTGATGTACTAGACTGCTGTACTATAAGGAAGACATTGCTACTGAGAGATAACAGTGATGTACTAGACTGCTGTACTATAAGGAAGACATTGGTACTTAGAGATAATAGTGATTTACTAGACTGCTGTACTATAAGGAAGACATTGGTACTGAGAGATAACAGTGATGTACTAGACTGCTGTACTATAAGGAAGACATTGGTACTGAGAGATAACAGTGATGTACTAGACTGCTGTACTATAAGGAAGACATTGGTACTGAGAGATCAGTGATGTACTAGACTGTTGTACTATAATGAAGACATTGGTACTGAGAGATAACAGTGATGTACTAGACTGCTGTACTATAAGGAAGACATTGGTACGTAGAGATAACAGTGAGGTACTAGACTGCTGTACTATAAGGAAGACATTGGTACTGAGAGATAACAGTGATGTACTAGACTGCTGTACTATAAGGAAGACATTGGTACTGAGAGATCAGTGATGTACTAGACTGTTGTACTATAATGAAGACATTGGTACTGAGAGATAACAGTGATGTACTAGACTGCTGTACTATAAGGAAGACATTGGTACGTAGAGATAACAGTGATGTACTAGACTGCTGTACTATAAGGAAGACATTGGTACTGAGAGATAACAGTGATGTACTAGACTGTTGTACTATAAGGAAGACATTGGTACTGAGAGATAACAGTGATGTACTAGACTGCTGTACTATAAGGAAGGCATTGGTACTGAGAGATAACAGTGATGTACTAGACTGCTGTACTATAAGGAAGACATTGGTACTGAGAGATAACAGTGATGTACTAGACTGCTGTACTATAAGGAAGACATTGGTACTGAGAAATAACAGTGATGTACTAGACTGCTGTACTATAAGGAATGCATTGGTACTGAGAGATAACAGTGATGTACTAGACTGCTGTACTATAAGGAAGACATTGGTACTGAGAGATAACAGTGATGTACTAGACTGTTGTACTATAAGGAAGACATTGGTACTGAGAGATAACAGTGATGTACTAGACTGCTGTACTATAAGGAAGGCATTGGTACTGAGAGATAACAGTGATGTTGTCACGGTTTATTATGACTCTCAGACACAAGTTTTAGGTAAAAAAAATCAATTTTATTGAAATAATAAATGATAACTTAGGATGGCAATAACATACATATATATATATACAGAATATAGCACAGACAGAAGGCAGACTCTACCGGTCCTGTCAACATACCGGACAGGACAGTCTTTAGGCTCTACCGGCCTTGCCAATACCGGGTAAGGCAACCTGCAGATGGAATAGCATAACGGTTTTACCGGCCTTACCAAATTACCGGGCAAGGCAGCCTCAATAGATACACAATGTAGGCTCTACCGGCCCTGCCAATACCGGGTAAGGCAACCTCAGATGGAATGTGGAAAAAGGTTCTACCGGCCTTACCAATACCGGGCAGGGCAGCCCAGAGATAATAGCAGCAGTCAGATGGAACTGGCAAATTAGCAGAATCGTTAAGCAGCAAGGCTTTGGAGCAAACCAGCGTCCGCACGCTGGAAACAACACTGAATAGTATAGCCGTAGGGCTTAGCGAGCAAACCAGTGACCGCACACTGGAGTAACAAGCGAGTAGTATAGCCGCAAGGCTTAGGAGCAAACCAGCGTCCGCACGCTGGGACCAACACAGATTAGTATAGCTGATAGGCTTTGGAGCAAACCAGTGACCGCACACTGGTGTAACAAGCGAGTTTGTATAGCCGCAAGGCTTAGGAGCAAACCAGCGTCCGCACGCTGGGACCAACACAGATTTGTATAGCTGAAAGGCTTTGGAGCAAACCAGTGACCGCACACTGGTGTAACAAGTGAGTTTGTATAGCCGCAAGGCTTAGGAGCAAACCAGCGTCCGCACGCTGGGACCAACACCGAATTGTATAGCTGATAGGCTTAGGAGCAAACCAGTGACCGCACACTGGTGTAACAAGCGAGTTTGTATAGCCGCAAGGCTTAGGAGCAAACCAGCGTCCGCACGCTGGGACCAACACAGATTTGTATAGCTGAAAGGCTTTGGAGCAAACCAGTGACCGCACACTGGTGTAACAAGTGAGTTTGTATAGCCGCAAGGCTTAGGAGCAAACCAGCGTCCGCACGCTGGGACCAACACAGATTTGTATAGCTGATAGGCTTTGGAGCAAACCAGTGACCGCACACTGGTGTAACAAGCGAGTTAGTATAGCCGCAAGGCTTGGGAGCAAACCAGCGTCCGCACGCTGGGACCAACACGGAATAGTAGCAATGTCACCAACGCGACCAGGCAGAAGGTCGCCAGGATACTGAAGACAGGTGATGAGATGACAGGAACCAGCAACGATCAGTCAGGTCAGAAAACAGCAGAGAAGTTCAGCAGGAACTGCAACACCAGAGACTAGGCCGGAACCAGGACTGGAAGTACTTCAGCATGCAGGAAACACTGGAACAGTAGAGATCAGGAACTCAGGAACACATGAGATCAGGAACTCAGGAACACTGGAACAGAGGCCCAGCTATCACTAGCATAGTGATAGCAAGAAGGTCAGAAACAACACGAAAGGGCACTCAAAGGGTGCCCAATCCAGGTTTAAATAGTCAATAAGAGGCGGGCTATCTGCAGACAGCCAATAGAAGCCCCCTACTGGTGACAGACAAGTAACTGCAGCAAATCACGGGCACCGTGATAGTACCCCCCTTTCAAAGACCCCCTCTCCTAGAATAGGGTTTAGGTTTCTGCGGGTAATTGGCATGAAAGGACCTAGTTAACCTAGGTGCATGAAGGTCCGTACTATCCACCCATGACCGATCCTCAGGACCATACCCTTTCCAATGTACCAGGTACTGTACCCTTCCTCTAAGCCTACGGGAATCAATAATGCTCTGAACCTCGTACTCCTCCTGGCCCTCGACCTCAACAGGTCCTGGCACCACAGGTGTGGTAGTATAGCGATTGCAAACCAGAGGCTTAAGAAGGGACACATGGAACACATTATGGATACGCATGGATGCAGGTAGGTCTAGTGCATAGGAGACAGGGTTAATTTTGCGAATAACTCTGTATGGACCAATAAACCGAGGAGCCAACTTATTAGACGGAACCTGCAGCTTGAGATTTCTGGAGGAAAGCCATACTCTATCCCCAACCTGAAAGGAAACCGCTGGAAGCCTTCTGCGATTAGCATGGCGCTGATGACGCTGAAATGACTGACCAAGTGCCCTCTGAACTTGTGCCCATGTGGAACGGAGTTGCTCGATATGCTCATCCAGAGCTGGAATCTGTTGCGTCTGAAATGAGTCTGGAAGCAAACAGGGCTGGAACCCATAATTAATCAGAAACGGAGAGCTCCCAGATGAAGAATTGACCGCACAGTTCCTGGCGAACTCTGCCCAAGGCAACAAGTCGGACCAATTATCATGATGGTCAGTAACGAAACAACGGAGAAATTGTTCCAAGCCCTGATTAGCTCGTTCAGCGGCTCCATTGGTCTGGGGATGGTAGGCAGAGGAGAAGGACAGCTGTATGCCCATCTGTTGGCAAAATGCCCTCCAAAATCTAGACACAAACTGGCTCCCCCTGTCAGACACCAGTACCCTAGGCACTCCATGCAACCGGAATACTTCTCTGGCGAACACCATTGCCAATTCCTTCGCTGAAGGAAGACCACGGAGGGGCACGAAATGAGCCATTTTAGAAAACCTGTCCACCACCATGAATATAAAGGAGTACCCCTTCGACATAGGCAACTCTCCCATAAAATCAATGGAAACATGAGACCAGGGGCGTTCGCCATTAGGCACCGGTTGAAGCAAGCCCACAGGGAGATGTCTCGGGGTCTTAGCGCGGGCGCAGGTGGCACAGGCATTCGTAAATTCGGCACAATCGTTTCTCATGGAAGGCCACCAAAATAACTGAGAAAGGGACCATAACAATTGGTCTCTACCAATATGTCCCGCAGCCTTAGAGGAATGGTAGGTTTCGAGCAGCCTAGTACGAAATGATTCAGCGACAAAACATTTGCCCACTGGGGTTTCATGGGGAGCGGACCCCTGAGAGGCCAGGATCTCCTCCCCTAGAGGAGAAGTGATACTCGTGCGTATAGTAGCCAGTATTCTATCAGGTTGGATGATAGGAGCTGGTGCTTCCACTCTGTCACTGTCGGCCTCAAATTGTCTTGACAGTGCATCAGCCCTGATATTTTTTGACCCTGGCAAATATGATACAATGAAATTAAATCGAGACAGGAACAGTGCCCACCTGGCCTGACGAGAGGACAATCTCTTGGCCTCCGAGAGATAGGTCAGATTCTTATGATCTGTTAGGATTAAGACAGGATTCTTAGTACCTTCAAGCAAATGACGCCATTCCTTAAGAGCAAGGATAATGGCCAATAATTCTCTGTCACCTATCTCATAGTGGCTTTGAGTGACAGTCAACTTTTTAGAGAAAAACCCACAAGGTCTGAGAGTTCCACCTTTCTCGTGTCGCTGCGAAAGTACTGCCCCGACCCCAATATCTGAGGCATCAACCTCTAACGTAAATGGAAGTAAAGGATTGGGGTGGGATAACACAGGAGCCGCAGCAAATGCCAGCTTCAAATTCTCAAAGGCTTTCTCAGCAGATACCGGCCAACAAGAAGGATTAGCACCCTTGTGCGTAAGATCGGACAGAGGTTTGACAATGGAAGAAAAGTTCTTAATAAACCTCCTATAATAATTAGCGAAACCCAGGAAACGCTGTATGGCTTTAAGACCCTTGGGTTTTGGCCATTGTAGGACAGCTGACAACTTTTCTTTGTCCATGGCAATGCCATCATTGCCAATTATGAACCCCAAGAATGGCACACTGGTTCTATGAAACTCACATTTTTCCATTTTACAAAATAATTTGTTCTCACGGAGTCGTAGCAATACTGCGGATACATCTTTGATGTGCTGTGCCATGTTGTGGGAGTAAATCAGTATATCGTCGAGGTACACCACAACACATGTCTGTAACATATCTCTCAGAACATCATTTATCAGTTCCTGGAAAACTGCGGGTGCATTACACAGCCCAAAAGGCATTACTAGATACTCGTAGTGCCCAGCTCGAGTATTAAAGGCAGTTTTCCACTCATCACCTGCTCGAATGCGAACCAGATTGTAAGCGGCCCGTAGGTCCAACTTGGTAAATATCGAAGCGCCCTTAAGCCTGTCAAAAAGCTCGGTGATGAGTGGTATTGGGTATGCGTTTTTTGCCATTAGTTTATTCAAGCCCCGGTAGTCAATGCATGGTCTTAATTCGCCATTTTTCTTTTTTACAAAAAAGAACCCAGCCCCAGCTGGAGAGGTAGATTTACGTATGATCCCTCTAGCAAGGGCATCAGAAATGTAATCCTCCATAGCCTTATGTTCATCACAAGATAATGGATAAGTGCGTCCTTTCGGAGGTACTGCACCAGGCTGCAATTCAATGCAACAATCATAAGGTCTATGCTGGGGTAGCATACTAGCCTCTCCTTTGCTAAAAACATCGCCAAACTGTTGGTACACATCCGGCATAGCAGAGGAGGTGCACATGACCTTAATAGGCTGGATGACGCACTTGTCCATACAAAACTGGGACCAAGCAGCAATTTCACACTTTTTCCAATCGAATTGTGGGTTATGTAACTGTAACCACGGAAATCCCAATATCACCGCATGGTGCGGGGAATTAATCAGTTGAAACTGCTGCTCTTCTCTGTGAAGTGCCCCAATAGTCATAGACAATGGCATAGTTTCAAATATAACCTGAGGCGGTTCTAAGGGTCTACCATCAATCGCTTCAATAGTCAAGGGGTTTTCTCTTTCAATGCGTGGAACTCCGTGCAATTCAGCAAAGGTATTATCCATAAAATACCCTGCTGCACCGGAGTCAACCAAGGCCAAAACCTCCACAGAGCGTTGTGCCCAAGACAATACCACCTGTATGGTGGGTTTCATTATGCCCGACACTGGGGACGATTGTACACCACCTAGGGCCTGTCCCCCAAGATACCCTAGGTGTGTGCGTTTCCCGGACGTACCGGACAGGAATTTAGCAAGTGCCCTTTTTTACCGCAGTATAAACATAACCCTTGTTTTTTGCGATATAGTCTCTCTGCCTTGGTTAGTCTAGTGAAGCCTATTTCCATAGGTTCACTTGTTTCCCGTACTGGTTCACTAGACTTCAATGCCAAGGGAGGGATGGGTGGGCAAAACATGCTACTAGGCTCATTATTTTTTGACCGTAACTTACGATCTCTGGCAATTGATCTCTCACGTATTCTGGAGTCAATTATCATAACATACTCAATGTAATCATCTAGATCAATAGGTAGATCTTTAGCAGCGATTTCGTCTTTAATGTGGTCATTCAGGCCTTGAGAGAAGGCTGCCAATAATGCCTCGTTATTCCAACCTACCTCTGCTGCCAATGTGCGGAATTCGATGGCATAGTCGCCCACTGTACGCCTGCCCTGTTGTATCTCCATAAGGCGTTTGGCAGCAGAGGTGGTTCTACCAGGAGGCTCAAACACTCTTCGAAAGGAACGCACAAATTCACTAAAGTTCTTAGTACAAGGTTTAGCATTCTCCCACAAGGGGTTAGCCCAGGCCAATGCTCTGCCAGTGAGCAGTGATATCGTGAACCCCACTTTACTACGATCATTGGGAAATGCGTGTGCCGTCAATTCCATAAAGATTTCGAGTTGATTGATGAACCCTCTGCAGAGACTAGGGTCACCATCATATCTTAGCGGCAAGGGTGCAGAAGCCGTTAACCCTTTAACAGTACCCCCTAGGGGTCTGGTATCACTTTCCGGTGTCTGACTTGGCGAGACCACCGGGCTAGAGCTAGATTGGTCAGCAGGTACTGTGCGTTCAAGGATCGTTTGAATTGCAACTGCCAACTGATCCAAACGTTGCTCGAGCACATCCATCCTCCAATGGATATTCTGTGCGTTACCTTGACCCTTGCTGTCTGAGGTCATGGCCCTTTCGTACTGTCACGGTTTATTATGACTCTCAGACACAAGTTTTAGGTAAAAAAAATCAATTTTATTGAAATAATAAATGATAACTTAGGATGGCAATAACATACATATATATATATACAGAATATAGCACAGACAGAAGGCAGACTCTACCGGTCCTGTCAACATACCGGACAGGACAGTCTTTAGGCTCTACCGGCCTTGCCAATACCGGGTAAGGCAACCTGCAGATGGAATAGCATAACGGTTTTACCGGCCTTACCAAATTACCGGGCAAGGCAGCCTCAATAGATACACAATGTAGGCTCTACCGGCCCTGCCAATACCGGGTAAGGCAACCTCAGATGGAATGTGGAAAAAGGTTCTACCGGCCTTACCAATACCGGGCAGGGCAGCCCAGAGATAATAGCAGCAGTCAGATGGAACTGGCAAATTAGCAGAATCGTTAAGCAGCAAGGCTTTGGAGCAAACCAGCGTCCGCACGCTGGAAACAACACTGAATAGTATAGCCGTAGGGCTTAGCGAGCAAACCAGTGACCGCACACTGGAGTAACAAGCGAGTAGTATAGCCGCAAGGCTTAGGAGCAAACCAGCGTCCGCACGCTGGGACCAACACAGATTAGTATAGCTGATAGGCTTTGGAGCAAACCAGTGACCGCACACTGGTGTAACAAGCGAGTTTGTATAGCCGCAAGGCTTAGGAGCAAACCAGCGTCCGCACGCTGGGACCAACACAGATTTGTATAGCTGAAAGGCTTTGGAGCAAACCAGTGACCGCACACTGGTGTAACAAGTGAGTTTGTATAGCCGCAAGGCTTAGGAGCAAACCAGCGTCCGCACGCTGGGACCAACACCGAATTGTATAGCTGATAGGCTTAGGAGCAAACCAGTGACCGCACACTGGTGTAACAAGCGAGTTTGTATAGCCGCAAGGCTTAGGAGCAAACCAGCGTCCGCACGCTGGGACCAACACAGATTTGTATAGCTGAAAGGCTTTGGAGCAAACCAGTGACCGCACACTGGTGTAACAAGTGAGTTTGTATAGCCGCAAGGCTTAGGAGCAAACCAGCGTCCGCACGCTGGGACCAACACAGATTTGTATAGCTGATAGGCTTTGGAGCAAACCAGTGACCGCACACTGGTGTAACAAGCGAGTTAGTATAGCCGCAAGGCTTGGGAGCAAACCAGCGTCCGCACGCTGGGACCAACACGGAATAGTAGCAATGTCACCAACGCGACCAGGCAGAAGGTCGCCAGGATACTGAAGACAGGTGATGAGATGACAGGAACCAGCAACGATCAGTCAGGTCAGAAAACAGCAGAGAAGTTCAGCAGGAACTGCAACACCAGAGACTAGGCCGGAACCAGGACTGGAAGTACTTCAGCATGCAGGAAACACTGGAACAGTAGAGATCAGGAACTCAGGAACACATGAGATCAGGAACTCAGGAACACTGGAACAGAGGCCCAGCTATCACTAGCATAGTGATAGCAAGAAGGTCAGAAACAACACGAAAGGGCACTCAAAGGGTGCCCAATCCAGGTTTAAATAGTCAATAAGAGGCGGGCTATCTGCAGACAGCCAATAGAAGCCCCCTACTGGTGACAGACAAGTAACTGCAGCAAATCACGGGCACCGTGATAGATGTACTAGACTGCTGTACTATAAGGAAGACATTGGTACTGAGAGATAACAGTGATGTACTAGACTGCTGTACTATAAGGAAGACATTGGTACTGAGAAATAACAGTGATGTACTAGACTGCTGTACTATAAGGAATGCATTGGTACTGAGAGATAACAGTGATGTACTAGACTGCTGTACTATAAGGAAGACATTGGTACTGAGAGATAACAGCTATGTACTAGACTGCTGTACTATAAGGAAGACATTGGTACTGAGAGATAACAGTGATGTACTAGACTGCTGTACTATAAGGAAGACATTGGTACTGAGAGATAACAGCAATGTACTAGACTGCTGTACTGTAAGGAAGACATTGGTACTGAGAGATAACAGTGATGTACTAGACTGCTGTACTATAAGGAAGACATTGGTACTGAGAGATAACAGTGATGTACTAGACTGCTGTACTATAAGGAAGACATTGGTACTGAGAAATAACAGTGATGTACTAGACTGCTGTACTATAAGGAAGACATTGGTGCTGAGAGATAACAGTGATGTACTAGACTGCTGTACTATAAGGAAGACATTGGTGCTGAGAGATAACAGTGATGTACTAGACTGCTGTACTATAAGGAAGACATTGGTACTGAGAGATAACAGTGATGTTCTAGACTGCTATACTGTAAGGAAGACATTGGTACTGAGAGACAACAGTGATGTACTAGACTGCTGTACTGTAAGGAAGACATTGGTACTGAGAGACAACAGTGATATACTAGACTGCTGTACTATAAGGAAGACATTGGTACTGAGAGATAACAGTGATGTACTAGACTGCTGTACTATAAGGAAGATATTGGTACTGAGAGATAGCAGCTATGTACTAGACTGCTGTACTATAAGGAAGACATTGGTACTGAGAGATAACAGCTATGTACTAGACTGCTGTACTATAAGGAAGACATTGGTACTGAGAGATAACAGTGATGTACTAGACTGTTGTACTATAAGGAAGACATTGGTACTGAGAGGTAACAGTGATATACTAGACTACTGTACTATAAGGAAGACATTGGTACTGAGAGATAACAGTGATGTACTAGACTCCTGTACTATAAGGAAGATATTGGTACTGAGAGATAACAGAGATGTACTATAAGGAAGACATTGGTACTGAGAAATAACAGAGATGTACTAGACTGCTGTACTGTAAGGAAGACATTGGTACTGAGAGATAACAGAGATGTACTAGACTGCTGTACTGTAAGGAAGACATTGGTACTGAGAGATAACAGTGATATACTAGACTGCTGTACTGTAAGGAAGACATTGGTACTGAGAGATAACAGTGATGTACTAGACTGCTGTACTATAAGGAAGACATTGGTACTGAGAGATAACAGTGATGTACTAGACTGCTGTACTATAAGTAAGACATTGGTACTGAGAGATAACAGTGATGTACTAGACTGCTGTACTATAAGGAAGACATTGGTACTGAGAGATAACAGCGAGGTACTAGACTGCTGTACTATAAGGAAGACATTGGTACTGAGAGATAACAGGGATGTACTAGACTGCTGTACTATAAGGATGACATTGGTACTGAGAGATAACACTGATGTACTAGACTGCTGTACTATAAGGAAGACATTGGTACTGAGAGATAACAGTGATGTACTAGACTGCTGTACTGTAAGGAAGACATTGGTACTGAGAAATAACAGAGATGTACTAGACTGCTGTACTATAAGGAAGACATTGGTACTGAGAGATAACAGAGATGTACTAGACTGCTGTACTATAAGGAAGACATTGGTACTGAGAGATAACAGTGATGTACTAGACTGCTGTACTATAAGGAAGACATTGGTACTGAGAGATAACAGAGATGTACTAGACTGCTGTACTGTAAGGAAGACATTGGTACTGAGAAATAACAGAGATGTACTAGACTGCTGTACTATAAGGAAGACATTGGTGCTGAGAGATAACAGTGATGTACTAGACTGCTGTACTATAAGGAAGATATTGGTACTGAGAGATAACAGTGATGTACTAGACTGCTGTACTATAAGGAAGATATTGATACGTAGAGATAACAGTGATGTACTATAAGGAAGACATTGGTACTGAGACATAACAGCGATGTACTAGACTGCTGTACTATAAGGAAGACATTGGTACTGAGAGACAACAGTGATATACTAGACTGCTGTACTATAAGGAAGACATTGGTACTGAGAGACAACAGTGATATACTAGACTGCTGTACTATAAGGAAGACATTGGTACTGAGAGACAACAGTGATATACTAGACTGCTGTACTATAAGGAAGACATTGGTACTGAGAGACAACAGTGATATACTAGACTGCTGTACTATAAGGAAGACATTGGTACTGAGAGATAACAGTGATGTACTAGACTGCTGTACTATAAGGAAGATATTGGTACTGAGAGACAACAGTGATATACTAGACTGCTGTACTATAAGGAAGACATTGGTACTGAGAGATAACAGCGATGTACTAGACTGCTGTACTATAAGGAAGACATTGGTACTGAGAGATAACAGCGATGTACTAGACTGCTGTTCTATAAGGAAGACATTGGTACTGAGAGATAACAGTGATGTACTAGACTGCTGTACTATAAGGAAGACATTGGTACTGAGAGATAACAGTGATGTACTAGACTGCTGTACTATAAGGAAGGCATTGGTACTGAGAGATAACAGCGAGGTACTAGACTGCTGTACTATAAGGAAGACATTGGTACTGAGAGATAACAGTGATGTACTAGACTGCTGTACTATAAGGAAGACATTGGTACTGAGAGATAACAGAGATGTACTATACTGCTGTACTATAAGGAAGACATTGGTACGTAGAGATTACAGTGATGTACTAGACTGCTGTACTATGAGGAAGACATTGGTACGTAGAGATCAGTGATATACTAGGCTGCTGTACTGGAAGGAAGACATTGGTACTGAGAGATAACAGTGATGTACTAGACTGCTGTACTATAAGGAAGACATTGCTACGTAGAGATAACAGTGATGTACTAGACTGCTGTACTATAAGGAAGACATTGGTACTGAGAGATAACAGTGATATACTAGACTGCTGTACTATAATGAAGACATTGGTACGTAGAGATAACAGTGATATACTAGACTGCTGTACTGTAAGGAAGACATTGGTACTGAGAGATAACAGTGATGTACTAGGCTGCTGTACTATAAGGAAAGCATTGGTACTGAGAGATAACAGTGATGTACTAGACTGCTGTACTATAAGGAAGACATTGGTACTGAGAGACAACAGTGATATACTAGACTGCTGTACTATAAGGAAGACATTGGTACTGAGAGATCAGTGAAATACTAGACTGCTGTACTATAAGGAAGACATTGCTACTGAGAGATAACAGTGATGTACTAGACTGCTGTACTGTAAGGAAGACATTGGTACTGAGAGACAACAGTGATATACTAGACTGCTGTACTATAAGGAAGACATTGGTACTGAGAGATAACAGTGATGTACTAGACTGCTGTACTATAAGGAAGATATTGGTACTGAGAGATAACAGCTATGTACTAGACTGCTGTACTATAAGGAAGACATTGGTACTGAGAGATAACAGTGATGTACTAGACTGCTGTACTATAAGGAAGGCATTGGTACTGAGAGATAACAGTGATGTACTAGACTGCTGTACTATAAGGAAGACATTGGTACTGAGAGATAACAGTGATGTACTAGACTGCTGTACTATAAGGAAGACATTGGTACTGAGAAATAACAGTGATGTACTAGACTGCTGTACTATAAGGAATGCATTGGTACTGAGAGATAACAGTGATGTACTAGACTGCTGTACTATAAGGAAGACATTGGTACTGAGAGATAACAGCTATGTACTAGACTGCTGTACTATAAGGAAGACATTGGTACTGAGAGATAACAGTGATGTACTAGACTGCTGTACTATAAGGAAGACATTGGTACTGAGAGATAACAGCAATGTACTAGACTGCTGTACTGTAAGGAAGACATTGGTACTGAGAGATAACAGTGATGTACTAGACTGCTGTACTATAAGGAAGACATTGGTACTGAGAGATAACAGTGATGTACTAGACTGCTGTACTATAAGGAAGACATTGGTACTGAGAAATAACAGTGATGTACTAGACTGCTGTACTATAAGGAAGACATTGGTGCTGAGAGATAACAGTGATGTACTAGACTGCTGTACTATAAGGAAGACATTGGTGCTGAGAGATAACAGTGATGTACTAGACTGCTGTACTATAAGGAAGACATTGGTACTGAGAGATAACAGTGATGTTCTAGACTGCTATACTGTAAGGAAGACATTGGTACTGAGAGACAACAGTGATGTACTAGACTGCTGTACTGTAAGGAAGACATTGGTACTGAGAGACAACAGTGATATACTAGACTGCTGTACTATAAGGAAGACATTGGTACTGAGAGATAACAGTGATGTACTAGACTGCTGTACTATAAGGAAGATATTGGTACTGAGAGATAGCAGCTATGTACTAGACTGCTGTACTATAAGGAAGACATTGGTACTGAGAGATAACAGCTATGTACTAGACTGCTGTACTATAAGGAAGACATTGGTACTGAGAGATAACAGTGATGTACTAGACTGTTGTACTATAAGGAAGACATTGGTACTGAGAGGTAACAGTGATATACTAGACTACTGTACTATAAGGAAGACATTGGTACTGAGAGATAACAGTGATGTACTAGACTCCTGTACTATAAGGAAGATATTGGTACTGAGAGATAACAGAGATGTACTATAAGGAAGACATTGGTACTGAGAAATAACAGAGATGTACTAGACTGCTGTACTGTAAGGAAGACATTGGTACTGAGAGATAACAGAGATGTACTAGACTGCTGTACTGTAAGGAAGACATTGGTACTGAGAGATAACAGTGATATACTAGACTGCTGTACTGTAAGGAAGACATTGGTACTGAGAGACAACAGTGATGTACTAGACTGCTGTACTGTAAGGAAGACATTGGTACTGAGAGACAACAGTGATATACTAGACTGCTGTACTATAAGGAAGACATTGGTACTGAGAGATAACAGTGATGTACTAGACTGCTGTACTATAAGGAAGATATTGGTACTGAGAGATAGCAGCTATGTACTAGACTGCTGTACTATAAGGAAGACATTGGTACTGAGAGATAACAGCTATGTACTAGACTGCTGTACTATAAGGAAGACATTGGTACTGAGAGATAACAGTGATGTACTAGACTGTTGTACTATAAGGAAGACATTGGTACTGAGAGGTAACAGTGATATACTAGACTACTGTACTATAAGGAAGACATTGGTACTGAGAGATAACAGTGATGTACTAGACTCCTGTACTATAAGGAAGATATTGGTACTGAGAGATAACAGAGATGTACTATAAGGAAGACATTGGTACTGAGAAATAACAGAGATGTACTAGACTGCTGTACTGTAAGGAAGACATTGGTACTGAGAGATAACAGAGATGTACTAGACTGCTGTACTGTAAGGAAGACATTGGTACTGAGAGATAACAGTGATATACTAGACTGCTGTACTGTAAGGAAGACATTGGTACTGAGAGATAACAGTGATGTACTAGACTGCTGTACTATAAGGAAGACATTGGTACTGAGAGATAACAGTGATGTACTAGACTGCTGTACTATAAGTAAGACATTGGTACTGAGAGATAACAGTGATGTACTAGACTGCTGTACTATAAGGAAGACATTGGTACTGAGAGATAACAGCGAGGTACTAGACTGCTGTACTATAAGGAAGACATTGGTACTGAGAGATAACAGGGATGTACTAGACTGCTGTACTATAAGGATGACATTGGTACTGAGAGATAACAGTGATGTACTAGACTGCTGTACTATAAGGAAGACATTGGTACTGAGAGATAACAGTGATGTACTAGACTGCTGTACTGTAAGGAAGACATTGGTACTGAGAAATAACAGAGATGTACTAGACTGCTGTACTATAAGGAAGACATTGGTACTGAGAGATAACAGAGATGTACTAGACTGCTGTACTATAAGGAAGACATTGGTACTGAGAGATAACAGTGATGTACTAGACTGCTGTACTATAAGGAAGACATTGGCACTGAGAGATAACAGAGATGTACTAGACTGCTGTACTGTAAGGAAGACATTGGTACTGAGAAATAACAGAGATGTACTAGACTGCTGTACTATAAGGAAGACATTGGTGCTGAGAGATAACAGTGATGTACTAGACTGCTGTACTATAAGGAAGATATTGGTACTGAGAGATAACAGTGATGTACTAGACTGCTGTACTATAAGGAAGATATTGATACGTAGAGATAACAGTGATGTACTATAAGGAAGACATTGGTACTGAGACATAACAGCGATGTACTAGACTGCTGTACTATAAGGAAGACATTGGTACTGAGAGACAACAGTGATATACTAGACTGCTGTACTATAAGGAAGACATTGGTACTGAGAGACAACAGTGATATACTAGACTGCTGTACTATAAGGAAGACATTGGTACTGAGAGACAACAGTGATGTACTAGACTGCTGTACTATAAGGAAGACATTGGTACTGAGAGACAACAGTGATATACTAGACTGCTGTACTATAAGGAAGACATTGGTACTGAGAGATAACAGCGATGTACTAGACTGCTGTTCTATAAGGAAGACATTGGTACTGAGAGATAACAGTGATGTACTAGACTGCTGTACTATAAGGAAGACATTGGTACTGAGAGATAACAGTGATGTACTAGACTGCTGTACTATAAGGAAGGCATTGGTACTGAGAGATAACAGCGAGGTACTAGACTGCTGTACTATAAGGAAGACATTGGTACTGAGAGATAACAGTGATGTACTAGACTGCTGTACTATAAGGAAGACATTGGTACTGAGAGATAACAGAGATGTACTATACTGCTGTACTATAAGGAAGACATTGGTACGTAGAGATTACAGTGATGTACTAGACTGCTGTACTATGAGGAAGACATTGGTACGTAGAGATCAGTGATATACTAGGCTGCTGTACTGGAAGGAAGACATTGGTACTGAGAGATAACAGTGATGTACTAGACTGCTGTACTATAAGGAAGACATTGCTACGTAGAGATAACAGTGATGTACTAGACTGCTGTACTATAAGGAAGACATTGGTACTGAGAGATAACAGTGATATACTAGACTGCTGTACTATAATGAAGACATTGGTACGTAGAGATAACAGTGATATACTAGACTGCTGTACTGTAAGGAAGACATTGGTACTGAGAGATAACAGTGATGTACTAGGCTGCTGTACTATAAGGAAAGCATTGGTACTGAGAGATAACAGTGATGTACTAGACTGCTGTACTATAAGGAAGACATTGGTACTGAGAGACAACAGTGATATACTAGACTGCTGTACTATAAGGAAGACATTGGTACTGAGAGATCAGTGAAATACTAGACTGCTGTACTATAAGGAAGACATTGCTACTGAGAGATAACAGTGATGTACTAGACTGCTGTACTGTAAGGAAGACATTGGTACTGAGAGACAACAGTGATATACTAGACTGCTGTACTATAAGGAAGACATTGGTACTGAGAGATAACAGTGATGTACTAGACTGCTGTACTATAAGGAAGATATTGGTACTGAGAGATAACAGCTATGTACTAGACTGCTGTACTATAAGGAAGACATTGGTACTGAGAGATAACAGCTATGTACTAGACTGCTGTACTATAAGGAAGACATTGGTACTGAGAGATAACAGTGATGTACTAGACTGTTGTACTATAAGGAAGACATTGGTACTGAGAGATAACAGTGATGTACTAGACTGCTGTACTATAAGGAAGGCATTGGTACTGAGAGATAACAGTGATGTACTAGACTGTTGTACTATAAGGAAGACATTGGTACTGAGAGATAACAGTGATGTACTAGACTGCTGTACTATAAGGAAGACATTGGTACTGAGAGATAACAGTGATGTACTAGACTGCTGTACTATAAGGAAGACATTGGTACTGAGAAATAACAGTGATGTACTAGACTGCTGTACTATAAGGAATGCATTGGTACTGAGAGATAACAGTGATGTACTAGACTGCTGTACTATAAGGAAGACATTGGTACTGAGAGATAACAGTGATGTACTAGACTGCTGTACTATAAGGAAGACATTGGTACTGAGAGATAACAGTGATGTACTAGACTGCTGTACTATAAGGAAGACATTGGTACTGAGAGATAACAGCGATGTACTAGACTGCTGTACTATAAGGAATGCATTGGTACTGAGAGATCAGTGATGTACTAGACTGCTGTACTATAAGGAAGACATTGGTACTGAGAGATAACAGTGATGTACTAGGCTGCTGTACTATAAGGAAGACATTGGTACTGAGAGATAACAGTGATGTACTAGACTGCTGTACTATAAGGAAGACATTGGTACTGAGAGATAACAGTGATGTACTAGACTGCTGTACTATAAGGAAGACATTGGTACTGAGAAATAACAGTGAGGTACTAGACTGCTGTACTGTAAGGAAGATATTGGTACTGAGAGATAACAGCGAGGTACTAGACTGCTGTACTATAAGGAAGATATTGGTACTGAGAGGTAACAGCGAGGTACTAGACTGCTGTACTATAAGGAAGACATTGGTACTGAGAGATTACAGTGATATAGTAGACTGCTGTACTATAACTAAGGCATTGGTACTGAGAGACAACAGCGAGGTACTAGACTGCTGTACTATAAGGAAGACATTGGTACTGAGAGATAACAGTGATGTACTAGACTGTTGTACTATAAGGAAGACATTGGTACTGAGAGATCAGTGATGTACTAGACTGTTGTACTATAAGGAAGACATTGGTACTGAGAGATAACAGTGATGTACTAGACTGCTGTACTATAAGGAAGACATTGGTACTGAGAGATAACAGCGATGTACTAGACTGCTGTACTATAAGGAAGACATTGGTACTTAGAGATAATAGTGATGTACTAGACTGCTGTACTATAAGGAAGACATTGGTACGTAGAGATAACAGTGATGTACTAGACTGCTGTACTATAAGGAAGACATTGCTACTGAGAGATAACAGTGATGTACTAGACTGCTGTACTATAAGGAAGACATTGGTACTTAGAGATAATAGTGATTTACTAGACTGCTGTACTATAAGGAAGACATTGGTACTGAGAGATAACAGTGATGTACTAGACTGCTGTACTATAAGGAAGACATTGGTACTGAGAGATAACAGTGATGTACTAGACTGCTGTACTATAAGGAAGACATTGGTACTGAGAGATCAGTGATGTACTAGACTGTTGTACTATAATGAAGACATTGGTACTGAGAGATAACAGTGATGTACTAGACTGCTGTACTATAAGGAAGACATTGGTACGTAGAGATAACAGTGAGGTACTAGACTGCTGTACTATAAGGAAGACATTGGTACTGAGAGATAACAGTGATGTACTAGACTGCTGTACTATAAGGAAGACATTGGTACTGAGAGATCAGTGATGTACTAGACTGTTGTACTATAATGAAGACATTGGTACTGAGAGATAACAGTGATGTACTAGACTGCTGTACTATAAGGAAGACATTGGTACGTAGAGATAACAGTGATGTACTAGACTGCTGTACTATAAGGAAGACATTGGTACTGAGACATAACAGTGAGGTACTAGACTGCTGTACTATAAGGAAGACATTGGTACTGAGAGATAACAGTGATGTACTAGACTGCTGTACTATAAGGAAGACATTGGTGCTGAGAGATAACAGTGATGTACTAGACTGCTGTACTATAAGGAAGACATTGGTACTGAGAGATAACAGTGATGTACTAGACTGCTGTACTATAAGGAAGACATTGGTACGTAGAGATAACAGTGAGGTACTAGACTGCTGTACTATAAGGAAGACATTGGTGCTGAGAGATAACAGTGATGTACTAGACTGCTGTACTATAAGGAAGACATTGGTGCTGAGAGATAACAGTGATGTACTAGACTGCTGTACTATAAGGAAGACATTGGTACTGAGAGATAACAGTGATGTACTAGACTGCTGTACTATAAGGAAGATATTGGTACTGAGAGATAACAGCTATGTACTAGACTGCTGTACTATAAGGAAGACATTGGTACTGAGAGATAACAGCTATGTACTAGACTGCTGTACTATAAGGAAGACATTGGTACTGAGAGATAACAGCTATGTACTAGACTGCTGTACTATAAGGAAGACATTGGTACTGAGAGATAACAGTGATGTACTAGACTGTTGTACTATAAGGAAGACATTGGTACTTAGAGATAACAGTGATGTACTAGACTGCTGTACTATAAGGAAGGCATTGGTACTGAGAGATAACAGTGATGTACTAGACTGTTGTACTATAAGGAAGACATTGGTACTGAGAGATAACAGTGATGTACTAGACTGCTGTACTATAAGGAAGACATTGGTACTGAGAGATAACAGCGAGGTACTAGACTGCTGTACTTTAAGGAAGACATTGGTACTGAGAGATAACAGTGAGGTTCTAGACTGCTGTACTATAAGGAAGACATTGGTACGTAGAGATAACAGTGATGTACTAGACTGCTGTACTATAAGGAAGACATTGGTACTGAGAGACAACAGTGATGTACTAGACTGCTGTACTATAAGGAAGACATTGGTACTGAGAGACCACCGGACAGACCTGGGCCGTTTGCCACTGGATCTAGCTGCACCACCCAGAGGAGGAGCGGTCAACCGGACTGGAAGACCTCCAGGTGCAGCCAGCCCAATGGGGAGCAGTGACCTGGGTAGGGACTGGCACTTCTACCCACTGGAACAGGTATCGTCCACTCTGCTGCGAAGTCTCTGCTGGGCAGGCACTAACCCCTCTGCCTTGTCCTGGGGAACAGGTTCAGGTCCCTCTGCAATGAAGACGCCTCCTCCTGGCAGGAACTCGCCCCTCTGCCCGGGTAAAACGACACCACCTTTATAAAGGCGCTTTTGGCTACATGGGCCTGTGTCATATGTGTGTGTATTACATGTGATCTGTGTGTGTGTATTACAGGTGATCTGTGTGTTTGTATTACAGGTGATCTGTGTGTTTGTATTACAGGTGAGCTGTGTTCTCTCTGTATTACATTGAGCTGTGTGTGTATTACAGGTGATCTCTGTGTGTGTATTACAGGTGATCTGTGTGTGTATTACAGGTGATCTGTGTTCTCTCTGTATTACAGGTGATCTGTGTGTGTGTATTACAGGTGATCTGTGTGTGTATTACAGGTGATGTGTGTGTGTATTACAGGTGATCTGTGTGTGTATTACAGGTGATGTGTGTGTGTGTATTACAGGTGATGTGTGTGTGTGTATTACAGGTGATCTGTGTGTGTATTACAGGTGATCTGTGTTCTCTCTGTATTACAGGTGATGTGTGTTCTCTCTGTATTACAGGTGATCTGTGTGTGTGTATTACAGGTGATCTGTGTTCTCTCTGTATTACAGGTGATGTGTGTTCTCTCTGTATTACAGGTGATCTGTGTGTGTGTATTACAGGTGATCTGTGTGTGTGTATTACAGGTGAGCTGTGTTCTCTCTGTATTACAGGTGATCTGTGTGTGTATTACAGGTGATCTGTGTGTGTATTACAGGTGATCTGTGTGTGTGTATTACAGGTGATCTGTGTTCTCTCTGTGTTACAGGTGATCTGTGTGTGTATTACAGGTGAGCTGTGTTCTCTCTGTATTACAGGTGATCTGTGTGTGTATTTCAGGTGAGCTGTGTGTGTATTACAGGTGATCTGTGTGTGTTTATTACAGGTGATCTGTGTGTGTATTACAGGTGAGCTGTGTTCTCCCTGTATTACAGGTGATGTGTGTGTGTATTACAGGTGATCTGTGTGTGTATTACAGGTGAGCTGTGTTCTCTCTGTATTACAGGTGATCTGTGTGTGTATTACAGGTGATGTGTGTGTGTATTACAGGTGATCTGTGTGTGTATTACAGGTGATCTGTGTTCTCTCTGTATTACAGGTGATCTGTGTGTGTGTATTACAGGTGATCTGTGTGTGTATTACAGGTGATGTGTGTGTGTATTACAGGTGATCTGTGTGTGTATTACAGGTGATGTGTGTGTGTGTATTACAGGTGATCTGTGTGTGTATTACAGGTGATGTGTGTGTGTATTACAGGTGATCTGTGTGTGTATTACAGGTGATCTGTGTGTGTGTATTACAGGTGATCTGTGTGTGTATTACAGGTGATGTGTGTGTGTGTATTACAGGTGATCTGTGTGTGTATTACAGGTGATCTGTGTTCTCTCTGTATTACAGGTGATGTGTGTTCTCTCTGTATTACAGGTGATCTGTGTGTGTGTATTACAGGTGATCTGTGTGTGTGTATTACAGGTGATCTGTGTGTGTATTACAGGTGATCTGTGTTCTCTCTGTATTACAGGTGATCTGTGTGTGTATTACAGGTGAGCTGTGTTCTCTCTGTATTACAGGTGATCTGTGTGTGTATTACAGGTGAGCTGTGTGTGTATTACAGGTGATCTGTGTGTGTGTATTACAGGTGATCTGTGTTCTCTCTGTATTACAGGTGATCTGTGTGTGTATTACAGGTGAGCTGTGTTCTCTGTGTATTACAGGTGATCTGTGTGTGTATTACAGGTGAGCTGTGTTCTCTCTGTATTACAGGTGATCTGTGTGTGTATTTCAGGTGATGTGTGTGTGTATTACAGGTGATCTGTGTGTGTATTACAGGTGAGCTGTGTTCTCTCTGTATTACAGGTGATGTGTGTGTGTATTACAGGTGATGTGTGTGTGTATTACAGGTGATCTGTGTGTGTATTACAGGTGATCTGTGTTCTCTCTGTATTACAGGTGATCTGTGTGTGTATTACAGGTGAGCTGTGTGTGTATTACAGGTGATCTGTGTGTGTATTACAGGTGATCTGTGTTCTCTCTGTATTACAGGTGATCTGTGTGTGTGTATTACAGGTGATCTGTGTTCTCTCTGTATTACAGGTGATCTGTGTGTGTATTACAGGTGAGCTGTGTGTGTATTACAGGTGATCTGTGTGTGTATTACAGGTGAGCTGTGTTCTCTCTGTATTACAGGTGATGTGTGTGTGTATTACAGGTGAGCTGTGTGTGTATTACAGGTGATCTGTGTGTGTGTATTACAGGTGATCTGTGTGTGTGTATTACAGGTGATGTGTATGTGTATTACAGGTGATCTGTGTGTGTATTACAGGTGATGTGTGTGTATTACAGGTGAGCTGTGTGTGTATTACAGGTGAGCTGTGTGTGTATTACAGGTGAACTGTGTTCTCTCTGTATTACAGGTGATCTGTGTGTGTATTACAGGTGAGTTGTGTTCTCTCTGTATTACAGGTGATCTGTGTCCTCTCTGTGTTACAGGTGATCTGTGTGTGTATTACTGGTGATCTGTGTGTGTATTACAGGTGATCTGTGTGTGTATTACAGGTGATCTGTGTGTGTGTATTACAGGTGATCTGTGTGTGTATTACAGGTGAGCTGTGTGTGTATTACAGGTGATCTGTGTGTGTATTACAGGTGATCTGTGTTCTCTCTGTATTACAGGTGATCTGTGTGTGTGTATTACAGGTGATCTGTGTTCTCTCTGTATTACAGGTGATCTGTGTGTGTATTACAGGTGAGCTGTGTGTGTATTACAGGTGATCTGTGTGTGTATTACAGGTGAGCTGTGTTCTCTCTGTATTACAGGTGATGTGTGTGTGTATTACAGGTGAGCTGTGTGTGTATTACAGGTGATCTGTGTGTGTGTATTACAGGTGATCTGTGTTTGTGTATTACAGGTGATGTGTGTGTGTATTACAGGTGATCTGTGTGTGTATTACAGGTGATGTGTGTGTATTACAGGTGAGCTGTGTGTGTATTACAGGTGAGCTGTGTTCTCTCTGTATTACAGGTGATCTGTGTGTGTATTACAGGTGATCTGTGTGTGTATTACAGGTGATGTGTGTGTGTATTACAGGTGATCTGTGTGTGTGTATTACAGGTGATCTGTGTGTGTATTACAGGTGATCTGTGTGTGTATTACAGGTGATCTGTGTTCTCTCTGTATTACAGGTGATCTGTGTGTGTATTACAGGTGAGCTGTGTGTGTATTACAGGTGATCTGTGTTCTCTCTGTATTACAGGTGATCTGTGTGTGTATTACAGGTGATCTGTGTTCTCTCTGTATTACAGGTGATGTGTGTGTGTATTACAGGTGATCTGTGTGTGTATTACAGGTGAGCTGTGTTCTCTCTGTATTACAGGTGATCTGTGTTCTCTCTGTATTACAGGTGATCTGTGTGTGTATTACAGGTGATCTGTGTTCTCTCTGTATTACAGGTGATGTGTGTGTGTATTACAGGTGATCTGTGTTCTCTCTGTATTACAGGTGATGTGTGTGTGTATTACAGGTGATATGTGTGTGTATTACAGGTGATCTGTGTGTGTATTACAGGTGATCTGTGTGTGTATTACAGGTGATGTGTGTTCTCTCTGTATTACAGGTGATGTGTGTGTGTATTACAGGTGATCTTTGTTCTCTCTGTATTACAGGTGATCTGTGTGTGTATTACAGGTGAGCTGTGTTCTCTCTGTATTGCAGGTGATCTGTGTTCTCTCTGTATTAGAGGTGATCTGTGTGTGTATTACAGGTGATCTGTGTGTGTGTATTACAGGTGATCTGTGTGTGTATTACAGGTGATCTGTGTTCTCTCTGTATTACAGGTGATCTGTGTGTGTATTACAGGTGATCTGTGTGTGTTTATTACAGGTGATCTGTGTTCTCTCTGTATTACAGGTGATGTGTGTTCTCTCTGTATTACAGGTGATCTGTGTGTGTATTACAGGTGATCTGTGTTCTCTCTGTATTACAGGTGATGTGTGTGTGTATTACAGGTAATCTGTGTTCTCTCTGTATTACAGGTGATCTGTGTGTGTATTACAGGTGATCTGTGTTCTCTCTGTATTACAGGTGATCTGTGTGTGTATTACAGGTGAGCTGTGTTCTCTCTGTATTACAGGTGATGTGTGTTCTCTCTGTATTACAGGTGATGTGTGTGTGTATTACAGGTGATGTGTGTGTGTATTACAGGTGATCTGTGTGTGTATTACAGGTGATGTGTGTTCTCTCTGTATTACAGGTGATCTGTGTGTGTATTACAGGTGATCTGTGTGTGTATTACAGGTGAGCTGTGTTCTCTCTGTATTACAGGTGATGTGTGTTCTCTCTGTATTACAGGTGATGTGTGTGTGTATTACAGGTGAGCTGTGTTCTCTCTGTATTACAGGTGATATGTGTTCTCTCTGTATTACAGGTGATGTGTGTGTGTATTACAGGTGAGCTGTGTTCTCTCTGTATTACAGGTGATTTGTGTTCTCTCTGTATTACAGGTGATGTGTGTGTGTATTACAGGTGATGTGTGTGTATTACAGGTGAGCTGTGTTCTCTCTGTATTACAGGTGATCTGTGTGTGTATTACAGGTGATCTGTGTGTGTGTGTGTATTACAGGTGATGTGTGTGTGTATTACAGGTGATCTGTGTGTGTGTGTGTGTATTACAGGTGATCTGTGTGTGTATTACAGGTGATGTGTGTGTGTATTACAGGTGATCTGTGTGTGTGTGTATTACAGGTGATCTGTGTGTGTATTACAGGTGATCTGTGTGTGTATTACAGGTGATCTGTGTGTGTATTACAGGTGATGTGTGTGTGTATTACAGGTGATCTGTGTGTGTATTACAGGTGATGTGTGTTCTCTCTGTATTACAGGTGATGTGTGTGTGTATTACAGGTGATGTGTGTGTGTATTACAGGTGATGTGTGTGTATTACAGGTGAGCTGTGTTCTCTCTGTATTACAGGTGATCTGTGTGTGTATTACAGGTGATGTGTGTGTATTACAGGTGAGCTGTGTGTGTATTACAGGTGATGTGTGTTCTCTCTGTATTACAGGTGATCTGTGTGTGTGTATTACAGGTGATCTGTGTTCTCTCTGTATTACAGGTGATGTGTGTGTGTATTACAGGTGATGTGTGTGTGTATTACAGGTGATCTGTGTGTGTATTACAGGTGAGCTGTGTTCTCTCTGTATTACAGGTGATGTGTGTTCTCTCTGTATTACAGGTGATGTGTGTTCTCTCTGTATTACATGTGATCTGTGTGTGTATTACAGGTGATGTGTGTGTGTATTACAGGTGATCTGTGTTCTCTCTGTATTACAGGTGATATGTGTGTGTGTATTACAGGTGATCTGTGTTCTCTCTGTATTACAGGTGATGTGTGTGTGTATTACAGGTGATCTGTGTGTGTATTACAGGTGAGCTGTGTTCTCTCTGTATTACAGGTGATGTGTGTGTGTATTACAGGTGATGTGTGTGTGTATTACAGGTGAGCTGTGTTCTCTCTGTATTACAGGTGATGTGTGTGTGTATTACAGGTGATGTGTGTGTATTACAGGTGATCTGTGTGTGTATTACAGGTGAGTTGTGTTCTCTCTGTATTACAGGTGATCTGTGTCCTCTCTGTGTTACAGGTGATCTGTGTGTGTATTACAGGTGATGTGTGTGTGTATTACAGGTGATCTGTGTGTGTATTACAGGTGATGTGTGTTCTCTCTGTATTACAGGTGATCTGTGTGTGTATTACAGGTGATCTGTGTGTGTATTACAGGTAATCTGTGTTCTCTCTGTATTACAGGTGATCTGTGTGTGTATTACAGGTGATCTGTGTGTGTATTACAGGTGATGTGTGTGTGTATTACAGGTGATCTGTGTGTGTTTATTACAGGTGATGTGTGTGTGTATTACAGGTGATCTGTGTTCTCTCTGTATTACAGGTGATCTGTGTGTGTATTACAGGTGATCTGTGTTCTCTCTGTATTACAGGTGAGCTGTGTGTGTATTACAGGTGATCTGTGTGTGTGTATTACAGGTGATCTGTGTGTGTATTACAGGTGAGCTGTGTTCTCTCTGTATTACAGGTGAGCTGTGTGTGTATTACAGGTGAGCTGTGTGTGTATTACAGGTGATCTGTGTTCTCTCTGTATTACAGGTGATCTGTGTTCTCTCTGTATTACAGGTGATGTGTGTGTGTGTATTACAGGTGATCTGTGTGTGTATTACAGGTGATCTGTGTGTGTGTATTACAGGTGATCTGTGTGTGTATTACAGGTGATGTGTGTGTGTATTACAGGTGATCTGTGTGTGTGTATTACAGGTGATCTGTGTGTGTGTATTACAGGTGAGCTGTGTTCTCTCTGTATTACAGGTGAGCTGTGTTCTCTCTGTATTACAGGTGAGCTGTGTTCTCTCTGTATTACAGGTGATCTGTGTTCTCTCTGTATTACAGGTGATCTGTGTGTGTATTACAGGTGAGCTGTGTGTGTATTACAGGTGATCTGTGTTCTCTCTGTATTACAGGTGATGTGTGTGTGTATTACAGGTGATCTGTGTTCTCTCTGTATTACAGGTGATCTGTGTGTGTGTATTACAGGTGATCTGTGTTCTCTCTGTATTACAGGTGATCTGTGTGTGTATTACAGGTGATCTGTGTGTGTATTACAGGTGATCTGTGTTCTCTCTGTATTACAGGTGATCTGTGTGTGTATTACAGGTGAGCTGTGTTCTCTCTGTATTACAGGTGATCTGTGTTCTCTCTGTATTAGACGTGATCTGTGTGTGTATTACAGGTGATCTGTGTGTGTGTATTACAGGTGATCTGTGTGTGTATTACAGGTGATCTGTGTTCTCTCTGTATTACAGGTGATCTGTGTGTGTATTACAGGTGATCTGTGTGTGTTTATTACAGGTGATCTGTGTTCTCTCTGTATTACAGGTGATCTGTGTGTGTATTACAGGTGATCTGTGTTCTCTCTGTATTACAGGTGATGTGTGTGTGTATTACAGGTAATCTGTGTTCTCTCTGTATTACAGGTGATCTGTGTGTGTATTACAGGTGATCTGTGTTCTCTCTGTATTACAGGTGATCTGTGTGTGTATTACAGGTGAGCTGTGTTCTCTCTGTATTACAGGTGATGTGTGTTCTCTCTGTATTACAGGTGATGTGTGTGTGTATTACAGGTGATGTGTGTTCTCTCTGTATTACAGGTGATCTGTGTGTGTATTACAGGTGATCTGTGTGTGTATTACAGGTGATCTGTGTGTGTATTACAGGTGAGCTGTGTTCTCTCTGTATTACAGGTGATGTGTGTTCTCTCTGTATTACAGGTGATGTGTGTGTGTATTACAGGTGAGCTGTGTTCTCTCTGTATTACAGGTGATGTGTGTTCTCTCTGTATTACAGGTGATGTGTGTGTGTATTACAGGTGAGCTGTGTTCTCTCTGTATTACAGGTGATTTGTGTTCTCTCTGTATTACAGGTGATGTGTGTGTGTATTACAGGTGATGTGTGTGTGTATTACAGGTGATCTGTGTTCTCTCTGTATTACAGGTGATCTGTGTGTGTATTACAGGTGAGCTGTGTTCTCTCTGTATTACAGGTGATCTGTGTGTGTATTACAGGTGATCTGTGTGTGTGTGTATTACAGGTGATGTGTGTGTATGTATTACAGGTGATGTGTGTGTGTATTACAGGTGATCTGTGTGTGTGTGTATTACAGGTGATCTGTGTGTGTATTACAGGTGATGTGTGTGTGTATTACAGGTGATCTGTGTGTGTGTATTACAGGTGATCTGTGTGTGTATTACAGGTGATGTGTGTGTGTATTACAGGTGATCTGTGTGTGTATTACAGGTGATGTGTGTTCTCTCTGTATTACAGGTGATGTGTGTGTGTATTACAGGTGATGTGTGTGTGTATTACAGGTGATGTGTGTGTATTACAGGTGAGCTGTGTTCTCTCTGTATTACAGGTGATCTGTGTGTGTATTACAGGTGATCTGTGTGTGTGTATTACAGGTGATCTGTGTTCTCTCTGTATTACAGGTGATGTGTGTGTGTATTACAGGTGATGTGTGTGTGTATTACAGGTGATCTGTGTGTGTATTACAGGTGAGCTGTGTTCTCTCTGTATTACAGGTGATGTGTGTTCTCTCTGTATTACAGGTGATGTGTGTTCTCTCTGTATTACATGTGATCTGTGTGTGTATTACAGGTGATGTGTGTGTGTATTACAGGTGATCTGTGTTCTCTCTGTATTACAGGTGATATGTGTGTGTGTATTACAGGTGATCTGTGTTCTCTCTGTATTACAGGTGATGTGTGTGTGTATTACAGGTGATCTGTGTGTGTATTACAGGTGAGCTGTGTTCTCTCTGTATTACAGGTGATGTGTGTGTGTATTACAGGTGATGTGTGTGTGTATTACAGGTGAGCTGTGTTCTCTCTGTATTACAGGTGATGTGTGTGTGTATTACAGGTGATGTGTGTGTATTACAGGTGATCTGTGTGTGTATTACAGGTGAGTTGTGTTCTCTCTGTATTACAGGTGATCTGTGTCCTCTCTGTGTTACAGGTGATCTGTGTGTGTATTACAGGTGATGTGTGTGTGTATTACAGGTGATCTGTGTGTGTATTACAGGTGATGTGTGTTCTCTCTGTATTACAGGTGATCTGTGTGTGTATTACAGGTGATCTGTGTGTGTATTACAGGTAATCTGTGTTCTCTCTGTATTACAGGTGATCTGTGTGTGTATTACAGGTGATCTGTGTGTGTATTACAGGTGATGTGTGTGTGTATTACAGGTGATCTGTGTGTGTTTATTACAGGTGATGTGTGTGTGTATTACAGGTGATCTGTGTTCTCTCTGTATTACAGGTGATCTGTGTGTGTATTACAGGTGATCTGTGTTCTCTCTGTATTACAGGTGAGCTGTGTGTGTATTACAGGTGATCTGTGTGTGTGTATTACAGGTGATCTGTGTGTGTATTACAGGTGAGCTGTGTTCTCTCTGTATTACAGGTGAGCTGTGTGTGTATTACAGGTGAGCTGTGTGTGTATTACAGGTGATCTGTGTTCTCTCTGTATTACAGGTGATCTGTGTGTGTATTACAGGTGATCTGTGTTCTCTCTGTATTACAGGTGATGTGTGTGTGTGTATTACAGGTGATCTGTGTGTGTATTACAGGTGATCTGTGTGTGTGTATTACAGGTGATCTGTGTGTGTATTACAGGTGATGTGTGTGTGTATTACAGGTGATCTGTGTGTGTGTATTACAGGTGATCTGTGTGTGTGTATTACAGGTGAGCTGTGTTCTCTCTGTATTACAGGTGAGCTGTGTTCTCTCTGTATTACAGGTGAGCTGTGTTCTCTCTGTATTACAGGTGATCTGTGTTCTCTCTGTATTACAGGTGATCTGTGTTCTCTCTGTATTACAGGTGATCTGTGTGTGTATTACAGGTGAGCTGTGTGTGTATTACAGGTGATCTGTGTTCTCTCTGTATTACAGGTGATGTGTGTGTGTATTACAGGTGATCTGTGTTCTCTCTGTATTACAGGTGATCTGTGTGTGTGTATTACAGGTGATCTGTGTTCTCTCTGTATTACAGGTGATCTGTGTGTGTATTACAGGTGATCTGTGTGTGTATTACAGGTGATCTGTGTTCTCTCTGTATTACAGGTGATCTGTGTGTGTATTACAGGTGAGCTGTGTTCTCTCTGTATTACAGGTGATCTGTGTTCTCTCTGTATTAGACGTGATCTGTGTGTGTATTACAGGTGATCTGTGTGTGTGTATTACAGGTGATCTGTGTGTGTATTACAGGTGATCTGTGTTCTCTCTGTATTACAGGTGATCTGTGTGTGTATTACAGGTGATCTGTGTGTGTTTATTACAGGTGATCTGTGTTCTCTCTGTATTACAGGTGATCTGTGTGTGTATTACAGGTGATCTGTGTTCTCTCTGTATTACAGGTGATGTGTGTGTGTATTACAGGTAATCTGTGTTCTCTCTGTATTACAGGTGATCTGTGTGTGTATTACAGGTGATCTGTGTTCTCTCTGTATTACAGGTGATCTGTGTGTGTATTACAGGTGAGCTGTGTTCTCTCTGTATTACAGGTGATGTGTGTTCTCTCTGTATTACAGGTGATGTGTGTGTGTATTACAGGTGATGTGTGTTCTCTCTGTATTACAGGTGATCTGTGTGTGTATTACAGGTGATCTGTGTGTGTATTACAGGTGAGCTGTGTTCTCTCTGTATTACAGGTGATGTGTGTTCTCTCTGTATTACAGGTGATGTGTGTGTGTATTACAGGTGAGCTGTGTTCTCTCTGTATTACAGGTGATGTGTGTTCTCTCTGTATTACAGGTGATGTGTGTGTGTATTACAGGTGAGCTGTGTTCTCTCTGTATTACAGGTGATTTGTGTTCTCTCTGTATTACAGGTGATGTGTGTGTGTATTACAGGTGATGTGTGTGTGTATTACAGGTGATCTGTGTTCTCTCTGTATTACAGGTGATCTGTGTGTGTATTACAGGTGAGCTGTGTTCTCTCTGTATTACAGGTGATCTGTGTGTGTATTACAGGTGATCTGTGTGTGTGTGTATTACAGGTGATGTGTGTGTATGTATTACAGGTGATGTGTGTGTGTATTACAGGTGATCTGTGTGTGTGTGTATTACAGGTGATCTGTGTGTGTATTACAGGTGATGTGTGTGTGTATTACAGGTGATCTGTGTGTGTGTATTACAGGTGATCTGTGTGTGTATTACAGGTGATGTGTGTGTGTATTACAGGTGATCTGTGTGTGTATTACAGGTGATGTGTGTTCTCTCTGTATTACAGGTGATGTGTGTGTGTATTACAGGTGATGTGTGTGTGTATTACAGGTGATGTGTGTGTATTACAGGTGAGCTGTGTTCTCTCTGTATTACAGGTGATCTGTGTGTGTATTACAGGTGATGTGTGTGTGTATTACAGGTGATGTGTGTTCTCTCTGTATTACAGGTGATCTGTGTGTGTGTATTACAGGTGATCTGTGTTCTCTCTGTATTACAGGTGATCTGTGTTCTCTCTGTATTACAGGTGATGTGTGTGTGTATTACAGGTGATGTGTGTGTGTATTACAGGTGATCTGTGTGTGTATTACAGGTGAGCTGTGTTCTCTCTGTATTACAGGTGATGTGTGTTCTCTCTGTATTACAGGTGATGTGTGTTCTCTCTGTATTACATGTGATCTGTGTGTGTATTACAGGTGATGTGTGTGTGTATTACAGGTGATGTGTGTTCTCTCTGTATTACAGGTGATATGTGTGTGTGTATTACAGGTGATCTGTGTTCTCTCTGTATTACAGGTGATCTGTGTGTGTATTACAGGTGATCTGTGTGTGTGTGTATTACAGGTGAGCTGTGTTCTCTCTGTATTACAGGTGAGCTGTGTTCTCTCTGTATTACAGGTGATCTGTGTGTGTGTATTACAGGTGATCTGTGTGTGTGTATTACAGGTAATCTGTGTGTGTATTACAGGTGAGCTGTGTTCTCTCTGTATTACAGGTGATGTGTGTGTGTATTACAGGTGATGTGTGTGTGTATTACAGGTGATGTGTGTGTGTATTACAGGTGAGCTGTGTTCTCTCTGTATTACAGGTGATGTGTGTGTATTACAGGTGAGCTGTGTGTGTATTACAGGTGAGCTGTGTGTGTATTACAGGTGAGCTGTGTGTGTATTACAGGTGATCTGTGTTCTCTCTGTATTACAGGTGATCTGTGTGTGTATTACAGGTGATGTGTGTGTGTATTACAGGTGAGCTGTGTGTGTGTATACAGGTGATGTGTGTGTGTATTACAGGTGAGCTGTGTGTGTATTACAGGTGAGCTGTGTGTGTATTACAGGTGAGCTGTGTGTGTATTACAGGTGATGTGTGTGTGTATTACAGGTGATCTGTGTGTGTGTGTATTACAGGTGATCTGTGTGTGTATTACAGGTGATGTGTGTGTGTATTACAGGTGATCTGTGTGTGTGTGTATTACAGGTGAGCTGTGTGTGTATTACAGGTGAGCTGTGTGTGTATTACAGGTGATCTGTGTGTGTATTACAGGTGATCTGTGTTCTCTCTGTATTACAGGTGATCTGTGTTCTCTCTGTATTACAGGTGATCTGTGTGTGTGTATTACAGGTGATCTGTGTGTGTATTACAGGTGATGTGTGTGTGTGTATTACAGGTGAGCTGTGTTCTCTCTGTATTACAGGTGATGTGTGTGTATTACAGGTGAGCTGTGTTCTCTCTGTATTACAGGTGATGTGTGTGTGTATTACAGGTGATCTGTGTGTGTATTACAGGTGATCTGTGTTCTCTCTGTATTACAGGTGATGTGTGTGTATTACAGGTGATGTGTGTGTGTATTACAGGTGATCTGTGTGTGTATTACAGGTGATCTGTGTGTGTATTACAGGTGATCTGTGTTCTCTCTGTATTACAGGTGATCTGTGTGTGTATTACAGGTGATCTGTGTGTGTATTACAGGTGATGTGTGTTCTCTCTGTATTACAGGTGATCTGTGTGTGTATTACAGGTGAGCTGTGTTCTCTCTGTATTACAGGTGATCTGTGTGTGTATTACAGGTGATCTGTGTGTGTATTACAGGTGATGTGTGTTCTCTCTGTATTACAGGTGATCTGTGTGTGTATTACAGGTGATGTGTGTTCTCTCTGTATTACAGGTGATCTGTGTGTGTATTACAGGTGAGCTGTGTTCTCTCTGTATTACAGGTGATCTGTGTGTGTGTATTACAGGTGATCTGTGTTCTCTCTGTATTACAGGTGATCTGTGTGTGTATTACAGGTGATCTGTGTGTGTATTACAGGTGAGCTGTGTGTGTATTACAGGTGATCTGTGTGTGTATTACAGGTGAGCTGTGTTCTCTCTGTATTACAGGTGATCTGTGTGTGTATTACAGGTGATGTGTGTGTGTATTACAGGTGATCTGTGTTCTCTCTGTATTACAGGTGATCTGTGTGTGTATTACAGGTGATCTGTGTTCTCTCTGTATTACAGGTGATCTGTGTGTGTATTACAGGTGATCTGTGTGTGTATTACAGGTGATCTGTGTGTGTATTACAGGTGAGCTGTGTTCTCTCTGTATTACAGGTGATGTGTGTGTATTACAGGTGAGCTGTGTTCTCTCTGTATTACAGGTGATCTGTGTCCTCTCTGTATTACAGGTGATCTGTGTGTGTATTACAGGTGAGCTGTGTTCTCTCTGTATTACAGGTGATGTGTGTGTATTACAGGTGAGCTGTGTTCTCTCTGTATTACAGGTGATCTGTGTCCTCTCTGTATTACAGGTGATCTGTGTGTGTATTACAGGTGATCTGTGTGTGTATTACAGGTGATCTGTGTGTGTGTATTACAGGTGATCTGTGTGTGTATTACAGGTGATCTGTGTGTGTATTACAGGTGAGCTGTGTTCTCTCTGTATTACAGGTGATGTGTGTGTGTATTACAGGTGATCTGTGTGTGTATTACAGGTGAGCTGTGTTCTCTCTGTATTACAGGTGATCTGTGTGTGTATTACAGGTGATCTGTGTGTGTATTACAGGTGAGCTGTGTTCTCTCTGTATTACAGGTGATCTGTGTCCTCTCTGTATTACAGGTGATCTGTGTGTGTATTACAGGTGATCTGTGTGTGTATTACAGGTGAGCTGTGTTCTCTCTGTATTACAGGTGATCTGTGTGTGTATTACAGGTGAGCTGTGTTCTCTCTGTATTACAGGTGAGCTGTGTTCTCTCTGTATTACAGGTGAGCTGTGTGTGTATTACAGGTGATCTGTGTGTGTATTACAGGTGATCTGTGTTCTCTCTGTATTACAGGTGATCTGTGTGTGTATTACAGGTGATCTGTGTGTGTATTACAGGTGATCTGTGTGTGTATTACAGGTGATCTGTGTGTGTATTACAGGTGAGCTGTGTTCTCTCTGTATTACAGGTGAGCTGTGTGTGTATTACAGGTGATCTGTGTGTGTATTACAGGTGATCTGTGTGTGTATTACAGGTGAGCTGTGTTCTCTCTGTATTACAGGTGAGCTGTGTGTGTATTACAGGTGATCTGTGTGTGTATTACAGGTGATCTGTGTGTGTATTACAGGTGAGCTGTGTTCTCTCTGTATTACAGGTGATCTGTGTGTGTATTACAGGTGATCTGTGTGTGTATTACAGGTGATCTGTGTGTGTATTACAGGTGAGCTGTGTTCTCTCTGTATTACAGGTGATCTGTGTGTGTATTACAGGTGATCTGTGTGTGTATTACAGGTGATCTGTGTGTGTATTACAGGTGAGCTGTGTTCTCTCTGTATTACAGGTGATCTGTGTGTGTATTACAGGTGAGCTGTGTTCTCTCTGTATTACAGGTGAGCTGTGTGTGTATTACAGGTGATCTGTGTGTGTATTACAGGTGATCTGTGTGTGTGTATTACAGGTGATCTGTGTGTGTATTACAGGTGAGCTGTGTTCTCTCTGTATTACAGGTGATCTGTGTGTGTATTACAGGTGAGCTGTGTTCTCTCTGTATTACAGGTGATCTGTGTTCTCTCTGTATTACAGGTGAGTTCTCGGATATCAGAGATCTGTGAGAGGTTGGAGGTGTGTCAGTGGGCTGTTCCTTTAGATGATTTTGGAGGGGGGTGCTGAGTGGGCGGGGTGTGTACTGAGTGCTGACTGTTTGCATTGTGATGTGGTCTCTTCCTGGTGAGAGTCTTTCCAAGGTAACTTGAGCTTTTTTACTTTCTGCGCAATATCCCATCTCCCCTCTACGTTTTCTATCTTCTCTCCCCTCTACGTTTTCTATCTTCTCTCCCCTCTACGTTTTCTATCTTCTCTCAGCTCTCCGTTTTTCTCTTTTCTCTCCCCTCTCCGTTTCTCTCTTTTCTCTCTCATCTCCGTTTCTCTTTTCTCTCTCCCCTCTGTTTCTCTCTTTTCTCTCCCCTCTCCATTTCTCTTTTTTCTCCCCTTTCCATTTCTCTCTTTTTTCTCCCCTTTCCATTTCTCTCTTTTTTCTCCCCTCTCCATTTCTCTCTTTTCTCCCCCCTTTCCATTTCTCTTTTCTTCTCCCCTCACTCTTTCTTCTCTGCATTCTCCCCTCCCCTCTGTGTGCTGATTAGTTCCTGTCTCCTAGTCTCTTTAGTAAAGGAATTCATCCACTGCATGTTCTACTAGAGATTCACTTCATTTACCTAACCTGTTCACCCCCCCCACAGTGCACCTGTTCACCCCCCACAGTGCACCTTTCCACTCTGTCTACCCCCACAGTACGCCTGTCCACCCCCCAGATATCTGTCCACACTATCTACCCCCACAGTACACTTTTTACCCCCCGAGACACCTATCCACCCCATCTACCCCCACAGACTCCAGTGTAACCCATTTACCCCACAATACACCTGTTCACCCTCACTGACACCTATCCATTCCCATCTACACCCACATACGCCTGTCCACCCCCATCTACCCCCACAATACACTTGTTCAGTCCCCACAGTGCACCTCCCCAACCCATCTACCTCCACAGTACACCTGTCCACACTATCTACCCCCACAGTACACCTGTTTACCCTATCTAACCTCACAGACACCTGTCCATCCCATGTACCCCCACAATACATCTGTTCACCCCATCCGATACCTGTCTACCCCCACAGACACCTGTCCACTCCAGTCTTCATACACAGACACATATCCACCCCATCAACCCCCACAGTACACCTGTTCACCCACTCTGTACACCTGTTCACCCACACAGACACTTGTCCACCACCATCAACCCCCACAGTACACCTGTTCACCCACGCTGTACACCTGTTCACCCACACAAACACCGGTCCACCCCCATCTACCCACGCTGTACACCTGTTCACCCACAGACACCTGTCCACCCCCACCTACTGCCACAATACACCTGTCCCACCCTGTCCTCACAGTATACTGTCCTACTTGCCCTCACAATACACCTGTCCCACCCTGTCCCACCTGCCCTTACAGGATACTGTCCTACCTGCCCTCACAGTACACCGTCCCACCTGCCCTCACTGTACACCTGTCCCACCCTGTCCCACCTACCCTCACAGTACACCTGTTCCACCTGCCCTCACAGTACACCTGTTCCACCTGCCCTCACAGTACACCTGTCCCAGCCTGTCCCACCTGCCCTCACAGTACACCTCTCCCACCTGCCCTTACAGGATACTGTACCACCTGCCCTCACAGTACACCTGTCGCACCTTCCCTCACAGTACACCTGTCCCACCTGCCCTCACAGTACACCAGTTCCACCTGCCCTAACAGTATACTGTCCCACCTGACCTCACAGTACATCTGTCTCACCCTGTCCCACCTGCCCTCACAGTACACCTGTCCCACCTGCCCTCACAGTACACCTGTCCCACCTGCCCTCACCTGTCCCACCTGCCCTCACAGTACACCTGTCCCACCTGCCCTCACAGTATACTGTCCCACCTCCCTTCCTCACAGTACACCTGTCCCACCTGCCCTCACAGGATACTGTCCCACCTGCCTTCACAGTACACCTGTCCCACCTGCCCTCACAGGGTACTGTCCTACCTGCCCTCACAGTACACCTGTTCCACCTGCCCTCACAGTACACCTGTCCCAGCCTGTCCCACCTGCCCTCACAGTACACCTCTCCCACCTGCCCTTACAGGATACTGTACCACCTGCCCTCACAGTACACCTGTCGCACCTTCCCTCACAGTACACCTGTCCCACCTGCCCTCACAGTACACCAGTTCCACCTGCCCTAACAGTATACTGTCCCACCTGACCTCACAGTACATCTGTCTCACCCTGTCCCACCTGCCCTCACAGTACACCTGTCCCACCTGCCCTCACAGTACACCTGTCCCACCTGCCCTCACCTGTCCCACCTGCCCTCACAGTACACCTGTCCCACCTGCCCTCACAGTATACTGTCCCACCTCCCTTCCTCACAGTACACCTGTCCCACCTGCCCTCACAGGATACTGTCCCACCTGCCCTCACAGTACACCTGTCCCACCTGCCCTCACAGGGTACTGTCCTACCTGCCCTCACGGTACACCTGTCCCACCTGCCCTCACAGTATACTGTCCCACCTGCCCTCACGGTACACCTGTCCCACCTGCCCTCACGGTACACCTGTCCCACCTGCCTTCACAGTATACTGTCCCACCTGCCCTCAAAGGTACTGTCCTACCTGCCCTCACGGTACACCTGTCCCACCTGCCCTCACGGTACACCTGTCCCACCTGCCCTCACAGTACACCTGTCCTACCTGCCCTCACAGTACACCTGTTCCACCTGCCCTCACGATACACCTGTCCCACCTGCCCTCACAGTATACTGTCCCACCTGCCCTCACAGTACACCTGTCCCACCTAGCCTCACAGTACACCTGTCCCACCTACCCTCACAGTACAGTGCCAGGATGTTCCTCTTTAGTCTCTGTTGGTATGATATGTAGTGATTTTCTTTTTTAAATCAAACCTGAGAGTTTTTTTTGTGGTAAAAGAGTGATTTTACCTCCCGTGGCATAAATAACAATGTTAATGTGCGTTGTGCTGCAACTGTTGCAGCTGTACACTTCACTCACATTTTGGCTATTTCTAAAACTGCCTCACCAATGTATCCTGGGGCCTGTTAACAGGAAGACAATTCTTGAGTGCAAAATAATCACAACAGATGCCAGTCTGTTCAGATGAAAAGCAGTATACGGCCTTCACGTCATTCGGTGACGGTGGTCTCCAACTGAGAAATGTTTGTCAATAAATATTTTGGAACTACATGCCATCTATAATGCACTGTCTACATTGACAAGTCTACTATTGAATACTCCCATTCGATTTCAGTCAGACAATGCCACAGCAGGGGCTTGCATCCATTACCAAGGAGGAATGAAGAACAAAGCTGGTTGGATGGAAGTGCAATGGATTCTCAGCTGGGCAGAAAACCATGTCCCAGCGTTATCGGGCATATAAATTCCAGGAGTGGACAATTGGGAGGCAGACTAACTCAGCAGACAGACCATACATCCAGGAGAATGGGAACGGAATCAAGGAATCTTCCTTCAAATCGTGGCCAGGTGGGGCACGAAGTAGACATAATGACATTGAGAAAAAGATGAAAACTTCCACTATTCTGTGCAAGAATGAGAGACCCACAGGCACTAGTAGTAGATGCTTTAACGATTCCATGGAATTATAAACTAATATATGTCTTCCCATGGTCCTTCTCAAAATAAGAAGAAAGTTTACACTTTGGCCAAGAAGTGCTTGGTTTCACCAACTGCCAGACATGTCAATTACAGAACCCTGGTGTCACTACCTGATCTGCTATCTCAAGGACCCATCCTACCTTTGACAGTGTGGACATCGAAATCGTAATGAATATTGAAAAACAAGGGATTGAGGTGATTCAGTCTGGTTTGAGAGCTTGTAAACCTGTTTCTGGTAAAATATATCTAGAATTTGGAGAATGTACATTTCATTCTGTAATCATTGTCAGATAGATCCATTACATTTCCATCTTCACTCAGTTCTAGAGTGGGCATTGAAAAGGGTCTGAGTTAATTCTCCCAAAGTACAAGTCTCCGCTCTATCAGTTCTTTTCCACAAGAAAATTGGTACTATTCCTGAAAGTCAAACATTAATTCGAGGAGTGACTAGAATACTCTCTCCATACACAGATTCTATCCCACCCTGGGATTTAAATTTTGTTTTGGTGGCTTTTCAGACTTCTCCTTTCGAACCATTATCATCAGCTTCTATCAGATACATGACATACAAGACATGATTTCTCATTGTTATTGTATCGACAAGAAGTGTTTAAGAACCCGGCGCCTTTTCCTGCACATCTCCACACATTATCTTTCATTAAGATAACGTTTTTTTAAGGACTGTCCCTAAATTCCAACCTAATTATGGTTCAGCATTCCATCAATCAGGAATTAATCATTCCTTCTTTGTGTCCTAATCCGCCTGACAAAAAAGAGTAAGTACTATATACGCGAGATATAGTTAGATGCATTCACAAATATGTTCAAGTCACCCTGCCCTTATTATGTCTCATTTCTGATGGCCCTAAGAAGGAAGACCAGCATCAGACAACTGTGGTTTAAAGAGATTATAAGAGTAGCCTTCAGACGGCAGTCTGCCCCAGTCCCTCTCCGGATTACAACCCATTCTACTCGATCTATCAGTGCTTCATGGGAATTGAAAAATCAAGCTACTGTTGACCAACTCTGCAAAGCAGCAGCATGGTCATCTGTTCACATGTTAACAAAGTTTTATAAAGTTAATGTTTTTTGCCCACAACGTTTTGAAGGCCGTTGTTCATTGGATTTCTTTCCCTCCCTCTATTTTTGGGACGTCCCCATGGTCCCTGCATCTCTTGATGCTAGAGAAAAGGGGATCTTTGTACTTACAGATGAATCCTTTTATCTTAGTCCATTGAGGGACACAGGGCATCCCGCCCACAGAAAGCAAATGGGTAAGGATGCCCTGACGTTCTTGGTGGGTCTGTTCTAGTGTCTGTTACTCTCCCGACTTTGCTAAACAAAAACTGACAGACAGTTGGAGAAGGGGTATTAGGGATCATGAAGTGTGAGAGGTTTTGTTTAAAGTGCACTGGCTCCTGTAAGCATGCGCCTATACCCTGTGGTCTCAGCATCCCTCAGTAGAGAAAAGGATTTATCTGTAAGTACAAAAATCCACTTTTGTGCAGGTAGACATGCGTATTCATAGAGGAAAAAACAGCTCAAACTTGCTTATATTTAATGCTGAGAACGTCCAGTCCTATTAGTGGATGGGCAAATTCCTAGTGGGACAGAGGTGTTTTACTCACCCCCCCCAACCCAAAATAAATAGAGGAAATCCTCAGTAGCTGGGAGATAATTGTGAGTGTCAACACAGTGACATAAGCCTCACCTGCCAAAATCTGCAGGAAATGTTTAAAGGGATAGAAATGTCCCAACAAAATTATACATGAAATTGCAGATGCAATAACAAAATAATTAATGCCCTTACTCGTATCTCTCACACCGTTATGGTTTGAGAGATACAATAAAATAAAGTCCTCCGCTCCCTTCCCTTTCTGCCTGACGAGCTGTAAAGCTGTCAGAAGCAGAATCTGGTCGTGCGACTAGATGCGGCTCTTCAGGAGCGCTGACATCGAGATATCTATAATGCTGACATATGAGAAGGGGGAGGCAGCGGAGGAGTTTATTTTCTTATATCTCTCAAACCAAAAAGGTTTGAGAGATACAAGTAAGGGCATTAAGTATTTTGTTATTGCCTCTACAATTTCGCGTATACTTTTTTGGGACATTACAATCCCTTTAACACCACCCTCTTTATAATAATATTAATAATATAAAAATGAGACCTCCTACCCACACCATACACCCACACCTACTCCCAGATGTTCTCCTGTCCACCCACACCTACTCCCAAATGTTCTTCTGTCCACCCACACCTACTCCTAGATGTTCTCCTGTCCACCCACACCTACTCCTAGATGTTCTCCTGTCCACCCACACCTACTCCCAGATGTTTTCCTGTCCACCCACACCTACTCCCAAATGTTGTTCTGTCCACCCACACCTACTCCTAGATGTTCTCTTGTCCACCCACACCTACTCCCAGATGTTCTCCTGTCCACCCACACCTACTCCCAGATGTTCTCCTGTCCACCCACACCTACTCCTAGATGTTCTTCTGTCCACCCACACCTACTCCCAGATGTTCTCCTGTCCACCCACACCTACTCCTAGATGTTCTTCTGTCCACCCACACCTACTCCCAGATGTTCTCCTGTCCACCCACACCTACTCCTAGATGTTCTCCTGTCCACCCACACCTACTCCCAAATGTTCTTCTGTCCACCCACACCTACTCCCAGATGTTCTCCTGTCCACCCACACCTACTCCTAGATGTTCTTCTGTCCACCCACACCTACTCCCAGAGGTTCTCCTGTCCACCCACACCTACTCCCAAATGTTCTTCTGTCCACCCACACCTACTCCTAGATGTTCTCCTGTCCACCCACACCTACTCCCAAATGTTCTTCTGTCCACCCACACCTACTCCCAGATGTTCTCCTGTCCACCGACACCTACTCCTAGATGTTCTCCTGTCCACCCACACCTACTCCCAAATGTTCTTCTGTCCACCAACACCTACTCCCAGATGTTCTCCTGTCCACCCACACCTACTCCTAGATGTTCTTCTGTCCACCCACACCTACTCCCAGATGTTCTCCTGTCCACCCACACCTACTCCCAAATGTTCTTCTGTCCACCCACACCTACTCCTAGATGTTCTCCTGTCCACCCACACCTACTCCCAAATGTTCTTCTGTCCACCCACACCTACTCCCAGATGTTCTCCTGTCCACCGACACCTACTCCTAGATGTTCTTCTGTCCACCCACACCTACTCCCAGATGTTCTCCTGTCCACCCACACCTACTCCCAAATGTTCTTCTGTCCACCCACACCTACTCCTAGATGTTCTCCTGTCCATCCACACCTACTCCCAGATGTTCTCCTGTCCACCCACACCTACTCCCAAATGTTCTTCTGTCCACCCACACCTACTCCTAGATGTTCTCCTGTCCATCCACACCTACTCCTAGATGTTCTCCTGTCCATCCACACCTACTCCCAGATGTTCTCCTGTCCACCCACACCTACTCACAAATGTTCTTCTGTCCACCCACACCTACTCCTAGATGTTCTTCTGTCCACCCACACCTACTCCTAGATGTTCTTCTGTCCACCCACACCAACTCCTAGATGTTCTCCTGTCCACCCACACCTTCTCCCAAATGTTCTTCTGTCCACCCACACCAACTCCTAGATGTTCTTATGTCCACCCACACCTACACCCAGATGTTCTCCTGTCCACCCACACCTACTCCCAAATGTTCTTCTGTCCACCCACACCTACTCCTAGATGTAATTCTGTCCACCCACACCAACTCCTAGATGTTCTTCTGTCCACCCACACCAACTCCTAGATATTCTTCTGTCCACCCACACCTACTCCCAGATGTTCTCCTGTCCACCCACACCTACTCCCAAATGTTCTCCTGTCCACCCACACCTTCTCCCAAATGTTCTCCTGTCCACCCACACCTTCTCCCAAATGTTCTCCTGTCCACCCACACCTTCTCCCAAATGTTCTCCTGTCCACCCACAAGCACCCTCCAACACATAAATCTGTCAACTCACATCTTTTTCTCACAGCAAACCTGTCTACCCCCACCTACCCCCAGACATATACCTGCCAGCCCAGCCCCACAATAAACTTTTCCACCACTTCTACCCTCAGAAATTCACCTGTCCACACATACCTATCCCCAGACCTACATCTGTCCTTACACACATTGTATGTGTGTCTGTTGGTGTGCAGAACTGTACAGATAGAGGTGTACCTTTGTGTACTTGTGTGTATGTTGGTGTGTAGAACAATAGGGATAAAGATGAACCCATGTCTGTATGTAAGTCAGTGAACAACACTGTGGGCATAAGGAAAACGTGGTCTATTAGAGATGGTGGTGTTATTGTGACTGGAGGGTGGGTGAAGAGCATTCTGTAAATAGGGAACACTGTTTCTCTCCAGGTATTATGAGTATGCAATATCAAGGCGAAATGCGTGGATCTGCCTGAGATGCTTCTTTTTTCATCTGATTGCATGTACCTATAGCCCACCAGTCTCTCCTTTAATTACCAGTGTTGACTGGTATTTAGTTACCAGTAAAGTTTGTTGATTTTACTTATGGACTCATGCAGATTTTTTGGTGGTAGTGAGTGATATTGTTATTTATTTATTTAGAAAATGTTTTACCAGGAAGAATACATTGAGATTTCTCTCGTTTTCAAGTATGTCCTTGATATGGTTGTTCATCAACACTATTTCTCCTACCAGATCTTGTTCTGTTGGAGTTATTGTGTTGGTGGGTTAGTTAGGCAGAGCCTGTAAATAAGGAATACTGTTTCACCTATTATATCTGGTTGTATTGGTAATATTGAGGCAGATCGGTGGATGAGGAGGATCTATGTAAATAAGAATCACCTGTTCTCCTTTTAGAGCTGGTTGTGTTGGTCATAGTGGGGCTGGTGGGTGGATGAGGGATATTCTGTACATACAGAACACTGGTTTTCCTATTAGATCTGGTTGTGTTAGTGATGGTGAGGGGAATTTATGTACATAAGGAACACTGGTTATAGGTTAGACGTGATGGCTAAAGACTGGTGGGTGAGGGGGAATTCGGTACGTAAGGAACACTGGTTATACTATTAGAGGTGATGGTGATAGACTGGTGGGTGAGGAGGATTCGGTACATAAGGAACACTGGTTATACTATTAGAGGTGATGGTGATAAACTGGTGGGTCAGGGGGATTCGGTACATAAGGAACACCGGTTATACTGTTAGAGGTGATGGTGATAGACTGGTGGGTGAGGAGGATTCGGTACATAAGGAACACCGGTTATACTGTTAGAGGTGATGGTGATAGCCTGGTGGGTGAGGAGGATTCGGTACATAAGGAACACCGGTTATACTATTAGAGGTGATAGTGATAGACTGGTGGGTGAGGAGGATTAGGTACATAAGGAACACCGGTTATACTATTAGAGGTGATAGTGATAGGCTGGTGGGTGAGGAGGATTAGGTACATAAGGAACACCGGTTATACTATTAGAGGTGATGGTGATAGACTGGTGGGTGAGGAGGATTCGGTACATAAGGAACACTGGTTATACTATTAGAGGTGATGGTGATAGACTGGTGGGTGAGGAGGATTCAGTACATAAGGAACACCGGTTATACTATTAGAGGTGATGGTGATAGGGTGGTGGGTGAGGAGGATTCGGTACATAAGGAACACCGGTTATACTATTAGAGGTGATGGTGATAGACTGGTGGGTGAGGAGGATTCGGTACATAAGGAACACTGGTTATACTATTAGAGGTGATGGTGATAGACTGGTGGGTGAGGAGGATTCGGTACATAAGGAACACTGTTTATACTATTAGAGGTGATGGTGATAGACTGGTGGGTGAGGGGGATTCGGTACATAAGGAACACCGGTTATACTATTAGAGGTGATGGTGATAGGCTGGTGGGTGAGGAGGATTCGGTACATAAGGAACACTGGTTATACTATTAGAGGTGATGGTGATAAACTGGTGGGTGAGGGGGATTCGGTACATAAGGAACACCGGTTATACTGTTAGAGGTGATGGTGATAGACTGGTGGGTGAGGAGGATTCGGTACATAAGGAACACCGGTTATACTAAGAGGTGATGGTGATAGGGTGGTGGGTGAGGAGGATTCGGTACATAAGGAACACCGGTTATACTATTAGAGGTGATGGTGATAGGCTGGTGGGTGAGGAGGATTCGGTACATAAGGAACACCGGTTATACTATTAGAGGTGATGGTGATAGACTGGTGAGTGAGGAGGATTCGGTACATAAGGAACACCGGTTATACTGTTAGAGGTGATGGTGATAGACTGGTGGGTGAGGAGGATTCGGTACATAAGGAACACCGGTTATACTATTAGAGGTGATGGTGATAGACTGGTGGGTGAGGAGGATTCGGTACATAAGGAACACTGGTTATACTATTAGAGGTGATGGTGATAGACTGGTGGGTGAGGAGAATTCGGTACATAAGGAACACAGGTTATACTATTAGAGGTGATGGTGATAGACTGGTGAGTGAGGAGGATTCGGTACATAAGGAACACTGGTTATACTATTAGAGGTGATGGTGATAGACTGGTGGGTGAGGAGGATTCGGTACATAAGGAACACCTGTTATACTATTGGAGGTGATGGTGATAGACTGGTGGGTGAGGAGGATTCGGTACATAAGGAACACCGGTTATACTATTAGAGGTGATGGTGATAGACTGGTGGGTGAGGAGGATTCGGTACATAAGGAACACCGGTTATACTATTAGAGGTGATGGTGATAGACTGGTGGGTGAGGAGGATTCGGTACATAAGGAACACCGGTTATACTATTAGAGGTGATGGTGATAGACTGGTGGGTGAGGAGGATTCGGTACATAAGGAACACCGGTTATACTATTAGAGGTGATGGTGATAGGGTGGTGGGTGAGGAGGATTCGGTACATAAGGAACACTGGTTATACTATTAGAGGTGATGGTGATAGACTGGTGGGTGAGGAGGATTCGGTACATAAGGAACACCGGTTATACTGTTAGAGGTGATGGTGATAGACTGGTGGGTGAGGAGGATTCGGTACATAAGGCACACCGGTTATACTGTTAGAGGTGATGGTGATAGACTGGTGGGTGAGGAGGATTCGGTACATAAGGAACACCGGTTATACTCTTAAAGGTGATGGTGATAGACTGGTGGGTGAGGAGGATTCGGTACATAAGGAACACCGGTTATACTGTTAAAGGTGATGGTGATAGACTGGTGGGTGAGGAGGATTCGGTACATAAGGAGCACCGGTTATACTATTAGAGGTGATGGTGATAGACTGGTGGGTGAGGTGAATTCGGTACATAAGGAACACCGGTTATACTATTAGAGGTGATGGTGATAGGGTGGTGGGTATGGTGGATTCGGTACATAAGGAACACCGGTTATACTATTAGAGGTGATGGTGATAGGGTGGTGGGTGAGTAGGATTCGGTACATAAGGAACACCGGTTATACTATTAGAGGTGATGGTGATAGACTGGTGGGTGAGGAGGAATCGGTACATAAGGAACACCGGTTATACTATTAGAGGTGATGGTGATAGACTGGTGGGTGAGGAGGATTCGGTACATAAGGAACACCGGTTATACTATTAGAGGTGATGGTGATAAACTGGTGGGTGAGGAGGATTCGGTACATAAGGAACACCGGTTATACTATTAGAGGTGATGGTGATAGACTGGTGGGTGAGGAGGATTCGGTACATAAGGAACACCGGTTATACTATTAGAGGTGATGGTGATAGACTGGTGGGTGAGGAGGATTCGGTACAGAAGGAACACCGGTTATACTATTAGAGGTGATGGTGATAGACTGGTGGGTGAGGAGGATTCGGTACAGAAGGAACACCGGTTATACTATTAGAGGTGATGGTGATAGACTGGTGGGTGAGGGGGATTCGGTACAGAAGGAACACCGGTTATACTATTAGAGGTGATGGTGATAGACTGGTGGGTGAGGAGGATTCGGTACATAAGGAACACCGGTTATACTGTTAGAGGTGATGGTGATAGACTGGTGGGTGAGGAGGATTCGGTACATAAGGCACACCGGTTATACTGTTAGAGGTGATGGTGATAGACTGGTGGGTGAGGAGGATTCGGTACATAAGGCACACCGGTTATACTGTTGGAGGTGATGGTGATAGACTGGTGGGTGAGGAGGATTCGGTACATAAGGAACACCGGTTATACTCTTAAAGGTGATGGTGATAGACTAGTGGGTGAGGAGGATTCGGTACATAAGGAACACCGGTTATACTGTTAAAGGTGATGGTGATAGACTGGTGGATGAGGAGGATTCGGTACATAAGGAACACCGGTTATACTATTAGAGGTGATGGTGATAGACTGGTGGGTGAGGTGGATTCGGTACATAAGGAACACCGGTTATACTATTAGAGGTGATGGTGATAGGGTGGTGGGTGAGGTGGATTCGGTACATAAGGAACACCGGTTATACTATTAGAGGTGATGGTGATAGGGTGGTGGGTGAGGAGGATTCGGTACATAAGGAACACCGGTTATACTATTAGAGGTGATGGTGATAGACTGGTGGGTGAGGAGGATTCGGTACATAAGGAACACCGGTTATACTATTAGAGGTGATGGTGATAGACTGGTGGGTGAGGTGGATTCGGTACATAAGGAACACCGGTTATACTATTAGAGGTGATGGTGATAGGGTGGTGGGTGAGGTGGATTCGGTACATAAGGAACACCGGTTATACTATTAGAGGTGATGGTGATAGGGTGGTGGGTGAGGAGGATTCGGTACATAAGGAACACCGGTTATACTATTAGAGGTGATGGTGATAGACTGGTGGGTGAGGAGGATTCGGTACATAAGGAACACCGGTTATACTGTTAGAGGTGATGGTGATAGAGTGGTGGGTGAGGAGGATTCGGTACGTAAGGAACACCGGTTATACTGTTAAAGGTGATGGTGATAGACTGGTGGGTGAGGAGGATTCGGTACATAAGGAACACCGGTTATACTATTAGAGGTGATGGTGATAGACTGGTGGGTGAGGAGGATTCGGTACATAAAGAACACTGGTTATACTATTAGAGGTGATGGTGATAGACTGGTGGGTGAGGAGAATTCGGTACATAAGGAACACAGGTTATACTATTAGAGGTGATGGTGATAGACTGGTGGGTGAGGAGGATTCGGTACATAAGGAACACCGGTTATACTATTAGAGGTGATGGTGATAGACTGGTGGGTGAGGAGGATTCGGTACATAAGGAACACCGGTTATACTATTAGAGGTGATAGTGATAGACTGGTGGGTGAGGAGGATTCGGTACATAAGGAACACCGGTTATACTATTAGAGGTGATGGTGATAGACTGGTGGGTGAGGAGGATTCGGTACATAAGGAACACCGGTTATACTATTAGAGGTGATGGTGATAGGCTGGTGGGTGAGGAGGATTCGGTACATAAGTAACACCGGTTATACTATTAGAGGTGACGGTGATAGACTGGTGGGTGAGGAGGATTCGGTACATAAGGAACACCGGTTATACTATTAGAGGTGATGGTGATAGACTGGTGGGTGAGGAGGATTCGGTACATAAGGAACACCGGTTATACTATTAGAGGTGACGGTGATAGGGTGGTGGGTGAGGAGGATTCGGTACATAAGGAACACCGGTTATACTATTAGAGGTGATGGTAATAGACTGGTGGGTGAGGAGGATTCGGTACATAAGGAACACCGGTTATACTATTAGAGGTGATGGTGATAGACTGGTGGGTGAGGAGGATTCGGTACATAAGGAACACCGGTTATACTATTAGAGGTGATGGTGATAGACTGATGGGTGAGGAGGATTCGGTACATAAGGAACACCGGTTATACTATTAGAGGTGATGGTGATAGGGTGGTGGGTGAGGAGGATTCGGTACATAAGGAACACCGGTTATACTATTAGAGGTGATAGTGATAGACTGGTGGATGAGGAGGATACGGTACATAAGGAACATCGGTTATACTATTAGAGGTGATGGTGATAGACTGGTGGGTGAGGAGGATTCGGTACATAAGGAACACCGGTTATACTATTAGAGGTGATGGTGATAGACTGGTGGGTGAGGAGGATTCGGTACATAAGGAACACCGGTTATACTATTAGAGGTGATGGTGATAGGGTGGTGGGTGAGGAGGATTCGGTACATAAGGAACACCGGTTATACTATTAGAGGTGATGGTGATAGGGTGGTGGGTGAGGAGGATTCGGTACATAAGGAACACCGGTTATACTATTAGAGGTGATAGTGATAGACTGGTGGATGAGGAGGATACGGTACATAAGGAACACCGGTTATACTATTAGAGGTGATGGTGATAGACTGGTGGGTGAGGAGGATTCGGTACATAAGGAACACCGGTTATACTATTAGAGGTGATGGTGATAGGCTGGTGGGTGAGGTGAATTCGGTACATAAGGAACACCGGTTATACTATTAGAGGTGATGGTGATAGACTGGTGGGTGAGGAGGATTCGGTACATAAGGAACACCGGTTATACTATTAGAGGTGATGGTGATAGACTGGTGGGTGAGGAGGATTCGGTACATAAGGAACACCGGTTATACTATTAGAGGTGATGGTGATAGACTGGTGGGTGAGGAGGATTCGGTACATAAGGAACACCGGTTATACTATTAGAGGTGATGGTGATAGACTGGTGGGTGAGGAGGATTCGGTACATAAGGAACACCGGTTATACTATTAGAGGTGATGGTGATAGACTGGTGGGTGAGGAGGATTCGGTACATAAGGAACACCGGTTATACTATTAGAGGTGATGGTGATAGACTGGTGGGTGAGGAGGATTCGGTACATAAGGAACACCGGTTATACTATTAGAGGTGATGGTGATAGACTGGTGGGTGAAGGTGCATTTCGGTCTGAGAGTTGTAATGTTTTGGTCTCAGGTCCAGGTGTCGGTTACTATCAGAGCCAGCTAATCATTACTCTGGCGTTATGTGGCAGTGCAGGTGTTAATCATTACCAACTACGTATCAGAGCAGAGTTGTTTTTTCATTCTGCAGGTATGTGACAGAGCAGGGGTTAATCATTACTTCTCAATTCCCAGCCCCCCCTCCCCCGTGTCTCATTTGTTTACTGAAAAACCAGTTGTTCTTCTCTCAGGATCCAGGAACTAATCTGAACCTGACTGCACCAAATCCAGGTTCTTCTTCACCACTCACAGACCTACAGCGGGACACAGACACAGAGCGGGACACACCGACCTACAGCGGGACACAGACATAGAGCGGGACACACAGACCTACAGCGGGACACAGGCATAGAGCGGGACACACCGACCTGCGGGACACACCGACCTACAGCGGGACACAGACATAGAGCGGGACACACCGACCTACAGCGGGACACAGGCATAGAGCGGGACACACCGACCTGCGGGACACACCGACCTGCGGGACACAGAGATGGACGCAGCCGCACGGATACGGTGGGACACACACACACACACACTGTAGGACACACAGACACACAGACACACACACTGTAGGACACACAGACACACACACTGTAGGACACACAGACACACACACTGTAGGACACGCACATGGTTGGACCTAGACATACAGTGTAACTCAAAGAAACACACACATATACACAGACATCAGGACACCTACCGCTCACCTCCTCCTAATACACAGATATCAGTACATCTACCTCTCACCTCCTCCTAATACACACACATCAGGACATCTACCTCTCACCTCCTCCGAATACACAGACATCAGGACACCTACCTCTCACCTCCTCCTCCTAATACACAGACATCAGGACACCTACCTCTCACCTCCTCCTAATACACAGATATCAGTACATCTACCTCTCACCTCCTCCTAATACACAGACATCAGGACATCTACCTCTCACCTCCTCCGAATACACAGACATCAGGACACCTACCGCTCACCTCCTCCTAATACACAGATATCAGTACACCTACCTCTCACCTCCTCCTAATACACAGACATCAGGACATCTACCTCTCACCTCCTCCTAATACACAGACATCAGGACACCTACCGCTCACCTCCTCCTAATACACAGATATCAGGACACTTACCTCTCCCCTCCTCCTAATACACAGACATCAGGACACCTACCGCTCACCTCCTCCTAATACACAGATATCAGTACATCTACCTCTCACCTCCTCCTAATACACACACATCAGGACATCTACCTCTCACCTCCTCCGAATACACAGACATCAGGACACCTACCTCTCACCTCCTCCTCCTAATACACAGACATCAGGACACCTACCGCTCACCTCCTCCTAATACACAGATATCAGTACATCTACCTCTCACCTCCTCCTAATACACAGACATCAGGACATCTACCTCTCACCTCCTCCGAATACACAGACATCAGGACACCTACCGCTCACCTCCTCCTAATACACAGATATCAGTAGATCTACCTCTCACCTCCCCCTAATACACAGACATCAGGACATCTACCTCTCACCTCCTCCTAATACACAGACATCAGGACACCTACCGCTCACCTCCTCCTAATACACAGATATCAGGACATCTACCTCTCACCTCCTCCTAATACACAGACATCAGGACCCCTACCTCTCACCTCCTCCTAATACACAGACATCAGGACACCTACCGCTCACCTCCTCCTAATACACAGATATCAGGACACCTACCTGTCCTCTCCTCCTAATACACAGACATCAGTACACTACCTCTCACCTCCTCCTAATACACAGACATCAGGACACCTACCTCTCACCTCCTCCTAATACACAGATATCAGGACACCAACCTCTCACCTCCTCCTAATACACAGATATCAGTACACTTACCTCTCACCTCCTCCTAATACACAGACATTAGGACACCTACCTCTCACCTCCTCCTAATACACAGACATCAGTACATCTACCTCTCACCTCCTCCTAATACACAGACATCAGCACACCTACCTCTCACCTCCTCCTAATACACAGACATCAGCACACCTACCTCTCACCTCCCCCTAATACACAGACATCAGTACATCTACCTCTCACCTCCTCCTAATACACAGACATCAGGACACCTACTTCTCACCTCCTCCTAATACACAGACACCAGGACACCTAACTCTCACCTCCTCCTAATACAGACATCAGGACACCTACCTCTCCCCTCCTCCTAATACACAGATATCAGGACACCTACCTCTCACCTCCTCCTAATACACAGATATCAGTACACCTACCTCTCACCTCCTCCTAATACCCAGATATCAGGACACTTACCTCTCACCTCCTCCTAATACACAGACATCAGGACCCCTACCTCTCACCTCCTCCTAATACACAGACATCGGGACACCTACTTCTCACCTCCTCCTAATACACAGACATCAGAATTCCTACCTCTCACCTCCTCCTAATACACAGACATCAGGACCCCTACCTCTCACCTCCTCCTAATACACAGATATCAGTACACCTACCTCTCACCTCCTCCTAATACACAGACATCAGAACACCTACCTCTCACTTCCTCCTAATACACAGACATCAGGACACCTACCTCTCACCTCCTCCTAATACACAGATATCAGTACATCTACCTCTCACCTCCTCCTAATACACAGACATCAGGACATCTACCTCTCACCTCCTCCTAATACACAGACACCAGGATACCTACCTCTCACCTCCTCCTAATACACAGACACCAGGATACCTACCTCTCACCTCCCCCTAATACACAGACATCAGTACATCTACCTCTCCCCTCCTCCTAATACACAGACATCAGGACCCCTACCTCTCCCCTCCTCCTAATACACAGACATCAGTACACCTACCTCTCACCTCCTCCTAATACACATACACCAGGATACCTACCTCTCACCTCCTCCTAATACACAGACACCAGGATACCTACCTCTCACCTCCCCCTAATACACAGACATCAGTACATCTACCTCTCCCCTCCTCCTAATACACAGACATCAGGACCCCTACCTCTCACCTCCTCCTAATACACAGACATCAGGACACCTACTTCTCACCTCCTCCTAATACACAGACATCAGAATTCCTACCTCTCACCTCCTCCTAATACACAGACATCAGGACCCCTACCTCTCACTTCCTCCTAATACACAGACATCAGGACACCTACCTCTCACCTCCTCCTAATACACAGATATCAGGACATCTACCTCTCACCTCCTCCTAATACACAGACATCAGGACACCTACCTCTCACCTCCTCGTAATACACAGACATCAGTACATCTACCTCTCACCTCCTCCTAATACACAGACATCAGTACACCTACCTCTCCCCTCCTCCTAATACACAGACATCAGTACACCTACCTCTCCCCTCCTCCTAATACACAGACATCAGGACACCTACTTCTCACCTCCTCCTAATACACAGACATCAGAATTCCTACCTCTCACCTCCTCCTAATACACAGACATCAGGACCCCTACCTCTCACCTCCTCCTAATATACAGACATCAGGACACCTACCTCTCACCTCCTCCTAATACACAGATATCAGGACACCTACCTCTCACCTCCTCCTAATACACAGACATCAGTACACCTACCTCTCACCTCCTCCTAATACACAGACATCAGTACACCTACCTCTCACCTCCTCCTAATACACAGACATCAGGACACCTACTTCTCACCTCCTCCTAATACACAGACATCAGGACACCTACCTCTCACCTCCTCCTAATACACAGACATAAGTACACCTACCTCTCACCTCCTCCTAATACACAGACATCAGGACACCTACCTCTCACCTCCTCCTAATACACAGACATCAGGACACCTACCTCTCACCTCCCCCTAATACACAGACATCAGGACACCTACTTCTCACCTCCTCCTAATACACAGACATCAGGACACTTACCTCTCACCTCCTCCTAATACACAGACATTAGGACACCTACCTATTACCTCCTCCTAATACACAGACATCAGTACACCTACCTCTCACCTCCTCCTAATACACAGACATCAGGACCCCTACCTCTCACCTCCTCCTAATACACAGACATCAGGACACCTACCTCTCACCTCCTCCTAATACACAGATATCAGGACACCTACCTCTCACCTCCTCCTAATACACAGATATCAGTACACCTACCTCTCACCTCCTCCTAATACACAGACATCAGGACACCTACTTCTCACCTCCTCCTAATACACAGACATCAGGACACCTACCTCTCACCTCCTCCTAATACACAGATATCAGGACACCTACCTCTCACCTCCTCCTAATACACAGATATCAGTACACCTACCTCTCACCTCCTCCTAATACACAAACATCAGGACATCTACCTCTCACCTCCTCCTAATACACAGATATCAGGACACCTACCTCTCACCTCCTCCTAATACACAGACATCAGTACACCTACCTCTCACCTCCTCCTAATACACAGACATCAGGACATCTACCTCTCACCTCCTCCTAATACACAGACATCAGGACACCTACCTCTCACCTCCTCCTAATACACAGATATCAGGACACCTACCTCTCACCTCCTCCTAATACACAGATATCAGTACACCTACCTCTCACCTCCTCCTAATACCCAGATATCAGGACACTTACCTCTCACCTCCTCCTAATACACAGACATCAGGACCCCTACCTCTCACCTCCTCCTAATACACAGACATCGGGACACCTACTTCTCACCTCCTCCTAATACACAGACATCAGAATTCCTACCTCTCACCTCCTCCTAATACACAGACATCAGGACCCCTACCTCTCACCTCCTCCTAATACACAGATATCAGTACACCTACCTCTCACCTCCTCCTAATACACAGACATCAGGACACCTACCTCTCACTTCCTCCTAATACACAGACATCAGGACACCTACCTCTCACCTCCTCCTAATACACAGATATCAGTACATCTACCTCTCACCTCCTCCTAATACACAGACACCAGGATACCTACCTCTCACCTCCTCCTAATACACAGACACCAGGATACCTACCTCTCACCTCCCCCTAATACACAGACATCAGTACATCTACCTCTCCCCTCCTCCTAATACACAGACATCAGGACCCCTACCTCTCCCCTCCTCCTAATACACAGACATCAGTACACCTACCTCTCACCTCCTCCTAATACACAGACACCAGGATACCTACCTCTCACCTCCTCCTAATACACAGACACCAGGATACCTACCTCTCACCTCCCCCTAATACACAGACATCAGTACATCTACCTCTCCCCTCCTCCTAATACACAGACATCAGGACCCCTACCTCTCACCTCCTCCTAATACACAGACATCAGGACACCTACTTCTCACCTCCTCCTAATACACAGACATCAGAATTCCTACCTCTCACCTCCTCCTAATACACAGACATCAGGACCCCTACCTCTCACTTCCTCCTAATACACAGACATCAGGACACCTACCTCTCACCTCCTCCTAATACACAGATATCAGGACATCTACCTCTCACCTCCTCCTAATACACAGACATCAGGACACCTACCTCTCACCTCCTCGTAATACACAGACATCAGTACATCTACCTCTCACCTCCTCCTAATACACAGACATCAGTACACCTACCTCTCCCCTCCTCCTAATACACAGACATCAGTACACCTACCTCTCCCCTCCTCCTAATACACAGACATCAGGACACCTACTTCTCACCTCCTCCTAATACACAGACATCAGAATTCCTACCTCTCACCTCCTCCTAATACACAGACATCAGGACCCCTACCTCTCACCTCCTCCTAATATACAGACATCAGGACACCTACCTCTCACCTCCTCCTAATACACAGATATCAGGACACCTACCTCTCACCTCCTCCTAATACACAGACATCAGTACACCTACCTCTCACCTCCTCCTATTACACAGACATCAGTACACCTACCTCTCACCTCCTCCTAATACACAGACATCAGGACACCTACTTCTCACCTCCTCCTAATACACAGACATCAGGACACCTACCTCTCACCTCCTCCTAATACACAGACATAAGTACACCTACCTCTCACCTCCTCCTAATACACAGACATCAGGACACCTACCTCTCACCTCCTCCTAATACACAGACATCAGGACACCTACCTCTCACCTCCCCCTAATACACAGACATCAGGACACCTACTTCTCACCTCCTCCTAATACACAGACATCAGGACACCTACCTCTCACCTCCTCCTAATACACAGATATCAGGACACCTACCTCTCACCTCCTCCTAATACACAGACATCAGTACACCTACCTCTCACCTCCTCCTAATACACAGACATCAGGACATCTACCTCTCACCTCCTCCTAATACACAGACATCAGGACACCTACCTCTCACCTCCTCCTAATACACAGACATCAGTACACCTACCTCTCACCTCCTCCTAATACACAGACATCAGTACACCTACCTCTCACCTCCTCCTAATACACAGACATCAGGACATCTACCTCTCACCTCCTCCTAATACACAGACATCAGGACACCTACCTCTCACCTCCTCCTAATACACAGATATCAGGACACCTACCTCTCACCTCCTCCTAATACACAGACATCAGGACACCTACCTCTCACCTCCTCCTGATACACAGACATCAGGACACCTACCTCTCACCTCCTCCTAATACACAGATATCAGGACACCTACCTCTCACCTCCTCCTAATACACAGACATCAGGACACCTACCTCTCACCTCCTCCTGATACACAGACATCAGTACACCTACCTCTCACCTCCTCCTAATACACAGACATCAGGACCCCTACCTCTCACCTCCTCCTAATACACAGACATCAGGACACCTACCTACCACCTCCTCCTAATACACAGACATCAGTACACTACCTCTCACCTCCTCCTAATACACAGACACCAGGGCACCTGCCTCTCACCTCCTCCTAATACACAGACATCAGTACACCTACCTCTCACCTCCTCCTGATACACAGATATCAGTACACCTACCTCTCCCCTCCTCCTAATACACAGATATCAGGACACCTACCTCTCCCCTCCTCCTAATACACAGATATCAGGACACCTACCTCTCACCTCCTCCTAATACACAGACATCAGTACACCTACCTCTCCCCTCCTCCTAATACACAGAGATCAGGACACCTACCTCTCACCTCCTCCTAATACACAGACATCAGGACACTTACCTCTCACCTCCTCCTAATACACAGACATCAGGACACCTACCTCTCACCTCCTCCTAATACACAGACATCAGTACACCTACCTCTCACCTCCTCCTAATACACAGACATCAGTACACCTACCTCTCACCTCCTTCTAATACACAGACATCAGTACACCTACCTCTCACCTCCTCCTAATACACAGACATCAGGACACCTACTTCTCACCTCCTCCTAATACACAGACATCAGGACACCTACCTCTCACCTCCTCCTAATACACAGACATCAGGACACCTACCTCTCACCTCCTCCTAATACACAGACATCAGGACACCTACCTCTCACCTCCTCCTAATACACAGACATCAGGACACCTACCTCTCACCTCCCCCTAATACACAGACATCAGGACACCTACTTCTCACCTCCTCCTAATACACAGACATCAGGACACTTACCTCTCACCTCCTCCTAATACACAGACATTAGGACACCTACTTCTCACCTCCTCCTAATACACAGACATCAGTACACCTACCTCTCACCTCCTCCTAATACACAGACATCAGTACACCTACCTCTCACCTCCTCCTAATACACAGACATCAGTACACCTACCTCTCACCTCCTCCTAATACACAGACATCAGGACCCCTACCTCTCACCTCCTCCTAATACACAGACATCAGGACACCTACCTCTCACCTCCTCCTAATACACAGATATCAGGACACCTACCTCTCACCTCCTCCTAATACACAGATATCAGTACACCTACCTCTCACCTCCTCCTAATACACACACATCAGGACACCTACTTCTCACCTCCTCCTAATACACAGACATCAGTACACCTACCTCTCACCTCCTCCTAATACACAGACATCAGGACACCTACCTCTCACCTCCTCCTAATACACAGACATCAGGACACCTATCTCTCACCTACTCCTAATACACAGACATCAGTACACCTACCTCTCACCTCCTCCTAATACACAGACATCAGGACACCTACTTCTCACCTCCTCCTAATACACAGACATCAGGACACCTACTTCTCACCTCCTCCTAATACACAGACATCAGTACACCTACCTCTCACCTCCTCCTAATACACAGACACCAGGACACCTACCTCTCACCTCCTCCTAATACACAGATATCAGAACATGTTCCTCTCGCCTCCTCCTAATACACAGATATCAGGACACCTACCTCTCCCCTCCCCCTAATACACAGATATCAGGACACCTACCTCTCCCCTCCCCCTAATACACAGACATCAGGACACCTACCTCTCACCTCCTCCTAATACACAGACATCTGTACACCTACCTCTCACCTCCTCCTAATACACAGACATCAGGACATCTACCTCTCACCTCCTAATACACAGACATTAGTACACCTACCTACCACCTTCTCCTAATACACAGACATCTGTACACTACCTCTCACCTCCTAATACACAGACATCAGTACACCTACCTACCACCTCCTCCTAATACACAGACATCAGTACACTACCTCTCACCCCCCCTAATACACAAACATTATTACACTACCTCTCACCTCCTCCTAATACACAGACATCAGTACACCTACCTACCACCTCCTCCTAATACACAGACATCAGTACACCTATCTCTCACCTCCTCCTAATACACAAACATCAGTACACCTACCTCTCACCTCCTCCTAATACACAGACACCAGGACACCTACCTCTCACCTCCTCCTAATACACAGATATCAGAACATGTTCCTCTCGCCTCCTCCTAATACACAGATATCAGGACACCTACCTCTCCCCTCCCCCTAATACACAGATATCAGGACACCTACCTCTCCCCTCCCCCTAATACACAGACATCAGGACACCTACCTCTCACCTCCTCCTAATACACATACACCTGTACACCTACCTCTCACCTCCTCCTAATACACAGACATCAGTACACCTACCTACCACCTCCTCCTAATACACAGACATCAGTACATCTACCTCTCACCTCCTCCTAATACACAGATATCAGGACCCCTACCTCTCCCCTCCCCCTAATACACAGACATCAGGACACCTACCTCTCACCTCCTCCTAATACACAGACATCTGTACACTACCTCTCACCTCCTCCTAATACACAGACATCAGTACACCTACCTCTCACCTCCTCCTAATACACAGACATCAGGACATCTACCTCTCACCTCCTAATACACAGACATTAGTACACCTACCTACCACCTTCTCCTAATACACAGACATCTGTACACTACCTCTCACCTACTAATACACAGACATCAGTACACCTACCTACCACCTCCTCCTAATACACAGACATCAGTACACTACCTCTCACCCCCCCTAATACACAAACATTATTACACTACCTCTCACCTCCTCCTAATACACAGACATCAGTACACCTACCTACCACCTCCTCCTAATACACAGACATCAGTACACCTATCTCTCACCTCCTCCTAATACACAAACATCAGTACACCTACCTCTCACCTCCTCCTAATACACAGACACCAGGACACCTACCTCTCACCTCCTCCTAATACACAGATATCAGAACATGTTCCTCTCGCCTCCTCCTAATACACAGATATCAGGACACCTACCTCTCCCCTCCCCCTAATACACAGATATCAGGACACCTACCTCTCCCCTCCCCCTAATACACAGACATCAGGACACCTACCTCTCACCTCCTCCTAATACACATACACCTGTACACCTACCTCTCACCTCCTCCTAATACACAGACATCAGTACACCTACCTACCACCTCCTCCTAATACACAGACATCAGTACATCTACCTCTCACCTCCTCCTAATACACAGATATCAGGACCCCTACTTCTCCCCTCCCCCTAATACACAGACATCAGGACACCTACCTCTCACCTCCTCCTAATACACAGACATCTGTACACTACCTCTCACCTCCTCCTAATACACAGACATCAGTACACCTACCTCTCACCTCCTCCTAATACACAGACATCAGGACACCTACCTCTCACCTCCTCCTAATACACAGACATCTGTACACTACCTCTCACCTCCTCCTAATACACAGACATCAGTACACCTACCTCTCACCTCCTCCTAATACACAGACATCAGGACACCTACCTACCACCTCCTCCTAATACACAGACATCAGGACACCTACCTCTCACCTCCTCCTAATACATAGACATCAGGACACCTACCTCTCACCTCCTCCTAATACACAGACATCAGGACACTTACCTCTTACCTCCTCCTAATACACAGATATCAGGACACCTACCTCTCACCTCCTCCTAATACACAGATATCAGGACACCTACCTCTCACCTCCTCCTAATACACAGATATCAGGACACCTACCTCTCACCTCCTCCTAATACACAGACATCAGGACACCTACCTGTCCTCTCCTCCTAATACACAGATATCAGGACACCTACCTCTCACCTCCCCCTAATACACAGACATCAGTACACCTACCTCTCACCTCCTCCTAATACACAGACATCAGGACCCCTACCTCTCACCTCCTCCTAATACACAGACATCAGGACACCTACCTCTCACCTCCACCTAATACACAGATATCAGGACACCTACCTCTCACCTCCTCCTAATACACAGACATCAGGACCCCTACCTCTCACCTCCTCCTAATACACAGACATCAGTACACCTACCTCTCACCTCCCCCTAATACACAGACATCAGAACACCTACCTCTCACCTCCTCCTAATACACAGATATCAGTACACCTACCTCTCACCTCCTCCTAATACACAGATATCAGTACACCTACCTCTCACCCCCCCTAATACACAGACATCAGGACACCTACCTCTCACCTCCTCCTAATACACAGACTTCAGGACACCTACCTCTCACCTCCTCCTAATACACAGATATCAGGACACCTACCTCTCACCTCCTCCTAATACACAGACATCAGGACACCTACCTCTCACATCCTCCTAATACACAGACATCAGGATACCTACCTCTCACCTCCTCCTAATACACAGACATCAGGACACCTACCTCTCACCTCCTCCTAATACACAGACATCAGGACACCTACCTCTCACCTCCTCCTAATACACAGACATCAGGACCCCTACCTCTCACCTCCTCCTAATACACAGACATCAGGACACCTACCTCTCACCTCCTCCTAATACACAGACATCAGGACACCTACCTCTCACCTCCTCCTAATACACAGACATCAGGACACCTACCTCTCACCTCCTCCTAATACACAGATATCAGTACACCTACCTCTCACCTCCTCCTAATACACAGACATCAGGACACCTACCTCTCACCTCCTCCTAATACACAGACATCAGGACACCTACCTCTCACCTCCTCCTAATACACAGATATCAGTACACCTACCTCTCACCTCCTCCTAATACACAGATATCAGTACACCTACCTCTCACCTCCTCCTAATACACAGACATCAGGACCCCTACCTCTCACCTCCTCCTAATACACAGACATCAGGACACCTACCTCTCACCTCCTCCTAATACACAGACATCAGTACACCTACCTCTCACCTCCTCCTAATACACAGACATCAGGACACCTACCTCTCCCCTCCTCCTAATACACAGACATCAGGACATCTACCTCTCACCTCCTCCTAATACACAGACATCAGGACCCCTACCTCTCACCTCCTCCTAATACACAGACATCAGGACACCTACCTCTCACCTCCTCCTAATACACAGACATCAGTGCACCTACCTCTCACCTCCTCCTAATACACAGACATCAGGACACCTACCTCTCCCCTCCTCCTAATACACAGACATCAGGACATCTACCTCTCACCTCCTCCTAATACACAGACATCAGGACCCCTACCTCTCACCTCCTCCTAATACACAGACATCAGGACACCTACCTCTCACCTCCTCCTAATACACAGACATCAGGACCCCTACCTCTCACCTCCTCCTAATACACAGACATCAGGACACCTACCTCTCACCTCCTCCTAATACACAGATATCAGTACACCTACCTCTCACCTCCTCCTAATACACAGACATCAGGACACCTACCTCTCCCCTCCTCCTAATACACAGACATCAGTACATCTACCTCTCACCTCCTCCTAATACACAGACATCAGGACCCCTACCTCTCACCTCCTCCTAATACACAGACATCAGGACACCTACCTCTCACCTCCTCCTAATACACAGACATAAGTACACCTACCTCTCACCTCCTCCTAATACACAGACATCAGGACATCTACCTCTCCCCTCCTCCTAATACACAGACATCAGGACATCTACCTCTCACCTCCTCCTAATACACAGACATCAGGACACCTACCTCTCACCTCCTCCTAATACACAGACATCAGTACACCTACCTCTCTCCTCCTCCTAATACACAGACATCAGGACACCTACCTCTCACCTCCTCCTAATACACAGACATCAGGACACCTACCTCTCACCTCCTCCTAATACACAGACATCAGGACACCTACCTCTCACCTCCTCCTAATACACAGATATCAGGACACCTACCTCTCACCTCCTCCTAATACACAGACATCAGGACACCTACCTCTCACCTCCTCCTAATACACAGACATCAGGACACCTACCTCTCACCTCCTCCTAATACACAGACATCAGGACATCTACCTCTCACCTCCTCCTAATACACAGACATCAGGACACCTACTTCTCACCTCCTCCTAATACACAGATATCAGGACACCTACCTCTCACCTCCTCCTAATACACAGACATCAGTACACCTACCTCTCACCTCCTCCTAATACACAGACATCAGGACACCTACCTCTCACCTCCTCCTAATACACAGACATCAGGACACCTACCTCTCACCTCCTCCTAATACACAGACATCAGGACACCTACCTCTCACCTCCTCCTAATACACAGACATCAGGATACCTACCTCTCACCTCCTCCTAATACACAGACATCAGGACACCTACCTCTCACCTCCTCCTAATACACAGACATCAGGATACCTACCTCTCACCTCCTCCTAATACACAGACATCAGGACACCTACCTCTCACCTCCTCCTAATACACAGACATCAGGACACCTACCTCTCACCTCCTCCTAATACACAGACATCAGGACCCCTACCTCTCACCTCCTCCTAATACACAGACATCAGGACACCTACCTCTCACCTCCTCCTAATACACAGACATCAGGACACCTACCTCTCACCTCCTCCTAATACACAGACATCAGGACACCTACCTCTCACCTCCTCCTAATACACAGACATCAGGACACCTACCTCTCACCTCCTCCTAATACACAGATATCAGTACACCTACCTCTCACCTCCTCCTAATACACAGATATCAGTACACCTACCTCTCACCTCCTCCTAATACACAGACATCAGGACACCTACCTCTCACCTCCTCCTAATACACAGACATCAGGACACCTACCTCTCACCTCCTCCTAATACACATATATCAGTACACCTACCTCTCACCTCCTCCTAATACACAGACATCAGGACACCTACCTGTCCTCTCCTCCTAATACACAGATATCAGTACACCTACCTCTCACCTCCTCCTAATACACAGACATCAGGACACCTACCTCTCACCTCCTCCTAATACACAGACATCAGGACACCTACCTCTCACCTCCTCCTAATACACAGATATCAGTACACCTACCTCTCACCTCCTCCTAATACACAGATATCAGTACACCTACCTCTCACCTCCTCCTAATACACAGACATCAGGACACCTACCTCTCACCTCCTCCTAATACACAGATATCAGGACACCTACCTCTCACCTCCTCCTAATACACAGACATCAGTACACCTACCTCTCACCTCCTCCTAATACACAGACATCAGGACATCTACCTCTCACCTCCTCCTAATACACAGACATCAGGACACCTACCTCTCACCTCCTCCTAATACACAGACATCAGTACACCTACCTCTCACCTCCTCCTAATACACAGACATCAGTACACCTACCTCTCACCTCCTCCTAATACACAGACATCAGGACATCTACCTCTCACCTCCTCCTAATACACAGACATCAGGACACCTACCTCTCACCTCCTCCTAATACACAGATATCAGGACACCTACCTCTCACCTCCTCCTAATACACAGACATCAGGACACCTACCTCTCACCTCCTCCTGATACACAGACATCAGGACACCTACCTCTCACCTCCTCCTAATACACAGATATCAGGACCCCTACCTCTCACCTCCTCCTAATACACAGACATCAGGACACCTACCTACCACCTCCTCCTAATACACAGACATCAGTACACTACCTCTCACCTCCTCCTAATACACAGACACCAGGGCACCTGCCTCTCACCTCCTCCTAATACACAGACATCAGTACACCTACCTCTCACCTCCTCCTGATACACAGATATCAGTACACCTACCTCTCCCCTCCTCCTAATACACAGATATCAGGACACCTACCTCTCCCCTCCTCCTAATACACAGATATCAGGACACCTACCTCTCACCTCCTCCTAATACTCAGACATCAGTACACCTACCTCTCCCCTCCTCCTAATACACAGAGATCAGGACACCTACCTCTCACCTCCTCCTAATACACAGACATCAGGACACTTACCTCTCACCTCCTCCTAATACACAGACATCAGGACACCTACCTCTCACCTCCTCCTAATACACAGACATCAGTACACCTACCTCTCACCTCCTCCTAATACACAGACATCAGTACACCTACCTCTCACCTCCTCCTAATACACAGACATCAGTACACCTACCTCTCACCTCCTCCTAATACACAGACATCAGGACACCTACTTCTCACCTCCTCCTAATACACAGACATCAGGACACCTACCTCTCACCTCCTCCTAATACACAGACATCAGGACACCTACCTCTCACCTCCCCCTAATACACAGACATCAGGACACCTACTTCTCACCTCCTCCTAATACACAGACATCAGGACACTTACCTCTCACCTCCTCCTAATACACAGACATTAGGACACCTACTTCTCACCTCCTCCTAATACACAGACATCAGTACACCTACCTCTCACCTCCTCCTAATACACAGACATCAGTACACCTACCTCTCACCTCCTCCTAATACACAGACATCAGTACACCTACCTCTCACCTCCTCCTAATACACAGACATCAGGACCCCTACCTCTCACCTCCTCCTAATACACAGACATCAGGACACCTACCTCTCACCTCCTCCTAATACACAGATATCAGGACACCTACCTCTCACCTCCTCCTAATACACAGATATCAGTACACCTACCTCTCACCTCCTCCTAATACACACACATCAGGACACCTACTTCTCACCTCCTCCTAATACACAGACATCAGTACACCTACCTCTCACCTCCTCCTAATACACAGACATCAGGACACCTACCTCTCACCTCCTCCTAATACACAGACATCAGGACACCTATCTCTCACCTACTCCTAATACACAGACATCAGTACACCTACCTCTCACCTCCTCCTAATACACAGACATCAGGACACCTACTTCTCACCTCCTCCTAATACACAGACATCAGGACACCTACTTCTCACCTCCTCCTAATACACAGACATCAGTACACCTACCTCTCACCTCCTCCTAATACACAGACACCAGGACACCTACCTCTCACCTCCTCCTAATACACAGATATCAGAACATGTTCCTCTCGCCTCCTCCTAATACACAGATATCAGGACACCTACCTCTCCCCTCCCCCTAATACACAGATATCAGGACACCTACCTCTCCCCTCCCCCTAATACACAGACATCAGGACACCTACCTCTCACCTCCTCCTAATACACAGACATCTGTACACCTACCTCTCACCTCCTCCTAATACACAGACATCAGGACATCTACCTCTCACCTCCTAATACACAGACATTAGTACACCTACCTACCACCTTCTCCTAATACACAGACATCTGTACACTACCTCTCACCTCCTAATACACAGACATCAGTACACCTACCTACCACCTCCTCCTAATACACAGACATCAGTACACTACCTCTCACCCCCCCTAATACACAAACATTATTACACTACCTCTCACCTCCTCCTAATACACAGACATCAGTACACCTACCTACCACCTCCTCCTAATACACAGACATCAGTACACCTATCTCTCACCTCCTCCTAATACACAAACATCAGTACACCTACCTCTCACCTCCTCCTAATACACAGACACCAGGACACCTACCTCTCACCTCCTCCTAATACACAGATATCAGAACATGTTCCTCTCGCCTCCTCCTAATACACAGATATCAGGACACCTACCTCTCCCCTCCCCCTAATACACAGATATCAGGACACCTACCTCTCCCCTCCCCCTAATACACAGACATCAGGACACCTACCTCTCACCTCCTCCTAATACACATACACCTGTACACCTACCTCTCACCTCCTCCTAATACACAGACATCAGTACACCTACCTACCACCTCCTCCTAATACACAGACATCAGTACATCTACCTCTCACCTCCTCCTAATACACAGATATCAGGACCCCTACCTCTCCCCTCCCCCTAATACACAGACATCAGGACACCTACCTCTCACCTCCTCCTAATACACAGACATCTGTACACTACCTCTCACCTCCTCCTAATACACAGACATCAGTACACCTACCTCTCACCTCCTCCTAATACACAGACATCAGGACATCTACCTCTCACCTCCTAATACACAGACATTAGTACACCTACCTACCACCTTCTCCTAATACACAGACATCTGTACACTACCTCTCACCTACTAATACACAGACATCAGTACACCTACCTACCACCTCCTCCTAATACACAGACATCAGTACACTACCTCTCACCCCCCCTAATACACAAACATTATTACACTACCTCTCACCTCCTCCTAATACACAGACATCAGTACACCTACCTACCACCTCCTCCTAATACACAGACATCAGTACACCTATCTCTCACCTCCTCCTAATACACAAACATCAGTACACCTACCTCTCACCTCCTCCTAATACACAGACACCAGGACACCTACCTCTCACCTCCTCCTAATACACAGATATCAGAACATGTTCCTCTCGCCTCCTCCTAATACACAGATATCAGGACACCTACCTCTCCCCTCCCCCTAATACACAGATATCAGGACACCTACCTCTCCCCTCCCCCTAATACACAGACATCAGGACACCTACCTCTCACCTCCTCCTAATACACATACACCTGTACACCTACCTCTCACCTCCTCCTAATACACAGACATCAGTACACCTACCTACCACCTCCTCCTAATACACAGACATCAGTACATCTACCTCTCACCTCCTCCTAATACACAGATATCAGGACCCCTACTTCTCCCCTCCCCCTAATACACAGACATCAGGACACCTACCTCTCACCTCCTCCTAATACACAGACATCTGTACACTACCTCTCACCTCCTCCTAATACACAGACATCAGTACACCTACCTCTCACCTCCTCCTAATACACAGACATCAGGACACCTACCTCTCACCTCCTCCTAATACACAGACATCTGTACACTACCTCTCACCTCCTCCTAATACACAGACATCAGTACACCTACCTCTCACCTCCTCCTAATACACAGACATCAGGACACCTACCTACCACCTCCTCCTAATACACAGACATCAGGACACCTACCTCTCACCTCCTCCTAATACATAGACATCAGGACACCTACCTCTCACCTCCTCCTAATACACAGACATCAGGACACTTACCTCTTACCTCCTCCTAATACACAGATATCAGGACACCTACCTCTCACCTCCTCCTAATACACAGATATCAGGACACCTACCTCTCACCTCCTCCTAATACACAGATATCAGGACACCTACCTCTCACCTCCTCCTAATACACAGACATCAGGACACCTACCTGTCCTCTCCTCCTAATACACAGATATCAGGACACCTACCTCTCACCTCCCCCTAATACACAGACATCAGTACACCTACCTCTCACCTCCTCCTAATACACAGACATCAGGACCCCTACCTCTCACCTCCTCCTAATACACAGACATCAGGACACCTACCTCTCACCTCCACCTAATACACAGATATCAGGACACCTACCTCTCACCTCCTCCTAATACACAGACATCAGGACCCCTACCTCTCACCTCCTCCTAATACACAGACATCAGTACACCTACCTCTCACCTCCCCCTAATACACAGACATCAGAACACCTACCTCTCACCTCCTCCTAATACACAGATATCAGTACACCTACCTCTCACCTCCTCCTAATACACAGATATCAGTACACCTACCTCTCACCCCCCCTAATACACAGACATCAGGACACCTACCTCTCACCTCCTCCTAATACACAGACTTCAGGACACCTACCTCTCACCTCCTCCTAATACACAGATATCAGGACACCTACCTCTCACCTCCTCCTAATACACAGACATCAGGACACCTACCTCTCACATCCTCCTAATACACAGACATCAGGATACCTACCTCTCACCTCCTCCTAATACACAGACATCAGGACACCTACCTCTCACCTCCTCCTAATACACAGACATCAGGACACCTACCTCTCACCTCCTCCTAATACACAGACATCAGGACCCCTACCTCTCACCTCCTCCTAATACACAGACATCAGGACACCTACCTCTCACCTCCTCCTAATACACAGACATCAGGACACCTACCTCTCACCTCCTCCTAATACACAGACATCAGGACACCTACCTCTCACCTCCTCCTAATACACAGATATCAGTACACCTACCTCTCACCTCCTCCTAATACACAGACATCAGGACACCTACCTCTCACCTCCTCCTAATACACAGACATCAGGACACCTACCTCTCACCTCCTCCTAATACACAGATATCAGTACACCTACCTCTCACCTCCTCCTAATACACAGATATCAGTACACCTACCTCTCACCTCCTCCTAATACACAGACATCAGGACCCCTACCTCTCACCTCCTCCTAATACACAGACATCAGGACACCTACCTCTCACCTCCTCCTAATACACAGACATCAGTACACCTACCTCTCACCTCCTCCTAATACACAGACATCAGGACACCTACCTCTCCCCTCCTCCTAATACACAGACATCAGGACATCTACCTCTCACCTCCTCCTAATACACAGACATCAGGACCCCTACCTCTCACCTCCTCCTAATACACAGACATCAGGACACCTACCTCTCACCTCCTCCTAATACACAGACATCAGTACACCTACCTCTCACCTCCTCCTAATACACAGACATCAGGACACCTACCTCTCCCCTCCTCCTAATACACAGACATCAGGACATCTACCTCTCACCTCCTCCTAATACACAGACATCAGGACCCCTACCTCTCACCTCCTCCTAATACACAGACATCAGGACACCTACCTCTCACCTCCTCCTAATACACAGACATCAGGACCCCTACCTCTCACCTCCTCCTAATACACAGACATCAGGACACCTACCTCTCACCTCCTCCTAATACACAGATATCAGTACACCTACCTCTCACCTCCTCCTAATACACAGACATCAGGACACCTACCTCTCCCCTCCTCCTAATACACAGACATCAGTACATCTACCTCTCACCTCCTCCTAATACACAGACATCAGGACCCCTACCTCTCACCTCCTCCTAATACACAGACATCAGGACACCTACCTCTCACCTCCTCCTAATACACAGACATAAGTACACCTACCTCTCACCTCCTCCTAATACACAGACATCAGGACATCTACCTCTCCCCTCCTCCTAATACACAGACATCAGGACATCTACCTCTCACCTCCTCCTAATACACAGACATCAGGACACCTACCTCTCACCTCCTCCTAATACACAGACATCAGTACACCTACCTCTCTCCTCCTCCTAATACACAGACATCAGGACACCTACCTCTTACCTCCTCCTAATACACAGACATCAGGACACCTACCTCTCACCTCCTCCTAATACACAGACATCAGGACACCTACCTCTCACCTCCTCCTAATACACAGATATCAGGACACCTACCTCTCACCTCCTCCTAATACACAGACATCAGGACACCTACCTCTCACCTCCTCCTAATACACAGACATCAGGACACCTACCTCTCACCTCCTCCTAATACACAGACATCAGGACATCTACCTCTCACCTCCTCCTAATACACAGACATCAGGACACCTACTTCTCACCTCCTCCTAATACACAGATATCAGGACACCTACCTCTCACCTCCTCCTAATACACAGACATCAGTACACCTACCTCTCACCTCCTCCTAATACACAGACATCAGGACACCTACCTCTCACCTCCTCCTAATACACAGACATCAGGACACCTACCTCTCACCTCCTCCTAATACACAGACATCAGGACACCTACCTCTCACCTCCTCCTAATACACAGACATCAGGATACCTACCTCTCACCTCCTCCTAATACACAGACATCAGGACACCTACCTCTCACCTCCTCCTAATACACAGACATCAGGATACCTACCTCTCACCTCCTCCTAATACACAGACATCAGGACACCTACCTCTCACCTCCTCCTAATACACAGACATCAGGACACCTACCTCTCACCTCCTCCTAATACACAGACATCAGGACCCCTACCTCTCACCTCCTCCTAATACACAGACATCAGGACACCTACCTCTCACCTCCTCCTAATACACAGACATCAGGACACCTACCTCTCACCTCCTCCTAATACACAGACATCAGGACACCTACCTCTCACCTCCTCCTAATACACAGACATCAGGACACCTACCTCTCACCTCCTCCTAATACACAGATATCAGTACACCTACCTCTCACCTCCTCCTAATACACAGATATCAGTACACCTACCTCTCACCTCCTCCTAATACACAGACATCAGGACACCTACCTCTCACCTCCTCCTAATACACAGACATCAGGACACCTACCTCTCACCTCCTCCTAATACACATATATCAGTACACCTACCTCTCACCTCCTCCTAATACACAGACATCAGGACACCTACCTGTCCTCTCCTCCTAATACACAGATATCAGTACACCTACCTCTCACCTCCTCCTAATACACAGACATCAGGACACCTACCTCTCACCTCCTCCTAATACACAGACATCAGGACACCTACCTCTCACCTCCTCCTAATACACAGATATCAGTACACCTACCTCTCACCTCCTCCTAATACACAGATATCAGTACACCTACCTCTCACCTCCTCCTAATACACAGACATCAGGACACCTACCTCTCACCTCCTCCTAATACACAGACATCAGGACACCTACCTCTCACCTCCTCCTAATACACAGATATCAGTACACCTACCTCTCACCTCCTCCTAATACACAGACATCAGGACACCTACCTCTCACCTCCTCCTAATACACAGACATCAGGACACCTACCTCTCACCTCCTCCTAATACACAGATATCAGTACACCTACCTCTCACCTCCTCCTAATACACAGATATCAGTACACCTACCTCTCACCTCCTCCTAATACACAGACATCAGGACACCTACCTCTCACCTCCTCCTAATACACAGACATCAGGACACCTACCTCTCACCTCCTCCTAATACACAGATATCAGTACACCTACCTCTCACCTCCTCCTAATACACAGACATCAGGACACCTACCTGTCCTCTCCTCCTAATACACAGATATCAGTACACCTACCTCTCACCTCCTCCTAATACACAGACATCAGGACACCTACCTCTCACCTCCTCCTAATACACAGACATCAGGACACCTACCTCTCACCTCCTCCTAATACACAGATATCAGTACACCTACCTCTCACCTCCTCCTAATACACAGATATCAGTACACCTACCTCTCACCTCCTCCTAATACACAGACATCAGGACACCTACCTCTCACCTCCTCCTAATACACAGACATCAGGACACCTACCTCTCACCTCCTCCTAATACACAGATATCAGTACACCTACCTCTCACCTCCTCCTAATACACAGACATCAGGACACCTACCTCACACCTCCTCCTAATACACAGACATCAGTACACCTACCTCTCACCTCCTCCTAATACACAGACATCAGGACCCCTACCTCTCACCTCCTCCTAATACACAGACATCAGTACACCTACCTCTCACCTCCTCCTAATACACAGACATCAGTACACCTACCTCTCACCTCCTCCTAATACACAGACATCAGTACACCTACCTCTCACCTCCTCCTAATACACAGACATCAGGACACCTACCTCTCACCTCCTCCTAATACACAGACATCAGGACCCCTACCTCTCACCTCATCCTAATACACAGACATCAGGACACCTACCTCTCACCTCCTCCTAATACACAGACATCAGGACACCTACCTCTCACCTCCTCCTAATACACAGACATCAGGACACCTACCTCTCACCTCCTCCTAATACACAGACATCAGGACACCTACTTCTCACCTCCTCCTAATACACAGACATCAGGACATCTACCTCTCACCTCCTCCTAATACACAGATATCAGGACATGTTCCTCTCACCTCCTCCTAATACACAGAGATCAGGACACCTACATCTCTTGTTCTTGGCCTGAGCTCTCTGTTACTCGGGCTGTTCTCGACCGGGCTCTGTCCTCCTCAGGCTGTTCTCGACCGGGCTCTCGCCTCCTCAGGCTGTTCTCCACCGGGCTCTCGCCTCCTCAGGCTGTTCTCGACCGGGCTCTCGCCTCCTCAGGCTGTTCTCGACCGGGCTCTCGCCTCCTCAGGCTGTTCTCGACCGGGCTCTCGCCTCCTCAGGCTGTTCTCGACCGGGCTCTGTCCTCCTCAGACTTTTCTCGACCGGGCTCTCGCCTCCTCAGGCTGTTCTCGACCGGGCTCTCGCCTCCTCAGGCTGTTCTCGACCGGGCTCTCGCCTCCTCAGGCTGTTCTCGACCGGGCTCTGTCCTCCTCAGGCTGTTCTCGACCTGGCTCTGTCCTCCTCAGGCTGTTCTCGACCGGGCTCTGTCCTCCTCAGGCTGTTCTCGACCGGGCTCTGTCCTCCTCAGGCTGTTCTCGACCGGGCTCTCGCCTCCTCGGGCTGTTCTCGACCGGGCTCTGTCCTCCTCGGGCTGTTCTCGTCCGGGCTCTGTCCTCCTCAGGCTGTTCTCGACCGGGCTCTCGCCTCCTCGGGCTGTTCTCGACCAGGCTCTGTCCTCCTCAGGCTGTTCTCGACCGGGCTCTGTCCTCCTCAGGCTGTTCTCGACCGGTCTCTGTCCTCCTCGGGCTGTTCTCGACCGGGCTCTGTCCTCCTCGGGCTGTTGTTGACCGGGCTCTCGCCTCCTCGGGCTGTTCTCGACCGGGCTCTCGCCTCCTCAGGCTGTTCTCGACCGGACTCTCGCCTCCTCGGGCTGTTGTCGACCGGGCTCTGTCCTCCTCAGGCTGTTCTCGACCGGGCTCTGTCCTCCTCAGGCTGTTCTCGACCGGGCTCTCGCCTCCTCGGGCTGTTCTCGACCGGGCTCTCGCCTCCTCGGGCTGTTCTCGACCGGGCTCTCGCCTCCTCGGGCTGTTCTCGACCGGGCTCTGTCCTCCTCAGGCTGTTCTCGACCGGGCTCTGTCCTCCTCAGGCTGTTCTCGACCGGGCTCTGTCCTCCTCGGGCTGTTCTCGACCGGGCTCTCGCCTCCTCGGGCTGTTCTCGACCGGGCTCTCTCCTCCTCAGGCTGTTCTCGACCGGGCTCTGTCCTCCTCGGGCTGTTCTCGACCGGGCTCTCGCCTCCTCGGGCTGTTCTCGACCGGGCTCTGTCCTCTTCAGGCTGTTCTCGACCGGGCTCTGTCCTCCTCAGGCTGTTCTCGACCGGGCTCTCGCCTCCTTGGGCTGTTCTCGACCGGGCTCTCGCCTCCTCGGGCTGTTCTCGACCGGGCTCTGTCCTCCTCAGGCTGTTCTCGACCGGGCTCTGTCCTCCTCAGGCTGTTCTCGACCGGGCTCTGTCCTCCTCGGGCTGTTCTCGACCGGGCTCTCGCCTCCTCGGGCTGTTCTCGACCGGGCTCTCTCCTCCTCAGGCTGTTCTCGACCGGGCTCTGTCCTCCTCGGGCTGTTCTCGACCGGGCTCTGTCCTCCTCGGGCTGTTCTCGACCGGGCTCTGTCCTCCTCGGGCTGTTCTCGTCCGGGCTCTCGCCTCCTCGGGCTGTTCTCGACCGGGCTCTGTCCTCCTCAGGCTGTTCTCGACCGGGCTCTCGCCTCCTCGGGCTGTTCTCGACCGGGCTCTGTCCTCCTCGGGCTGTTCTCGACCGGGCTCTGTCCTCCTCAGGCTGTTCTCGACCGGGCTCTGTCCTCCTCAGGCTGTTCTCGACCGGGCTCTGTCCTCCTCGGGCTGTTCTCGACCGGGCTCTCGCCTCCTCGGGCTGTTTTCGACCGGGCTCTGTTCTCCTCAGGCTGTTCTCGACCGGGCTCTGTCCTCCTCAGGCTGTTCTCGACCGGGCTCTCGCCTCCTCAGGCTGTTCTCGACCGGGCTCTCGCCTCCTCGAGCTGTTCTCGACCGGGCTCTCGCCTCCTCGGGCTGTTCTCGACCGGGCTCTCGCCTCCTCGGGCTGTTCTCGACCGGGCTCTGTCCTCCTCAGGCTGTTCTCGACCGGGCTCTGTCCTCCTCAGGCTGTTCTTGACCGGGCTCTGTCCTCCTCGGGCTGTTCTCGACCGGGCTCTGTCCTCCTCGGGCTGTTCTCGACCGGGCTCTGTCCTCCTCAGGCTGTTCTCGACCGGGCTCTGTCCTCCTCAGGCTGTTCTCGACCGGGCTCTCGCCTCCTCGGGCTGTTCTCGACCGGGCTCTCGCCTCCTCGGGCTGTTGTTGACTGGGTTCTCGCCTACTCGGGCTGTTCTCGACCGGGCTCTGTCCTCCTCGGGCTGTTCTCGACCGGGCTCTCGCCTCCTCGGGCTGTTGTTGACCGTGCTCTCGCCTCCTCGGGCTGTTGTTGACCGGGCTCTGTCCTCCTCGGGCTGTTCTCGACCGGGCTCTCGCCTCCTCGGGCTGTTGTTGACCGGGTTCTCGCCTACTCGGGCTGTTCTCGACCGGGCTCTGTCCTCCTCGGGCTGTTCTCGACCGGGTTCTCGCCTACTCGGGCTGTTGTTGACCGTGCTCTCGCCTCCTCGGGCTGTTGTTGACCGTGCTCTCGCCTCCTTGGGCTGTTCACTACCTGGCTCTTTCCTCCTCTGGTTGTTCTCATCCGTGCTCTTTCCTCCTCTGGCTGTTGTTGACCGTGCTCTCGCCTCCTCGGGCTGTTCTCGACCAGGCTCTCGCCTCCTCGGCCTGTTGTTGACCGTGCTCTCTCCTCCTCGGGCTGTTGTTGACCGGGCTCTCGCCTCCTCGGGCTGTTGTTGACCGGGCTTTTGCCTCCTTGGGCTGTTCACTACCTGGCTCTTTCCTCCTCTGGTTGTTCTCATCCGGGCCCTTTCCTCCTCGGGCTGTTATTGACCGGGCTCTCGCCTCCTCGGGCTGTTGTTGACCGGGCTCTTGCCTCCTTGGGCTGTTCACAACCGGGCTCTTTCCTCCTCTGGTTGTTCTCATCCGTGCTCTTTCCTCCTCTGGTTGTTCTCATCCGGGCCCTTTCCTCCTTGGGCTGTTCTCAGCCAGGCTTTCACCTCCCCGGGCTATTCTAAGTCATGCTTTCAGCTCCTCGGCTATTCTTGGTCAGGTTCTTTCCTCCTCGAGCTGTTCTTAGCCGGGTTCTTTCCTATTCGAGCTGTTCTTGGCCAGGTTCTTTCCTATTCGAGCTGTTCTTGGCCAGGTTCTTTCCTCCTCGGGCTTTTCTTGGCCTGGTTATCTCCTCCTTAGGCTCATGATATTAGTAAAAGTGAGGTTGGGAGTTAATTCAGGATTTGACTCAGCTAGACTGTTCTAGTGTGTGTTTGTGTGTGTGTGTGTGTATGTGTATATAAAATAAATGTATAATATTTAATATGGAACAAGGGTACCATGGTGTTGAGTCCACTCCTCCTGGAGGGCAGGGCACATCACAAAAGACTGGGTCTTTAGGGTGGAGACTCCCTCCTCCTCCTCCTCCAGCTCAACCCCTTGCCTTTCAAGAAATCAGGTGTCTTGCCAAGCAGTTGGAGGTGCAGTGGCCATCCTATTGGTTTTACTTAGGTTTTTATTGTTTTTTCTTTAGCTATAGGGCTGTATAGTCCCCCATTAGGTGGGCTCCCATCACTGGCTTCCCTAACTTTGGATTGACCAGTTTCACAGGTGATTTCTTGACCTTTCTTGCCCTGTGGAGGTGACTTTATGACAAGTCTATTCCTAATGGCGAAGTCTCTCTTAGATTCTGTCCTCTCCTATGATGGTTGCCTGGAGCCTGGTGACTAACCCTTTCAGTGCGTTTGTCCACTGTATGTCCATGTTGAGTTATACACAGTGTCTATCACATATAGTGCACTCTCTTAACTCATTATTCTTTAATATAGATCATGCAGTACAGATGATTGCTTTATCTGTTAGTTGTTTAACCCCTCCCTTTTTATCTCTGCAGTGTTGGTTACTTGGGAAGTTATTATGGGCTGGGGGTGCCTTGGGGGCTTATATCCGCTTCCCTACTACTGTTACATTTGTTTCCCCAGGGGTTTTTGGGCTGTTTCCGTCAGTTTTAATATTAGTTTGATTTTTATGTAATTACTCCTATAAGAATCGGAGCCCACCATTTTTGCTCCTTTGACGTCTGTGGGAGAAATGTTTCTGGTACGTATCTGTGCAACCATCTGAGTTATAACAGTCAGGGAGGGATCAATCTTCTTGTCTCTTCATTAGACACCATCGTTTGGATAAGTCTTGACACTATAGGGCGAATGGGGAAATCCAAGGCTAAGGATTCAGGGGCTTCCCTTACTCCCCTCTGCCTGCTGTTCTACTTGCTATACTGGGCTTCCAAGGGAATATTCTGGGTCTCTATGTCCTTCTTCTGCTGTGGCCCCTACCCCCCCTCTGGCACTTAACAAGAGTCTGCATGGGATAAAACACTGCTGTCCTCAGTGATATAAATCTCTTCTCCAGTTCAAGGAGTTATCCATTCTTGGAAACATTTGCCCACCTTTAAACAGGTTGAATCTGTATTCAAGGGGCACACTCAGGTTATTGGGGTATCCCCTGAGGGAGAACTGGAAGATGATGAGGGCACGGACTTTACCCTTTTCTGTGGAGATTGTGGAGTCTGATCTGGCCCCCGCTGTTGAGGGGTTCATCAAGGCGGTGTTGGAGAACCTTCAGGTTTCTGGCGTCGCAGTTAAGAGGTCCACCCCTCTAGATATTTTCCTGAGGTGCAGGAAGGATTCCCCGCTTTTCCTCTGAATAACACACTCTCCTTATGGATGAGTGGAAAACTCCACATAAGTGACTTTTTCTAAATAATCGACTCTCTATATCCTTTATGTCTGAGTATCACGGTGCCCGTGATTGCTGCCTTTTCCTGTCAGTTATCTGTGAAGGCTCTCCATTGGCTGCCTGTCATGTATCCGCCCATTATTGCCTATATAGACTGGGTCCTGGCACCCTTTGGTTGCCCTTTCATGGTGTCTCTATGTCTGTAGCCACCTGCATCTTGATCCTGAGTTCCCTGGGCCTTGCTGCATTCACGAGACTCCGGATTCCGTCTGCTTACCTGCCTGACAGCCTCTTCTGCTGAAGTGGTTCCGGCCTCTGTTCCAGATCCAGTTTGGGCTGACGTTCCTGCTTCCGTTGCTGATCCGGTCGACTGCTGTTCCTGTTCCAGCTTCCTGGCCCGGCCCGGCTGTCTGTTCCTGCTTCTGGATCGTGTGCAGCGTGTTCCTTCCTCATGTCGCCTGGGCGACATTTTCATCCCTGAGTATCATTGTGTACTCCAGTATGCGGGTACTGGTTCGCTCCATCTATCACTGCTTGCTTGCTCCTTCCCATACAACACCGGTAGTGTCATTGTGTACTCCAGTACGTGGGTACTGGTTCGCTCCATCTATCACCTGTTGCTTGCTACTTCCTATACAGCACCAGTAGTGTCATTGTGTACTCCAGTATGCGGGTACTGGTTCACTCCACCTATCACCGGTTGCTTGCTGGTTCCCTTACCGCACCGGTAGTGTTCATGTGTACTCCAGTACGCGGGTACTGGTTCGCTCCATATTTCACCAGTTGCCTGCTGCTTCTTCTACAGCACCGGTAGTGTCAATGTGTACTCCAGTACGCGGGTACTGTTTCGCTCCATCTATCACCGGCTGCTTGCCGCTTCCCATACAGCACCGGTAGTGTCTATGTGTACTCCAGTATGCGGGTACTGGTTCGCTCTATATATCACCGGTTGCTTGCTGCTTTCCCTACAGCACTGGTAGTGTCATTGTGTAGTCCAGTACGCGGGTACTGGTTTGCTCCTTATTCACCGGCTGCTCGCTACACCTACATGCACCGGTAGGCCTCTGTGTAGTCCAGTTGTGCGACTGGTTTGCTTCACCTTTTCTCAGTCGCTGAGGCCACTCTTGCTCTTGTACCAGTACTTGTCGCCTCTGGGCCCAAGGCTGCCTTGCCCGGTATATTGGCAGGGCCAGTAGAGCCTTCTCTCACGTTGTACCAGTCTCCTGGCTGCCTTGCCCGGTATATTGGCAGGGCCGGTAGAGCCTCCTTTCTCATTGTACCAGTCTCCTGGCTGCCTTGCCCGGTATATTGGTAAGGCCGGTGAGCCTATTCCATATTGTGCCTATGCTAGGCTGCCTTACCCGGTATTGGCAAGGCCAGTAGAGCCTCTCTAGTATTATTCACCATACCACTGATCACTATTGCTTTGTATTATTACGTGTTGTTATATATGTGTAATGTCAAACCCGTGAGGGTTTTCTTTCAACTTTCAGTAAAGTTGTGTTTTTATCTAAACTCTGTCTGAGAGTCAAAACAAACCGTGACTCTGAGGCTCTAGTGCAGTGAGCCTCTCCCACTGCCTTTCACCCCCATCTCGCACTTGGCTAAGAACATTGACCTTCCACGGAGGATACTTCAGGGCTCAAGGACCAGGCTGATAAAAGAATTGACTCCTTACGCAAGCCCAACTTTGTGGTCACCAGGGCAGCACTGAGGCCTATTTTTGCTTCTGCTTGAATGTATAGGCAGTCGCTGTGTGGAGAGAGAACAACTGTCAGAAGCTATGAGTGCTGATTTCCCTAGCAAGGGCATGCTAGTCTTGATGGCCAAGATCATGGAAGCCAGTGCCTACCCCCACATTTTATTTTGTGTGCACCACACACTGTGGCACCAGATTTTGTCTCTGGACCAGTCTTCTAAAATGTCACTGGTGTCCTTGTGTTTTCAGGGTAAGGCCCTCTTCATTAATGATGGAAGGAGCACTTTGTTGCCATGGATTTCCACCAAGTATTCCTTTATTGCAAGGAAATGCATGGATTTCATTCTCCCCATCATTCTGGGGCCCAGAGGGTGCAAACACCTCAGATGTCCCAACAAAGCCCTGCCACAAAGCCTAGACAGACTTGGCAGCCCAAGTGCTCAGCCTCCACGTGACTCACAGAATCCTGGTCCGTCATTGTCTGTAGGGGTCCATCTCCACCTCTTTCAAGATGTCTGGGCATCCTCTGTAATGGGCCAGTGTGTTTTGTGGGTGATATGGGAAGGTACTGAGTAGATTTCTGATCCCTTCTTGATATTGCTTCTCTTCTTTAAAGGTTCAGCTGAACCAAGAAAAGGTGTGGCTCTTTCATGAGGCAGTCACCACCCTACTGGAGGTTTTTGTACTGGTCCAAGTCCAAGAATTCTTCAAGGTTTCTATTGCAACCTTTTTGTGGTACCCAAGAAGGATGGAGGTTGCCGTCCCATTCTGCACCTGAAATGTCACCATAGGTACGTGGTTGTTACGCGCTTCAAGATGGAATCCTTGCATACTTTCCTTGCAGAGATGTACCCAGGGTAATATCTGGCCTCCCTGAATCTTCAGGATGCTTATCTTCACACCCCAATCCGGCCAGACTGCCAAATCTATCAGCGTTTTGCGTTCAATTGCAATCACTGCCAGTTCGCGTCTCTGCCATTTTTCCTGGCTTTTGTCCCCAGAATCTTAGTAAAGATCTTGGCAGCCCTGACTGCGTATATCCATGCCCAATGCATTTCTTTGACACAGTATTTGGACGATCTCCTATTATTCCAAAGACCTCTTTGCTGCATTCTGGTGCATCACAACTGGATTCTCAATTTCAAGAAAGCACAACTGTTGTAGCGGTAGTCCACGGCAGCCAGCTACGCTTTCTATACTACGCTCCCTAGCTTCTCGTCAGTGGGTATCCTGTTATTGTACTGCCTTTTATTGTGTTACCTCCTGCATCTTTCTCATTTGGGTATCTACACCTGTCAGCATCGTTCGCCAGCAACGCTCGCTAGCCCTCACCTACTAAGGTCTCTTCCTTCTGGTTGTTACATACCAGACATAACATGTCTTCATTCTTGCTCACGAGGGCATGATTTGTGAACCTTGTCAGTCTGTCCATCCAGGATCCAATCCACCAGCTGTCCTGGCCTCATCTGTTGCTCCAGGGCCCCTTGTGGTACAAAGATATGGAGATACTGGCATTGATGGCATAGTTCTTGAGGCCACCATTCTGAAGACAAAAGGATTCTCCAATGAGGTCATCTCCACTATGATCCAGACTCAGAAGCTGGTTTCCTCTAAGGTGTACTGTAGGTTCTGGTCCATTTTTCATTAGTGGTGTGCAGACAAGAATGTGTCCCCACAGGTCTTTGATCTGCCCATGGTGTTCTCCTTACATCAGGATACATCAGGGTCTCTGCTTGAGCTCCCTCAAGGTTCAAATCTCTACCCTCTCTGTTCTTTTTCAGAGACTTATTGCTGTCATCCCAGACATGAAGACTTTTCTCAGGGGATGGCTCACGCCTTTCCTTCCTTTCGGGATCTCTCACCTTCGTGGGATTTCACTTTGGTCTTGGGTTTTCTCTTGAGGCCCTCTTTTGAGCCTCTGGTCTCCATCTCCTTGCGTCAGCTGATAATGAAGATGGATTCTATCCTAGCACTTGTCTCTGTCAGGAGGGTGGATGAGTTTCAAGACCTGTCTTGTGTTCCCCTCTGGCGCTCAAAGGATTGATGCTTTCCTGGGTAACCACATGATTATGCAGGGCTGTGTGTCGTGCTAGTTAGATCTGGCACCATGATGGTGATATGCATCCTGGGTGCCCACATGATTATACAGGGCTGTGTGTTGTGCCAGTTACATTCATCACCATCATGGTGTAATGCTTTCCTGGGTACCCACATAATTATACAGGGATGTGTGTTTAGATCTGGAACCATAAATCAGCAAAGCAATGCTTTCCTGGGTATCCACATGATTGTGATGTGCCAGTTAGATTCTGCACCATGATGCTTGATAATGAGAAGCCATAAACGTTGTCCTGTCTGGATCCCTTCAAATACAGTACTTTATGCTGAGAGTTGAAAAGTCAATATTATAATGACTATTATGATATACTCATGGTCAGGGCACCCTCACTTCTATACAAAAACCCGGACTCGCCATCAATATTATAATGACTATTATGATATACTCATGGTCAGGGCGCCCTCACTTCTATACAAAAACCTGTACTCACCATCAATATTATAATGACTATTATGATATACTCATGGTCAGGGCGCCCTCACTTCTATACAAAAACCCGGACTCGCCATCAATATTATAATGACTATTATGATATACTCATGGTCAGGGCGCCCTCACTTCTATACAAAAACCTGTACTCACCATCAGTATTATAATGACTATTATGATATACTCATGGTCAGGGCTCCCTCACTTCTATACAAAAACCTGTACTCACCAACAATATTATAATGACTATTATGATATACTCATGGTCAGGGCTCCCTCACTTCTATACAAAAACCTGTACTCACCATCAATATTATAATGACTGTTATGATATACTCATGGTCAGGGCTCCCTCACTTCTATACAAAAACCCGTACTCACCATCAATATTATAATGACTGTTATGATATACTCATGGTCAGGGCACCCTCACTTCTATACAAAAACCCGTACTCACCAACAATATTACAATGACTATTATGATATACTCATGGTCAGGGCTCCTTCACTTCTATACAAAAACCCGTACTCACCATCAATATTATAATCACTGTTATGATATACTCATGGTCAGGGCTCCCTCACTTCTATACAAAAACCCGTACTCACCATCAATATTATAATCACTGTTATGATATACTCATGGTCAGGGCTCCCTCACTTCTATACAAAAACCCGTACTCACCAACAATATTATAATGACTATTATGATATACTCATGGTCAGGGCGCCCTCACTTCTATACAAAAACCTGTACTCACCATCAATATTATAATGACTATTATGATATACTCATGTTCAGGGCGCCCTCACTTCTATACAAAAACCTGTACTCACCATCAATATTATAATGACTATTATGATATACTCATGGTCAGGGCTCCCTCACTTCTATACAAAAACCCGGACTCACCATCAATATTATAATGACTATTATTATATACTCATGGTCAGGGCACCCTCACTTCTATACAAAAACCTGTACTCACCATCAATATTATAATGACTATTATGATATACTCATGGTCAGGGCGGCCTCACTTCTATACAAAAACCCGTACTCACCATCAATATTATAATGACTATTATGATATACTCATGGTCAGGGTACCCTCACTTGTATACAAAAACCTGTACTCACCAACAATATTATAATGACTATTATGATATACTCATGGTCAGGGTACCCTCACTTGTATACAAAAACCTGTACTCACCAACAATATTATAATCACTGTTATGATATACTCATGGTCAGGGCTCCCTCACTTCTATACAAAAACCTGTACTCACCATCAATATTATAATGACTATTATTATATACTCATGGTCAGGGCACCCTCACTTCTATACAAAAACCGGTACTCGCCATCAATATTATAATGACTATTATGATATACTCATGGTCAGGGCACCCTCACTTCTATACAAAAACCCGGACTCACCATCAATATTATAATGACTATTATGATACACTCATGGTCAGGGCGTCCTCACTTCTATACAAAAACCTGTACTCACCATCAATATTATAATGACTATTATGATATACTCATGGTCAGGGCTCCCTCACTTCTATACAAAAACCTGTACTCACCAACAATATTATAATGACTATTATGATATACTCATGGTCAGGGCACCCTCACTTCTATACAAAAACCCGTACTCACCATCAATATTATAATGACTATTATGATATACTCATGGTCAGGGCTCCCTCACTTCTATACAAAAACCCGTACTCACCATCAGTATTATAATGACTATTATGATATACTCATGGTCAGGGCGCCATCACTTCTATACAAAAACCCGTACTCACCATCAGTATTATAATGACTATTATGATATACTCATGGTCAGGGCGCCATCACTTCTATACAAAAACCCGTACTCACCATCAGTATTATAATGACTATTATGATATACTCATGGTCAGGGCGCCCTCACTTCTATACAAAAACCCAGACTGACCATCAATATTATAATGACTATTATGATATACTCATGGAGGAAGATATGCACAAGAAGATACATGGTGCACACAACGGATATTTTAACCCTTTGAATGCCAGAGGAGCGTCCTTTTTTCTCTCAATTTAGTTTGTGGAAATTTTAATTTAAACAAGCAGAAATAGTTTTGGGGAGACTATGTCTCCTTATCAGACCCCTTTATCTATGTTGATCTAGGCTTGCATTTTCATATACTGATTTGAGGATATTGAAGTAAGCTCTGTCTGTCTATCTGTATGTGATCCTGAATCTGCTCCTGAAGTCTGCTTGTTCCTTGGGTTGTGCCATGTTTAGTATTGTGTCCATTCTTATTGATAGGACTTTTGTGAAATGTTTACAGACATCTGGCAATAGGATTATTGGTCGGTAGTTTTTAGATCCTTCTTATCACCTATTTTGTGCAGTAGGATGACTTCTGCATTGTTGTATGTATGTATATCTTTATAGACCGTCACACAGTGTGCACAGCGCCTTACAATAGTACTATGTTACAATAAATAAATGGGGATAACATAATTGTCACTGTCATAGAAACAGTAGGAGAGAAGACCCTGCCCAAAGGCACCTTTGAATGCCAGAGGAGCGTCCTTTTTTCTCTCAATTTAGTTTGTGGAAATTTTAATTTAAACAAGCAGAAATAGTTTTGGGGAGACTATGTCTCCTTATCAGACCCCTTTATCTATGTTGATCTAGGCTTGCATTTTCATATACTGATTTGAGGATATTGAAGTAAGCTCTGTCTGTCTATCTGTATGTGATCCTGAATCTGCTCCTGAAGTCTGCTTGTTCCTTGGGTTGTGCCATGTTTAGTATTGTGTCCATTCTTATTGATAGGACTTTTGTGAAATGTTTACAGACATCTGGCAATAGGATTATTGGTCGGTAGTTTTTAGATCCTTCTTATCACCTATTTTGTGCAGTAGGATGACTTCTGCATTGTTGTATGTATGTATATCTTTATAGACCGTCACACAGTGTGCACAGCGCCTTACAATAGTACTATGTTACAATAAATAAATGGGGATAACATAATTGTCACTGTCATAGAAACAGTAGGAGAGAAGACCCTGCCCAAAGGAACTTACAGTCTTATTGAGTAATAGGAGACAGATAAGAGGGTATGAGGGTGTCAATTGCTCTGCGTTCAAATGCCAAAACATAGTGCATGGTACTAGTACTCCAGAAGATTTCAGGGTAGACAGAGGAAGGGAGGTTACATAGGTAGGGACAGAAGGTGAAAAAGGTTTGAGATGGGAGTGGGCAGAGTGTGTGGCTGATGTAACAAGAAGGGCATTGTGTGCTGAGCAATGGCGGTGGTCGGGAACAAGGGTAGATGAGGGAAGAGATGTAAGGAGGGGTATCAGTGTGGAGAGCATTAAAGGTGAGATGAGGGACTTTGTAAGTGATATGTTGTTGAATAGGGAGCCATGACAGATGTCTAAGAATGATGTGAACAGGTTCGGTTTTTGTGGAGAGTGTGGTGATTCATGCAGCTGAGCTTCAGACAGATTGCATAGGGAAAAGATGGGAAGCCAGGAGGCCAGTTGGTAGGAAACTGCAATAGTCTATGCGGGACAGTATGAGGGTGTGCATGAGAGGAACGGGTGGATTTTAGGAATGTCACAGTGTTAATGTGAGGGGAGAAGGAAACGGAGGAAACAAATATGGCCCTAATGTAGCGTGCTGAGCTGACCATGTTTTTTCCATGTTTCAGGCACTTTTCCAAGTAGTAGGTATTTTGAAAATAGTTTAGCTAGGGCTTTGAATAAAGGTTGACCTCCGGCTTTCTACATTTCAAATAGTAACTTTATCAGGTACAGCTACTTTAATATTTTTCATTGATTTTATTGTTTCTTCTACCAAAATTTCTGTCACGGCTTCAGTATCTGGCTCTGCATTCAGTTGTTGCTCTTTATCCTTATAAAGATTTGAATAAAATTCTTGTGCTCATTTTACTATTTGTTGTTCAGTTTTTGCAGTTAGACCATATTTGGTTCAAGAGAGTGCATCTTCAGTCCATGCTGGGTGTTATGTCCTTGAAGGTGGACATGACCACTGCTGGTTTCTGCATTCCAGACTCAAAGCACTGGAACCAGGTATAGTGCGTGCACCTGCAGACAATCTCCACCAGTGGGTGGTGTCCGGGAGTCCAGCCAGAAGAGTCATGTACACCTCCATGAGAATGGCTTTCAGATTCCTTGAAGAGGTTATCTCTTGAACCAAAGCTCAAGGGCAACATTCATACTGGCCATTAAGATATTCTGACTATAGTAAGAAAGTGTTAAGTTATGTAAGTATTAAGCTCACAGTGGTTGTTTGGGGATGACGGGATTTGTAGTCTCCAATGGCATGAGTTCCACGGATTGACTTACCCTGCACTAAATGATCCTGTGTGAGTTACTTCAGGTGCTCTGTAGACGTTCTCTTTTGGGAGGTGTAATTGACGGTCTCCTCTCTGCCCTGCAGGGCCATTATGTCTGAAGGGATCATGAGCAAAGCTGCAACCATGGAGATTCCTATAAGCAGTAATGGAGTATCCGGGACACTGAATGAGGATGAAAGTTTGGAGCAGGTAATGGCTAATTCCTTGTCTAGTACCAGAATGTGTGATCTTGTGATCCTGACAATGTCATCAAGTCATGTCCCAGACTGAACTAAACCTAGTTCTCCATCTTCTCATGACAGCTAGTCTCCATCTCTGCACCTCCCTTGTGTTTCTTACTTGCCCCTTTCCACCCATCTCATCTTGAACCCACACCACTGACCATCTCCCCCTTACTTTCAGTTATGCATCCCATCAGTACTACTTTTTTGCTTCCCATCCCGCCCAGAATCCGTCACGTCTATACATAACATTAATTTTCTGTCACTTACCATCTTCTACAATCTGCTTCTTACTTTCCTCACCTATATCCTCGATACCTACCATCTGCTTCAGGCTTCCTTTCTGCTCCCTTCACACCCTCACGCATGTTCATCCACCAGCCCTGGCATCTACTTTTCTTATTTATTCTATAGTTATCATCTTCCTCTCATCACGTACCTCCATGTCTACTATAACCTTTCTTCCTTTCCTCACCTACATCCATGCCTGTCTGCTTCTCCTCCTCACCCATCATCGTCCATGTCTACAATCTGCTTCATACTTGCCTTCCCTACCTCTTGTATACTACCTGCTTCCTCCTGTCCTCACCTACCATCATATATACATGGTGTTTGTTTCTTCCTCTCCTCATTTACCATCCTCCATGCCTACAATCATCATCTTCCACACCTCACCTCCCTCCAGCATCTTTCTCTCCTCATATATGATCATCCATAGCTTCCCCCTCTCCTCAATGACGATGCTCCAGGTCTACAATCTCCAGATTATTCTCCTCCCCCTACCACCATCTGTGTCTACAATGTGCTTCTTTCTCTCCTCACTTACCATCATTCATATGTACAATCTTCTTCTTACTTTCCTCACCTATATCCTCGATGCCTACCATCTGCTTCAGGCTCCCTTTCTGCTCCCTTCACACCCTCACGCATGTTCATCCACCAGCCCTGGCATCTACTTTTCTTATTTAGAAGTATCCACTCACCCCAGCCCTTTTCCTTTTGTGTCATCCAGTCTGACAGTGCAGCTGATGGATCTCTCTCCATTCCTCTTCTCTAGGATCTGCAGCAAGTTATGGTCTCAGGTCCTAATCTGAATGAGACGAGTATTGTTTCTGGTGGATATGGAGGAACAACAGATGGGATCATTCCTACAGGCAGCTTAAAAGGTAGGAGGACCAACAACATGCACCATACCTGTATGGTATGCAGGCTTCTCTCATTTGCTAATGATTATCATATCAACACCAAACTTTTCATATCATGATTGATCCCTGACTGTAATGTTTTTTTAAGACACTCAGACCAGCTGGTTAGAATAAAACACAGTTTTATTAAAAAAAAATATAAAGAGTAAAGAACGCCCTCTACAGGCAACACAAAATAATAGCGATATAATGACAGAAATGCCTTCACAGGTCAAGTATACAGAAGCATAAGAATTACATATACTATCTCAGGACAGGCACACAGCAGCGAGGATACTCAATAGTTAAAGGGGAACTACCGCCCCGTAAAAACTTAACCTGCATTGATTCTTCATCTGGCGACTAGCTGCTTAGTAGCGCTAATCGCCAGAAATATTACCCGGTTCTGACAGCGCAGGCGCACGGACGTCACTGTGACGAGATGTCCGTGCTTCCTGTTCCAGTGACTGTCAGAAAAAGGCCGAAATCTTCAGAACCGGGTAATATTTCTGGCGACTAGCGCTACTAAGCAGCTAGTCGCCAGATGAAGAATCAATCCAGGTTAAGTTTTTGCGGGGTGGTAGTTCCTCTTTAAATACAATACTCAGTCAATCTCTGTTGTGGCGTTTGGCACGCCCAAGGTGGTGATCAGGCAGCTATTGGTGTAGATAATGCCACACCTAAAGTTCTGCTGCAGGCAGAACTGGAATAGTGGTAGAGTCTGCAGAGAGGTTGCAGTGAATAGCCCCCACGGGCGTAGCAATGGAGACAACTTAATCTGCAAGTGCTTGAGTCGATCGCCCCCACGGGCGTAACAATGGAGACGGCTACAATGCAAGAGCTTGCCAATATCCCCCACGGGCGTAATAACGGAGACCAACTGCACAGGATAAACTTGAGTCAATAGCCCCCACGGGCATATACCGGAGACAACCTGCAAGAGCTTGAGCCAGTACCCCCACGGGCTTAACAACGGAGACTGCTATAATGCAAGAGCTAGCCAATAGCCCCCACGGGCGTAATAACGGAGACCACCCTGTGCTGCAAGTGTATGAGCCAATAGCCCCCCCGGGCGTATACCGGAGACAACCTGCAGGAGCCAATAGCGCCTTTCGCGGGCGCGGTAACGAGACTGACTACTCTGCTGATGGAAGGATGAGCCGCCGTCTAGACTAGGCTTCTAACGCGGCCGGCTCTGCAAGTGTACGTGAAGGCTCAGATAACTAAATGGCAGCACCGCATGGGCTAAGCAGCTCAAGGATCGAAGGCTCAGCAGTCATGTGTATTGCTCTGCAAGTGTCAGGGAAGGCTCAGCAAAGGAAGCACAGCTCTGCAAGAGAAAACACAGACTCAGCACTGGAGGCACAGCTCTGCCGGAGTTAAAGAGGCAACACGGTAAGCGAGCTCAACGGAAGTCAGAATGTCGCCATGGCGACACCAGCAGCAGGAACAAGCAGATCTCTGGAACAAGCCGGTTCAGGTCATGGAGCAGGAAGTCGGCCAGACTGGGTCGGTACATGGAGGTGGTTCTCAGACAAGCCAGATCAGTCACGAGCAGGAACGTCAGCCAAACCCGGTCGGATCAATGAGCAGGAACACAGGAGCATAGTCAAGACAGGCCAAATCGGTACACAGTAATCGGGAACATACGAACACAGCAACAGCAACACTGGCTCTGGAACACCAAGAAAGGGCACCTGACAGGTGTCAATGGCCAGGCATAAAAAGGTCACCAGGGGAGGGCCAAACAGACTCAGCCAATCAGAGCGCACCACAAGCGAGAGTGACAGAGAGGGATCACGGGCACCGTGATACTGACTCACACCATAATTATTATTATCAGGACTGATCCTTTCATTGACACACTGTAGTTCAAGGATTTTACTAACTTCATGAAGGAAATCGGGATTTTATTAAAGACACAGAGGCGAATATTATGTATAAACCATTCTGTACTACACTTAGCAGCAAGACTATTACCAGTAATACAAGGAAAAACATTCACATTTCTAATATGCTAAACCCCACCCCCTGTGCGCTCTCCACCAATCATATATCTGCAGTCTGTTTAACTGTTTTATCTATCCTTCTATGTTCCTCTTTCTTTGATGCTGAAGTTAAATACAATGAACCTGAATCAACTCATGCAAGTTACACTTCCTGAAGAAACTTCACTTCAATTATTGATTAATTACACCGCTGGTAACGAGATCTTTTATCTATGAAGAGAAATGATATATAATGGGGAGGGTTAATATGGGAGGGATAATATTCGCCTCTGTGTCTTTAATAAAATCCTGACTTTGCTTCACAAAGTAAGGAAAACCCTCAGAGTTAATGTCAAGACAGGGAGGCTTCATATTATGCAAGTTCAGAGCTGATTTATAACATTAGTAGATGCATGAGAAATAGGCTTAAAATAAAAGGACCAATCAGTGCTTTGAGAATATCCTCAAGTCTGCCCCCAGGTAGAAAGGATTTGGAAGCTGCTGGTCCTCTAGGGGAGTGTGCCCCATAAAGGGTAATATCAATACCAGCTGACTGCTGATCCAGTGTTTCCATCTTGCCAATGAAGCTGTTGGCTCTGGAAGATAAGGTTTTGTAAATGAAATCAGTAATTGTAGTGAGTTGCTAGGTTTTAGGTTAGAAGTAGCTAATTTGTATGCTTTTAGGCAGAGAACTACACACAGATGAGGATTTTGGGGAAAAGCAGGATAAAAGATTTATCTGGATAGAGTTTTAGTTCTCTTAGAGATCACATTCGTACTCTGTCTGGTACAAACAATGTTTTTGAAATGTCTGAAGCATTCATACCTGATGCTCTTGTAGAGGAGATTAAACACAGTAACATAGTAGGTTTTGCTGAGACTCGGTGGGCCAGGTCTCTAGGAATTGAAGAACTATTGTAACATCCCAAAGGCTGGAATATCTAGTGGTCGGAGGTCTACATAGTTTAATTCCTTTCATTAGTCTACATACTAAGGGATTTTGTCCTGAAGGAGAACCTTCTATATGGTTGTGACCTGCTGAGATAGAAGACCTGTAACTATTTATAATTCTGTATGCTTTCCCTTGTTGGAAACAGAAAGATAAAAAGTTAATAATACTAATTATACTGGCAGAAATGGGATCCAGATTCTGTTCCAGGTACCAACGTGCCCAGACACTCCAGCAGGATTTGCAACATGCTGTAGTACCTGGGGCCCATGCCTCTGAGATGAGAAACTAAGCTGATTCCGAAAGTCCTCCGACAAGCCATTGACTCTTGAAATCTGGCAAGCCATAGGATGCAACTGATTTAGAAGAATTAGGTTGTGGGGATTTCCCTACGGGTCCAGAAGCAACTGGGGTAATGGTACTAGATAGCATGGATAACCTATGGATATCTGAGAAGCGGAGGGAACCACGACTGAGCTGTCCAGAAGGGAGGGATCAGGACCGTGGTGACTCTTTGTTTCCTGACTTGTAGGATAACTCTGGGAATCATTGGCAAAGGAGAGAAAGCATAATTTCGTGCAAAGGCCGATTCTGTAGAAAGGCATCTATGGCCAAAGCCTCCGGATCAGGTCTCCTACTGGAACATTTTGGTAACCGTCTGTTCAGTCTTGACGCAAAAGGGTCTAAAATTATAGGTTCTCATATTGATTCTGTTTTCACAGTGGCTCAGTGGTTAGCACTGTTGCCTTGCAGCGCTGGGGTCCTGGGTTCAAATCCCACCAAGGACAACATCTGCAATGAGTTTGTATGTTCTCACTGTGTTTGCGTGGGTTTCCTCCCACACTCCAAAAACATACTGATAGGTGAATTTAGATTGTGAGCCCCAATGGGGACAGGAACCAATATGAGTGTAAAGCGCTGCGGAATCTGTGTGTGCTATATAAATAAAGGATTATTATTTTCCTGAAAACCGTGTTGTGAAGTGTCCAACTGCTCGAATCTGATAGATGTCTGTAGTTCCAATCCGCTATCGTATTGGAAAGTCCTGGAAGATATTCCTCTTGAACAGAAATGTTTCTGTCCAGGCAGAAATGACAAAATTCCTTGACCATGATTGCCTGGGTTTTTGATTTTGTGTCACCCAGATGATTGATGTGTGTGACTGCTGATACATTGTCCATCTTCAGCAGAATGCAGCAATTCGAAGTTTCCTTCATGAGACTTTTGATGGTGAACGATCCTGCTAATAATTCCAAGCTATTGATGTGCATCGGCGTTCTCTTTGAGTGACCATTTCCCTCCAGTGGTGAGGTTTCCACAGCGAGCTCCCCAGCCTGTATTACTGGCATCTGATTGGATGACAATGTCTGGATATCGAATAATGCTCAATACAAAATAGGAGATACCAGAACCACCTCAATTATCACAGGAAAACGCCCATCAATGCAAAACAATAGGTAAATGTGCCAGTATATTATAATAAAGTACATAAAAAAGGGAAAAAGAAAGATAACTACTTGTAACGGTACTCAGACTTTCCTAATATAACAGTAAGGCCATTTCAATAGATCCACATCTTAAAATCTAAATTCCTTTATTGGGTAAATACGATAAAAAACGAATAGGACATTTATATGAAGTATAAAAACACACTTAACACACACACGTGACTCAAATGTGTGCTTTCCCATGCAATATTCTAATCCCCTTAGTCGATGCCAAGCAACTTCTGAGGATAAATCCCATGTGTCTATTCACCATATTCGACTCACAAATGGATATAATAGGATATTAATTACACCATTCAGTCCACTAATGGAGACCGTTGTATAGAACCTACAACATGGGATCTATGGTATTACACCATCGGCAAATAAGGAGTCACTCTAGTCTGAGATTAACCCTATGAATGACCGATGTGTATAGTCAAATACCTATATACAGATCCCATACGTGCAAAGGGCAGATAATCATTAATCTACATTCCACCAGCTAATATAGGATAGCACAGGTGCAAAAGGAATTGTTAAGTCTAATACAACCCTATAACGCAACCAACGCTCCACTGAATCTCCTCCCCAATTTGAAGTAGGTTCTAATAAGTAACAATCATCCTAATCCAACCTAATAATAGTCAAATGGTAAATTCCTTTTGCACCTATGCTATCCTACTGACAGCACTGACACACTTCCACTGTCATGAGAGAGAGAGAACACAGCACTGACACACTTCTACTGTCATGAGAGAGAGAGAACACAGCACTGACACACTTCTACTGTCATGAGAGAGAGAGAACACAGCACTGACACACTTCCACTGTCATGAGAGAGAGAGAACACAGCACTGACACACTTCTACTGTCATGAGAGAGAGAGAACACAGCACTGACACACTTCCACTGTCATGAGAGAGAGAGAACACAGCACTGACACACTTCCACTGTCATGATAGACAGAGAGAACACAGCACTGACACACTTCCACTGTCATGAGAGAGAGAGAACACAGCACTGACACACTTCCACTGTCATGAGAGAGAGAACACAGCACTGACACACTTCCACTGTCATGAGAGAGAGAACACAGCACTGACACACTTCCACTGTCATGAGAGAGAGAACACAGCACTGACACACTTCCACTGTCATGAGAGAGAGAACACAGCACTGACACACTTCCACTGTCATGAGAGAGAGAGAACACAGCACTGACACACTTCCACTGTCATGAGAGAGAGAACACAGCACTGACACACTTCCACTGTCATGAGAGAGAGAGAACACAGCACTGACACACTTCCACTGTCATGAGAGAGAGAGCGAATACAGCACTGACACACTTCCACTGTCATGAGAGAGAGAGAGAGAGAGAACACAGCACTGACACACTTCCACTGTCATGAGAGAGAGAGAACACAGCACTGACACACTTCCACTGTCATGAGAGAGAGAACACAGCTCTGACACACTTTCACTGTCATGAGAGAGAGAGATCACAGCACTGACACATTTCCACTGTCATGAGAGAGAGAGAACACAGCACTGACACACTTCCACTGTCATGAGAGAGAGAACACAGCATTGACACACTTCTACTGTCATGAGAGAGAGAACACAGCACTGACACACTTCCACTGTCATGAGAGAGAGAGAACACAGCACTGACACACTTCCACTGTCATGAGAGAGAGAGAACACATCACTGACACACTTCCACTGTCATGAGAGAGAGAACACAGCACTGACACACTTCCACTGTCATGAGAGAGAGAACACAGCACTGACACACTTCCACTGTCATGAGAGAGAGAGAACACAGCACTGACACACTTCCACTGTCATGAGAGAGAGAGAACACAGCACTGACACACTTCCACTGTCATGAGAGAGAGAGAACACAGCACTGACACACTTCTACTGTCATGAGAGAGAGACCACAGCACTGACACACTTCTACTGTCATGAGAGAGAGAGAACACAGCACTGACACACTTCCACTGTCATGAGAGAGAGAGAGAACACAGCACTGACACATTTCCACTGTCATGAGAGAGAGAGAACACAGCACTGACACACTTCCACTGTCATGAGAGAGAGAGAACACAGCACTGACACACTTCCACTGTCATGAGAGAGAGAGAACACAGCACTGACACACTTCCACTGTCATGAGAGAGAGAGAACACAGCACTGACACACTTCCACTGTCATGAGAGAGAGAACACAGCACTGACACACTTCCACTGTCATGAGAGAGAGAACACAGCACTGACACACTTCCACTGTCATGAGAGAGAGAGAACACAGCACTGACACACTTCCACTGTCATGAGAGAGAGAGCGAATACAGCACTGACACACTTCCACTGTCATGAGAGAGAGAGAGAGAGAGAACACAGCACTGACACACTTCCACTGTCATGAGAGAGAGAGAACACAGCACTGACACACTTCCACTGTCATGAGAGAGAGAACACAGCTCTGACACACTTTCACTGTCATGAGAGAGAGAGATCACAGCACTGACACATTTCCACTGTCATGAGAGAGAGAGAACACAGCACTGACACACTTCCACTGTCATGAGAGAGAGAACACAGCATTGACACACTTCTACTGTCATGAGAGAGAGAACACAGCACTGACACACTTCCACTGTCATGAGAGAGAGAGAACACAGCACTGACACACTTCCACTGTCATGAGAGAGAGAGAACACATCACTGACACACTTCCACTGTCATGAGAGAGAGAACACAGCACTGACACACTTCCACTGTCATGAGAGAGAGAACACAGCACTGACACACTTCCACTGTCATGAGAGAGAGAGAACACAGCACTGACACACTTCCACTGTCATGAGAGAGAGAGAACACAGCACTGACACACTTCCACTGTCATGAGAGTGAGAGAACACAGCACTGACACACTTCTACTGTCATGAGAGAGAGACCACAGCACTGACACACTTCTACTGTCATGAGAGAGAGAGAACACAGCACTGACACACTTCCACTGTCATGAGAGAGAGAGAGAACACAGCACTGACACATTTCCACTGTCATGAGAGAGAGAGAACACAGCACTGACACACTTCCACTGTCATGAGAGAGAGAGAACACAGCACTGACACACTTCCACTGTCATGAGAGAGAGAGAACACAGCACTGACACACTTCCACTGTCATGAGAGAGAGAGAACACAGCACTGACACACTTCCACTGTCATGAGAGAGAGAACACAGCACTGACACACTTCCACTGTCATGAGAGAGAGAACACAGCACTGACACACTTCCACTGTCATGAGAGAGAGAACACAGCACTGACACACTTCCACTGTCATGAGAGAGAGAACACAGAAGTAACACACTTCCACTGTCATGAGAGAGAGAACACAGCACTGACACACTTCCACTGTCATGAGAGAGAGAGAACACAGCACTGACACACTTCCACTGTCATGAGAGAGAGAGAGAACACAGCACTGACACACTTCCACTGTCATGAGAGAGAGAGAACACAGCACTGACACACTTCCACTGTCATGAGAGAGAGAGAGAACACAGCACTGACACACTTCCACTGTCATGAGAGAGAGAGAGAACACAGCACTGACACACTTCCACTGACATGAGAGAGAGAACACAGCACTGACACACTTCCACTGTCATGAGAGAGAGAGAACACAGCACTGACACACTTCCACTGTCATGAGAGAGAGAACACAGCACTGACACACTTCTACTGTCATGAGAGAGAGAGAACACAGCTCTGACACACTTCCACTGTCATGAGAGAGAGAGAACACAGCTCTGACACACTTCCACTGTCATGAGAGAGAGAGAACACAGCACTGACACACTTCCACTGTCATGAGAGAGAGAGAACACAGCACTGACACACTTCCACTGTCATGAGAGAGAGAACACAGCACTGACACACTTCCACTGTCATGAGAGAGAGAGAACACAGCACTGACACACTTCCACTGTCATGAGAGAGAGAACACAGCACTGACACACTTCCACTGTCATGAGAGAGAGAACACAGCACTGACACACTTCCACTGTCATGAGAGAGAGAGAACACAGCACTGACACACTTCCACTGTCATGAGAGAGAGAACACAGCACTGACACACTTCCACTGTCATGAGAGAGAGAACACAGCACTGACACACTTCCACTGTCATGAGAGAGAGAGAACACAGCACTGACACACTTCCACTGTCATGAGAGAGAGAGAACACAGCACTGACACACTTCCACTGTCATGAGAGAGAGAGAACACAGCACTGACACACTTCCACTGTCATGAGAGAGAGAGAACACAGCACTGACACACTTCCACTGTCATGAGCGAGAGAACACAGCACTGACACACTTCCACTGTCATGAGAGAGAGAACACAACACTGACACACTTCCACTCTCATGAGAGAGAGAGAACACAGCACTGCCAGATAAGTGCAAATTAGCGATTTCTGGGGTGACATTTTAATCATACACACTGTATTGGGTTCTTTCCTTATACCTGGGATGTTTTTACACTGTAAGGATGTCTAATCCATTGGAGCTTGGGGCTATACCTAAGACTAAGGATACTGGGGTGTCTGTGTCCCCCATTGCACACTGCTCCTCATGTCATTCAAGGTTACCTAGAGAGTTCACAGGTCATTTATGGCCAGCATACACTGCTGCCCCTGTGTCTCCCCCCCAGAGACCTCCAGCCATGCACAAGAGCCAGTTTGGATTCAAGAGTTTCAGGCCACTACTAAGGTCTACCTTACAGCTCCTTCCATTACAGTTGCAGGTTGTTTTCCGGACTTGGCAACCCCCTACTCTTATCAGGTCTTCCCTACCTAAGCTGCAGGGGTACCAGATGTTTCTGATTCCTCTGAAGAGGAACTACTGGTGGATTCTGATGAGGGGGAATGCTCTGCGGTGGTCTCTTCCCAATTATTTTGGACCCCTTTGAGGCTGACCCTGATCCCTCTGCTGAGGGCCTAATCAGGGCTGTATTAAACACGCTGAACATTTCCTTGGTTCCAGAGGCTCATGTGGACCCCTCTGATGTGTTCCAGGAGCCTAAGAAGCAGTTTACCTGTTTACCACCTAACCTCACTCTTGACCGTCTGTGTTTGATGAGTGGAAAGCTCCTGAGAAGAAACCTTCTGTTTCTAAGGAGTTTGCTAAGTTGTACCCCTTTTCTCAAGCGGCGTTAACTCAATGGGCTTATCCACCCAAGGTGGACGTGCCAGTCTCTAGACTTTCTAAGTCCACTGCTTTGCCTGTGGCAGATGCTTCTGTCCTCAAAGACTGGACTGGAGACATTTCTAAAGACCATCTTTGCTACTGCTGGTACTTCGTTGTACCCGGCGTTTGTCACTGCTTGGGTGAACAGAGCCATTGCAGTTTGGACTGAACAGCTGACCATGGCTGTCTGTCAGCTCCTACTGCTGATATGTTACGACTTCTTGCCAACATTTCTGAGGCTCAGTATTATGTTTCTGCTGCTTTTTTTTTTTTTTTTACTCCATCCGCCTGGTGGCTAGGGTTTCCACCATGTCTGTGGTAGCCAGGTGGGCTCTTTGGCTCAAGATCTGGTCTGCTGAAACTGCATCTAAGAAAGCCTTGTTTTCATTGCCTTTTCAGGGTACCTCTTAAGGATCTGATTAGTGACGCCACAGGGGGTAAGAGTACTTTGCTGCCTTTAGTACCTAGGAAGAAGCCTCCAGCGAAGCAGAATAGGCTTTTTTGTCCCTTTCAGAGTGAGGTGCGCTCAGCGACCCAGGCAGTTCCCCAGATTTCACACTCCTCCTCCAAGCCCAAACAACAATGGAGGGCCAAGCAGTCCTCCACCAAGCCTAAGACTTCCATACCTGCTTCAGCATGACTTGCCGAACCCCGGTCCCCACGCACCAGGAGGTGGTCGTTTGCACCACTTCCTCAGTGTCTGGACAGACACCGTGGGTGATCCGTGGATTTTGCAGGTTGTGTTAGAAAGGTACAGGATCCCTTTCGTCTCTCTTCCCCCATTCAGGTTTTTCCCTTTTTCCTTCTCACACTCCTCACGTAGTGGAGAAGCGCCTTCTGTTCCATGGCGCTGTCCAGACCCCTTTGGACAAGGAGCTTCTAGAACCAATCCCGGTCCCGGAAATGGGTTTGGGTTTTTACTCCAAGAAAGACGGCGGCTGTTGTCCAATTTTGAACCTCAAGTACCTCAATTCCTTTGTGGTCAAGACTCATTACCACCAGGAGTCACTGCGGACTGTGATTGCGGCCATGACTCCTGGAGAATTCCTTGCTGCTCTGGACCTTCAAGATGCATACATGCATATTGCCATCAATCCAGAGAGCCGGCAGTACCTCCGGTTTGCTTGCGACCAAGGGCACTTTCAGTTTTTTGCTCTTTTCTTTGGTCTGACTACAGCTCCCCAGGTCTTCAATCACGTCCTGGGTGCATTAGTGGCTGTCCTCCACCGGGATGGCATCAGAGTGACTCCAAATATGGACAACTTGCTTCTGAAGTCTCCTTCTCCAGAACTCCTTCATCAGCAGGTCAAGGACTGTATTTATGCACTGACCCATCATGGATGGATCCTCAACATGGACAAGTCGGACCTTGTACCATCTCAGAGACTAGTCTTCCTGGGTCTCCTCTTTGACACCAAACAGGGTATGGTGATTCTCATGGACGAGGTGGCTCATCAGATCGTCCACAAAGTATCTGCTGTTCTGGCTCACGATCCAGTTCTGGCCAAGAAGATGACCTCACTTGTGGGTAAGTTAATTTCCACCACAGGGGTGGTTCCGTTTCCCATGGCACACACCAGGGAACTTCAGAAGTTTGTGATCCATGTGTGCAGGGGTCAACAGGATCTGTTGAAGCTATCAGTGTCTCTTCCTCTTCACATGGAGCTGAGCCTGTCGTGGTGGCTTCACCTATCCAGTCTGCTGAAGGGCTGTCCCTTCCTGATATCATTCTGGACTACCGTGACAATGGATGCCAGCCTCTCCGGCTGGGGAGCGGTCCTGGGTCGTAGCAATGCCCAGGGTCAGTGGTCCCCGGAGGAATCTCTCCTTCCCATCAATGTGTTGGAGCTTTGGGCAATATTTCATGCTCTTCACCACTGGACACATCATCTGGAGGCATGCCCAGTCAGAGTCCAGTCCGGCTATGCCACGGCCGTGACTTGCATCAACAAGCAAGGCAGTACAAGACGTCTCGCTGCATGGTTGGAGGTCAAAGCTATTTTAACCTGGGTAGAGGAACATGTTCCTGCCTTATCCACAGTTCATATTCCTGGTGTAGTCAACGTGCTGGCAGACAGTGGACAACGGAGAGTGGGAACTGAATCAGGAAGTGTTTGTAAGGGATGGTTTTTGGTAATCTCCTCACTGTTGTTTGGGGGTTAATGCTCTACAGTTATGTAGCAAGCTAAACAACAGAGAGGCAGGTAGTGCCATTTTCAGTTACATAGTGTTTATGAGAGGCAGGTAGTGCCGTCTCCAGTTGCAAAACAATCAGTGTTATATAACAGTTTAAATACGCAGGCGTAGTGTTAGACATACCTTTAAGGGTGTAGTCTGTATTTACCCCATAATCAACACGATTCTAGTTTAGAGCCATCTGAGACCGGAGAGAGTATATCTGATCTCAAACCTGAGAGAGAGAGCGAGCCTGTAACTCATCTCAAGCCTGTGTGTTTAAAAGATTGTTGCTGCAGGGGCGTATGGAGGGGTCTCCCATACTGATTAAAACTCCGGCAGTAGCTAAGTATCTTTTATGTTCTCTTTTTGTAATGCATCTTTAATAAACTGTAGTTATAGTCTCACTACCACTGTGTGTATTTCTTTATCTTTTCTGGAATTCCAGACCTCTAATGTAACAGTGTTCAACCTCATTGTTCAGAAGTGGGGACTTCCTTGCATCGAACTGATGGCAACAAGGCACAGTAGGAAGGTTCCGTTGTTCTGCTCACGCTGGAAGAATCCTCTAGCTCTAGCAGTGGATGCCATGTCGATCCTGTGGTGCTTCCCTCTGGCGTACATCTTTCCTCCCATTCCCATGCTACACAGGGTGTTGTGGAAACTGCGTCTGGAGCTTTCTCCAGTCCTTCTGGTTGCTCCGTACTGGCCTTGTCAGGCTTGGTTTCCGGAGCTTCAGGATCTCTCCGTGGCGGAGCCCTTCCAGCTTCCTCGCTGTCCGGATCTTCTTCTACGGGGGTACCTGTGGAAGGAGGATGTGGACCGTCTGGGTTTGACGGAATGGAAATTGAATCCTCAATACTGAAGAAGAAGGGTTTTTCTTCTGGTGTGGTGGCCACTATGCTTAGTGCCCTCAAGCCTGTCTCCTCTAAGGCCTACCGTAGAGTCTGGTCCACTTTTTTGTCTTGGTGCGCTGATAAGGATCTTTATCAGGATTTTGATCTTCCAATGGTCCTGTCCTTCCTGCAGGACAGAGTGGATAAGGGACTCAGTTTGAGTTCTCTTAAGGTTCAGACTTCTACACTCTCTGTCTTCTTTCAGAGACATATCACTATCATTCCTGATGTCAAGGTTTTCTTTCAGGGTGTTGCTCATACTCATCCTGCTTTAAGAGCCCTACTCCTCAGTGGGATCTTAACTTGGTTTTGGGCGTCCTTCAGAACTCTCCCTTTGAATCCTTGGCTACTATTCCTCTAAGCATGCTGACTTGGAAAATGGCTTTTCTCCTGGCGATTGTGTCTGTTCGCCATGTCGCTGAGTTGCGAGCCCTGTCTTGTAGACCACCCTTTTTGGTGTTTCACAAAGACAAGGCGGTTCTTTGCGCTTCTCAGGAGTTCCTCCCGAAGGTGGTCTGTGAATTTCACATTAATCAGGAAATCATGGTGCCCTCTTTCTGCCCTGACCCTACATCTGACAAGGAAAGAAATATTCACTTGTTGGATGTGGTGCAATGTCTGAAGTTCTTTGTGCACCGCACTGAGTCTATTCACCAGTGTGATGCCTTGTTCATCATTCCTGCGGGTCCCAGGGCAGGAAGACCTGCATCCAAGGTGACCATAGTATCTTGGATTAAGTCTGCTATCCATAAGGCTTACGAACTGTGGAAGACACCTGTTTCATCTAGGGTTTCGGCTCATTCCACCAGATCCATTGGGGCATCTTGGGCTTACAAGAATCGAGCCTCAGCTGATCAGTTGTGCAAGGCTGGCACTTGGTTGTCTGTTCACAACTTTTCTAAGCACTACCTCATTGATGTGCTGGTGTCGGCTGATGCCAGCTTGGGACGGAATATCGTAGAGGTTCTCCTTTAGTCTCTTTGGTGTTCCTTCACTTTTGAGCCCAGTTGGCTTGAGATTGTTTGCTGTGCTACATTCCTGGTGTGGTTATACACTGTTTATTTGTGTCCGTGGACACTTAATTGTTATTGTTGGGCTGTCTATGATCTGATGGTTCATATAGGCTCTGGTGACTTTGGGGACTCTGGGCCTGGTCCTTGCCTTACTTCCCACCTCTGGGAAACTCAATAGTTGGACATCCCAAAGTTGCCAGTAACCTGTATTGTACGACAGAGAAAAGAGTATTTTAGTCTTAAATCCTTTTCTCTTAGTCCATATAGATTACTGGTCTCCCACCCTGTCAAGGGACCATGCTTGACTCTCCTGTGACCGAACGTGGGAGTCCTTTCAGGTTCATGCTCACAGGAGTTTTCTTTTCCCTTCTTACTACCTCGTCACTAGTTAGTGTCTAAAATCTTTCTGGGGAGGGGTGGCTAGATGCAGCTAAGGAGAAGAGGTAGGCTCCACCCAGCATTCTCTTAAAGAATTGTTCCTGCCTGCTTAAAGGGGTGGTCACCTACCCAAAGTTACCAGTAACCTATATGGACTAAGAAAAAAGGATTTAACAGGTAAGACTAAAATCCTATTTTCTGTGCATGGAAAGATTTAGATCCTTCCTCCTTTCATCTCCCATCTCTTGTAGAGTTCCTGCAATCAGGCCTAGACAAAGGTCTAAGTTTTGGCACTGTCCGTTCTCTACCAGAGAAAATTTGCTTCTATACATGAAACCCAAACATTACTTCAAGGAGTCAACAGAATAGTTCCTGCATTTAGAAATCCCATTCCACCATGGAATTTAAATGTAGTGCTAGAGGCTCTTCAGTCCTCTCCATCTGAGCTTCCTCATGGCGATTGTGTCTGCAAGAAGAATTTCAAAACACAGAACACTATCTTGTACTTCTCTGCATCTTATCTTTCATCAAGACAACGTGGTTTTAAGGACTGTTCCAGAGTTCCAACCTAAACTGGTTTCATCTTTCCACATACACCAAGAAGTGGTTCTCCTTTCATTGTATCCATCTAACACAAAAGAGAAAGCACTTCATACTTTAGATCTAGTGAAATGTTAAAGACAATATGTCCAATTTATGCAATCTGTTAGGACATCAGGCATCTTGTTTGTGATTCCAGAAGGTCCTAAGAAGGACAGACAGCATCCAAAACAACTATTGCCTCAAACAGATTATCAGACAAGCATACAGAACTAAAGTCAGTTCTAGCACCTTTCAGAATCACAGCTCATTCTACTAGGTCCATCAGTTCTTCATAAGCCTTGAAGAACCAAGCTACTTTTGACCAGTTGTTCAAAGCAGCTACATGGTCATCTGTTCACACCTTCACAGACTTTTACAACAAAAATGCTAGTTTTGGCCACAAAGTTCTGGAGGCCATTGCTCATTAGTTTTCTTCCCTCCTGCTTTTAATCAGGCGGCTTTGGTACATCCCTATGGTCCCTGCATCCTTCAGTGACGCTAGAGAAAATAGGATTTTTTTTTACTTATCGATTAATCCTTTTACTTAGTCCATTGAGAGATGCAGAGAGTCCCGTCCACAGAACACTTTTTGGGTGTGGATACCCTGCCGTTTTTGGTGGATCTGTATTGCTATTCCCTTCCTGACTCTGCAAGAAAAAACCTGAAGGCAGTTAGCAGGGGGAGGGGTTAGCAACTAGGAAGTAGGAGGAGTTTTTTTTAGAGTGCCCTGCCTCCTATAGCCATGCTGCTTAACCCCACGGGCCCCGCATCCCTCAATGGACTAAGATAAAAGGATTAATCGGTAAGTAAAACATTCCATTTTCTCATGGCAATGAAAGTGTGCCAATGCTATGTTCTCTCTCTTCCTCATGGTAGTCGAAATATCCAGTCTTCCCTTGGTCGTGGGTTGTCTTGATTTGATGTTAATGATGTCCAGTCTTTCCTTGGTCGTAAGTTGTCTTGATTGATATTAATGATGTCCAGTCTTTCCTTGGTGGTGGGTTGTCTTGATTGATGTTAATGATGTCCAGTCTTTCCTTGGTGTGGGTTGTCTTGATTGATGTTAATGATGTCCAGTCTTTCCTTGGTCGTGGGTTGTCTTTATTGATGTTAATGATGTCCAGTCTTTCCTTGGTGGTGGCTTGTCTTGATTGATGTTAATGATGTCCAGTCTTTCCTTGGTGTGGGTTGTCTTGATTGATGTTAGTGAGCCCCGGTCTTTCCTTGATGGTGGGAATTGTTAAGATTGTCATATCTTGTTATTTGTGGTGATGCTTTCATGTTTTAATTTTCTTTTCCTCCTGCTGACGTTCTCCAAAATGAAATGTTCCTGCAGTTTTAGGAGACATTCATGTCCTTATTGTGTGACTCTTTATACTGTGTCTTCTCTACTCAGTCTGGCTATCTGTGGTTTTGTTTAGGACCTGCTGTGCAGTTTAACGCCAATTTCCTTGGACCAAGGCTCCTGCATGCAGAGGGACAAGGTTTTCACACTTTTTTGAATTCTCTTATGTTATGTATTGTGTGCATCATGGGACTCCCTCATTATCTTTGTGAAGTCTGGCCTGATGCTTCCCTACCCCCAATACATGCACTTCTCTGTTATTGGGGAAATGTTCTTGCTTGGGTAAATTAACTTCTCCCCTATGGTTGGTGGGATCTTTTTCTCTGATTTGATTGGTGCATTTCTAGCTCTCTGATCTCTAAATTTCTTTCTTCTCTGATTGTTGAATTTATTCTTCTGTTATATTTTATCCTTAAAGGGATAGTAATACTTAAAAATTACTAATCCCAATATTGTAGTAATAAAAAAAAGAAATGAATTGTCCCCAGTGACATTGGGTTGCAAGCACACGTACAAGATCTTTTAAGTGAATGATTTCTTTTTTTATTAACGCGATCCCGGCTGTCCTGCAGAGCCGCTGGATGATCGTTGGACACGCTTCACCTGCAGTCAGCTACAACGCTGACTTCGGGGGGGGGGGGACTTTGCGAGTGAAAATCTCTCAAACCATAAAGGTCTGAGAGATGTCAATTAATTTCTTTTCTTTTGTTACTACAAAATTGGGATTAGGATTTTTAAGTATTACTGTCCCTTTAAAGAAACACTGACACCTCAAAATGAAGTGATTAAGTATGTGATTAAGCAAGTTAAATCTACTTATTTACATAGTCACATACTTACAGCTAAATTTGGTAGGGTATTTTACTTTTATATAAGGCCTGTATCTTCACTGGGTGACAACAATAGGGTAATTTATCTATAAGATACGTGTCTTTGCTAGGTGACTATAAGGTAATTTATCTATAAGATATGTGTCTTTGCTAGGTGACTATAAGGTAATTTATCTATAAGATACGTGTCTTTGGTAGGTGACTATAAGGTAATTTATCTATAAGATACGTGTGTTTGCTAGGTGACTATAATGTAATTTATCTATAAGATACGTGTCTTTGGTAGGTGACTATAAGGTAATTTATCTATAAGATACGTGTCTTTGGTAGGTGACTATAAGGTAATTTATCTATAAGATACGTGTCTTTGGTAGGTGACTATAATGTAATTTATCTATAAGATACGTGTCTTTGGTAGGTGACTATAAGGTAATTTATCTATAAGATACATGTCTTTGCTAGGTGACTATAAGGTAATTTATCTATAAGATACGTGTCTTTGGTAGGTGACTATAAGGTAATTTATCTATAAGATACGTGTCTTTGGTAGGTGACTATAATGTAATTTATCTATAAGATACGTGTCTTTGGTAGGTGACTATAAGGTAATTTATCTATAAGATACGTGTCTTTGGTAGGTGACTATAATGTAATTTATCTATAAGATACGTGTCTTTGGTAGGTGACTATAATGTAATTTATCTATAAGATACGTGTCTTTGCTAGGTGACTGTAAGGTAATTTATCTATAAGATACGTGTCTTTGCTAGGTGACTGTAAGGTAATTTATCTATAAGATACGTGTCTTTGGTAGGTGACTGTAAGGTAATTTATCTATAAGATACGTGTCTTTGGTAGGTGACTGTAAGGTAATTTATCTATAAGATACGTGTCTTTGGTAGGTGACTGTAAGGTAATTTATCTATAAGATACGTGTCTTTGGTAGGTGACTGTAAGGTAATTTATCTATAAGATACGTGTCTTTGGTAGGTGACTGTAAGGTAATTTATCTATAAGATACGTGTCTTTGCTAGGTGACTGTAAGGTAATTTATCTATAAGATACGTGTCTTTGCTAGGTGACTATAATGTAATTTATCTATAAGATACGTGTCTTTGCTAGGTGACTGTAAGGTAATTTATCTATAAGATACGTGTCTTTGCTAGGTGACTATAATGTAATTTATCTGTAAGATACGTGTCTTTGCTAGGTGACTGTAAGGTAATTTATCTATAAGATACGTGTCTTTGCTAGGTGACTATAAGGTAATTTATCTATAAGATACGTGTCTTTGGTAGGTGACTATAAGGTAATTTATCTATAAGATACGTGTCTTTGCTAGGTGACTATAATGTAATTTATCTATAAGATAGGTGTCTTTGCTAGGTGACTATAAGATAATTTATCTATAAGATACGTGTCTTTGCTAGGTGACTATAAGGTAATTTAACTATAAGATACGTGTCTTTGCTAGGTGACTGTAAGGTAATTTATCTATAAGATACGTGTCTTTGCTAGGTGACTATAATATAATTTATCTATAAGATACGTGTCTTTGGTAGGTGACTATAAGGTAATTTATCTATAAGATACGTGTCTTTGGTAGGTGACTATAAGGTAATTTATCTATAAGATACGTGTCTTTGGTAGGTGACTGTAAGGTAATTTATCTATAAGATACGTGTCTTTGCTAGGTGACTATAATGTAATTTATCTATAAGATACGTGTCTTTGCTAGGTGACTATAAGGTAATTTATCTATAAGATACGTGTCTTTGGTAGGTGACTATAAGGTAATTTATCTATAAGATACGTGTCTTTGGTAGGTGACTATAATGTAATTTATCTATAAGATACGTGTCTTTGGTAGGTGACTATAAGGTAATTTATCTATAAGATACGTGTCTTTGCTAGGTGACTATAATGTAATTTATCTGTAAGATACGTGTCTTTGGTAGGTGACTATAATGTAATTTATCTATAAGATACGTGTCTTTGCTAGGTGACTATAAGGTAATTTATCTATAAGATACGTGTCTTTGGTAGGTGACTATAAGGTAATTTATCTATAAGATACGTGTCTTTGGTAGGTGACTGTAAGGTAATTTATCTATAAGATACGTGTCTTTGGTAGGTGACTATAAGGTAATTTATCTATAAGATACGTGTCTTTGGTAGGTGACTGTAAGGTAATTTATCTATAAGATACGTGTCTTTGGTAGGTGACTGTAAGGTAATTTATCTATAAGATACGTGTCTTTGCTAGGTGACTGTAAGGTAATTTATCTATAAGATACGTGTCTTTGCTAGGTGACTGTAAGGTAATTTATCTATAAGATACGTGTCTTTTGCTAGGTGACTGTAATGTAATTTATCTATAAGATACGTGTCTTTGCTAGGTGACTGTAAGGTAATTTATCTATAAGATACGTGTCTTTGCTAGGTGACTATAATGTAATTTATCTGTAAGATACGTGTCTTTGCTAGGTGACTGTAAGGTAATTTATCTATAAGATACGTGTCTTTGCTAGGTGACTATAAGGTAATTTATCTATAAGATACGTGTCTTTGCTAGGTGACTATAATGTAATTTATCTATAAGATACGTGTCTTTGCTAGGTGACTATAATGTAATTTATCTATAAGATAGGTGTCTTTGCTAGGTGACTATAAGGTAATTTATCTATAAGATACGTGTCTTTGCTAGGTGACTATAAGGTAATTTAACTATAAGATACGTGTCTTTCCTAGGTGACTGTAAGGTAATTTATCTATAAGATACGTGTCTTTGCTAGGTGACTATAATATAATTTATCTATAAGATACGTGTCTTTTGTAGGTGACTATAAGGTAATTTATCTATAAGATACGTGTCTTTGGTAGGTGACTGTAAGGTAATTTATCTATAAGATACGTGTCTTTGGTAGGTGACTGTAAGGTAATTTATCTATATGATACGTGTCTTTGCTAGGTGACTATAATGTAATTTATCTATAAGATACGTGTCTTTGGTAGGTGACTATAATGTAATTTATCTATAAGATACGTGTCTTTGCTAGGTGACTATAAGGTAATTTATCTATAAGATACGTGTCTTTGGTAGGTGACTATAAGGTAATTTATCTATAAGATACGTGTCTTTGGTAGGTGACTGTAAGGTAATTTATCTATAAGATACGTGTCTTTGGTAGGTGACTGTAAGGTAATTTATCTATAAGATACGTGTCTTTGGTAGGTGACTGTAAGGTAATTTATCTATAAGATACGTGTCTTTGGTAGGTGACTGTAAGGTAATTTATCTATAAGATACGTGTCTTTGCTAGGTGACTGTAAGGTAATTTATCTATAAGATACGTGTCTTTGCTAGGTGACTATAATGTAATTTATCTGTAAGATACGTGTCTTTGCTAGGTGACTGTAAGGTAATTTATCTATAAGATACGTGTCTTTGCTAGGTGACTATAATGTAATTTATCTATAAGATACGTGTCTTTGCTAGGTGACTATAAGGTAATTTATCTATAAGATACGTGTCTTTGGTAGGTGACTATAAGGTAATTTATCTATAAGATACGTGTCTTTGGTAGGTGACTATAATGTAATTTATCTATAAGATACGTGTCTTTGGTAGGTGACTATAAGGTAATTTATCTATAAGATACGTGTCTTTGCTAGGTGACTATAATGTAATTTATCTGTAAGATACGTGTCTTTGGTAGGTGACTATAATGTAATTTATCTATAAGATACGTGTCTTTGCTAGGTGACTATAAGGTAATTTATCTATAAGATACGTGTCTTTGGTAGGTGACTATAAGGTAATTTATCTATAAGATACGTGTCTTTGGTAGGTGACTGTAAGGTAATTTATCTATAAGATACGTGTCTTTGGTAGGTGACTATAAGGTAATTTATCTATAAGATACGTGTCTTTGGTAGGTGACTGTAAGGTAATTTATCTATAAGATACGTGTCTTTGGTAGGTGACTGTAAGGTAATTTATCTATAAGATACGTGTCTTTGCTAGGTGACTGTAAGGTAATTTATCTATAAGATACGTGTCTTTGCTAGGTGACTGTAAGGTAATTTATCTATAAGATACGTGTCTTTTGCTAGGTGACTGTAATGTAATTTATCTATAAGATACGTGTCTTTGCTAGGTGACTGTAAGGTAATTTATCTATAAGATACGTGTCTTTGCTAGGTGACTATAATGTAATTTATCTGTAAGACACGTGTCTTTGCTAGGTGACTGTAAGGTAATTTATCTATAAGATACGTGTCTTTGCTAGGTGACTATAAGGTAATTTATCTATAAGATACGTGTCTTTGCTAGGTGACTATAATGTAATTTATCTATAAGATACGTGTCTTTGCTAGGTGACTATAATGTAATTTATCTATAAGATAGGTGTCTTTGCTAGGTGACTATAAGGTAATTTATCTATAAGATACGTGTCTTTGCTAGGTGACTATAAGGTAATTTAACTATAAGATACGTGTCTTTCCTAGGTGACTGTAAGGTAATTTATCTATAAGATACGTGTCTTTGCTAGGTGACTATAATATAATTTATCTATAAGATACGTGTCTTTTGTAGGTGACTATAAGGTAATTTATCTATAAGATACGTGTCTTTGGTAGGTGACTGTAAGGTAATTTATCTATAAGATACGTGTCTTTGGTAGGTGACTGTAAGGTAATTTATCTATATGATACGTGTCTTTGCTAGGTGACTATAATGTAATTTATCTATAAGATACGTGTCTTTGGTAGGTGACTATAATGTAATTTATCTATAAGATACGTGTCTTTGCTAGGTGACTATAAGGTAATTTATCTATAAGATACGTGTCTTTGGTAGGTGACTATAAGGTAATTTATCTATAAGATACGTGTCTTTGGTAGGTGACTGTAAGGTAATTTATCTATAAGATACGTGTCTTTGGTAGGTGACTGTAAGGTAATTTATCTATAAGATACGTGTCTTTGGTAGGTGACTGTAAGGTAATTTATCTATAAGATACGTGTCTTTGGTAGGTGACTGTAAGGTAATTTATCTATAAGATACGTGTCTTTGCTAGGTGACTGTAAGGTAATTTATCTATAAGATACGTGTCTTTGCTAGGTGACTATAATGTAATTTATCTGTAAGATACGTGTCTTTGCTAGGTGACTGGAAGGTAATTTATCTATAAGATACGTGTCTTTGCTAGGTGACTATAAGTTAATTTATCTATAAGATACGTGTCTTTGGTAGGTGACTATAAGGTAATTTATCTATAAGATACGTGTCTTTGCTAGGTGACTGTAAGGTAATTTATCTATAAGATACGTGTCTTTGGTAGGTGACTGCAAGGTAATTTATCTATAAGATACGTGTCTTTGGTAGGTGACTGTAAGGTAATTTATCTATAAGATACGTGTCTTTGGTAGGTGACTGTAAGGTAATTTATCTATAAGATACGTGTCTTTGCTAGGTGACTGTAAGGTAATTTATCTATAAGATACGTGTCTTTGCTAGGTGACTGTAAGGTAATTTATCTATAAGATACGTGTCTTTGCTAGGTGACTAAGGTAATTTATCTATAAGATACGTGTCTTTGGTAGGTGACTGTAAGGTAATTTATCTATAAGATACGTGTCTTTGCTAGGTGAATATAATGTAATTTATCTATAAGATACGTGTCTTTGCTAGGTGACTATAAGGTAATTTATCTATAAGATACGTGTCTTTGCAAGGTGACTATAAGGTAATTTATCTATAAGATACGGGTCTTTGGTAGGTGACTATAAGGTAATTTATCTATAAGATACATGTCTTTGGTAGGTGACTATAATGTAATTTATCTATAAGATACGTGTCTTTGGTAGGTGACTATAAGGTAATTTATCTATAAGATACGTGTCTTTGGTAGGTGACTATAAGGTAATTTATCTATAAGATACGTGTCTTTGGTAGGTGACTATAAGGTAATTTATCTATAAGATACGTGTCTTTGGTAGGTGACTATAAGGTAATTTATCTTTAAGATACGTGTCTTTGGTAGGTGACTATAATGTAATTTATCTATCAGATACGTGTCTTTGCTAGGTGACTGTAATGTAATTTATCTATAAGATACGTGTCTTTGCTAGGTGACTGTAAGGTAATTTATCTATAAGATACGTGTCTTTGCTAGGTGACTATAAGGTAATTTATCTATAAGATACGTGTCTTTGCTAGGTGACTGTAAGGTAATTTATCTATAAGATACGTGTCTTTGGTAGGTGACTGTAAGGTAATTTATCTATAAGATACGTGTCTTTGGTAGGTGACTGTAAGATAATTTATCTATAAGATACATGTCTTTGGTAGGTGACTGTAAGGTAATTTATCTATAAGATACGTGTCTTTGCTAGGTGACTGTAAGGTAATTTATCTATAAGATACGTGTCTTTGCTAGGTGACTATAATGTAATTTATCTATAAGATACGTGTCTTTGCTAGGTGACTATAATATAATTTATCTATAAGATACGTGTCTTTGGTAGGTGACTATAAGGTAATTTATCTATAAGATACGTGTCTTTTCTAGGTGACTATAAGGTAATTTATCTATAAGATACGTGTCTTTGGTAGGTGACTGTAAGGTAATTTATCTATAAGATACGTGTCTTTGCTAGGTGACTATAATGTAATTTATCTATAAGATACGTGTCTTTGCTAGGTGACTATAAGGTAATTTATCTATAAGATACGTGTCTTTGCTAGGTGACTATAAGGTAATTTATCTATAAGATACGTGTCTTTGGTAGGTGACTATAATGTAATTTATCTATAAGATACGTGTCTTTGGTAGGTGACTATAAGGTAATTTATCTATAAGATACGTATTTGGTAGGTGACTATAAGGTAATTTATCTATAAGATACGTGTCTTTGGTAGGTGACTATGATGTAATTTATCTATAAGATACGTGTCTTTGCTAGGTGACTATAATGTAATTTATCTATAAGATACGTGTCTTTGGTAGGTGACTGTAAGGTAATTTATCTATAAGATACGTGTCTTTGGTAGGTGACTGTAAGGTAATTTATCTATAAGATACGTGTCTTTGGTAGGTGACTGTAAGGTAATTTATCTATAAGATACGTGTCTTTGCTAGGTGACTGTAAGGTAATTTATCTATAAGATACGTGTCTTTGCTAGGTGACTGTAAGGTAATTTATCTATAAGATACGTGTCTTTGCTAGGTGACTATAAGGTAATTTATCTATAAGATACGTGTCTTTGGTAGGTGACTGTAAGGTAATTTATCTATAAGATACGTGTCTTTGCTAGGTGAATATAATGTAATTTATCTATAAGATACGTGTCTTTGCTAGGTGACTATAAGGTAATTTATCTATAAGATACGTGTCTTTGCAAGGTGACTATAAGGTAATTTATCTATAAGATACGGGTCTTTGGTAGGTGACTATAAGGTAATTTATCTATAAGATACATGTCTTTGGTAGGTGACTATAATGTAATTTATCTATAAGATACGTGTCTTTGGTAGGTGACTATGAGGTAATTTATCTATAAGATACGTGTCTTTGGTAGGTGACTGTAAGGTAATTTATCTATAAGATACGTGTCTTTGCTAGGTGACTATGATGTAATTTATCTATAAGATACGTGTCTTTGCTAGGTGACTATAATGTAATTTATCTATAAGATACGTGTCTTTGGTAGGTGACTGTAAGGTAATTTATCTATAAGATACGTGTCTTTGGTAGGTGACTATAAGGTAATTTATCTATAAGATACGTGTCTTTGGTAGGTGACTGTAAGGTAATTTATCTATAAGATACGTGTCTTTGCTAGGTGACTATAATGTAATTTATCTATAAGATACGTGTCTTTGCTAGGTGACTATAAGGTAATTTATCTATAAGATACGTGTCTTTGGTAGGTGACTATAAGGTAATTTATCTATAAGATACGTGTCTTTGGTAGGTGACTGTAATGTAATTTATCTATAAGATACGTGTCTTTGGTAGGTGACTATAAGGTAATTTATCTATAAGATACGTGTCTTTGCTAGGTGACTATAATGTAATTTATCTGTAAGATACGTGTCTTTGGTAGGTGACTATAATGTAATTTATCTATAAGATACGTGTCTTTGCTAGGTGACTATAAGGTAATTTATCTATAAGATACGTGTCTTTGGTAGGTGACTATAAGGTAATTTATCTATAAGATACGTGTCTTTGGTAGGTGACTGTAAGGTAATTTATCTATAAGATACGTGTCTTTGGTAGGTGACTGTAAGGTAATTTATCTATAAGATACGTGTCTTTGGTAGGTGACTGTAAGGTAATTTATCTATAAGATACGTGTCTTTGGTAGGTGACTGTAAGGTAATTTATCTATAAGATACGTGTCTTTGCTAGGTGACTGTAAGGTAATTTATCTATAAGATACGTGTCTTTGCTAGGTGACTGTAAGGTAATTTATCTATAAGATACGTGTCTTTTGCTAGGTGACTGTAATGTAATTTATCTATAAGATACGTGTCTTTGCTAGGTGACTGTAAGGTAATTTATCTATAAGATACGTGTCTTTGCTAGGTGACTATAATGTAATTTATCTGTAAGATACGTGTCTTTGCTAGGTGACTGTAAGGTAATTTATCTATAAGATACGTGTCTTTGCTAGGTGACTATAAGGTAATTTATCTATAAGATACGTGTCTTTGCTAGGTGACTATAATGTAATTTATCTATAAGATACGTGTCGTTGCTAGGTGACTATAATGTAATTTATCTATAAGATAGGTGTCTTTGCTAGGTGACTATAAGGTAATTTATCTATAAGATACGTGTCTTTGCTAGGTGACTATAAGGTAATTTAACTATAAGATACGTGTCTTTCCTAGGTGACTGTAAGGTAATTTATCTATAAGATACGTGTCTTTGGTAGGTGACTATAAGGTAATTTATCTATAAGATACGTGTCTTTGGTAGGTGACTATAATGTAATTTATCTATAAGATACGTGTCTTTGGTAGGTGACTATAAGGTAATTTATCTATAAGATACGTGTCTTTGGTAGGTGACTGTAAGGTAATTTATCTATAAGATACGTGTCTTTGGTAGGTGACTGTAAGGTAATTTATCTATAAGATACGTGTCTTTGGTAGGTGACTGTAAGGTAATTTATCTATAAGATACGTGTCTTTGGTAGGTGACTGTAAGGTAATTTATCTATAAGATACGTGTCTTTGCTAGGTGACTGTAAGGTAATTTATCTATAAGATACGTGTCTTTGCTAGGTGACTGTAAGGTAATTTATCTATAAGATACGTGTCTTTTGCTAGGTGACTGTAATGTAATTTATCTATAAGATACGTGTCTTTGCTAGGTGACTGTAAGGTAATTTATCTATAAGATACGTGTCTTTGCTAGGTGACTATAATGTAATTTATCTGTAAGATACGTGTCTTTGCTAGGTGACTGTAAGGTAATTTATCTATAAGATACGTGTCTTTGCTAGGTGACTATAAGGTAATTTATCTATAAGATACGTGTCTTTGCTAGGTGACTATAATGTAATTTATCTATAAGATACGTGTCTTTGCTAGGTGACTATAATGTAATTTATCTATAAGATAGGTGTCTTTGCTAGGTGACTATAAGGTAATTTATCTATAAGATACGTGTCTTTGCTAGGTGACTATAAGGTAATTTAACTATAAGATACGTGTCTTTGCTAGGTGACTGTAAGGTAATTTATCTATAAGATACGTGTCTTTGCTAGGTGACTATAATATAATTTATCTATAAGATACGTGTCTTTTGTAGGTGACTATAAGGTAATTTATCTATAAGATACGTGTCTTTGGTAGGTGACTGTAAGGTAATTTATCTATAAGATACGTGTCTTTGGTAGGTGACTGTAAGGTAATTTATCTATATGATACGTGTCTTTGCTAGGTGACTATAATGTAATTTATCTATAAGATACGTGTCTTTGGTAGGTGACTATAATGTAATTTATCTATAAGATACGTGTCTTTGCTAGGTGACTATAAGGTAATTTATCTATAAGATACGTGTCTTTGGTAGGTGACTGTAAGGTAATTTATCTATAAGATACGTGTCTTTGGTAGGTGACTGTAAGGTAATTTATCTATAAGATACGTGTCTTTGGTAGGTGACTGTAAGGTAATTTATCTATAAGATACGTGTCTTTGGTAGGTGACTGTAAGGTAATTTATCTATAAGATACGTGTCTTTGGTAGGTGACTGTAAGGTAATTTATCTATAAGATACGTGTCTTTGGTAGGTGACTGTAAGGTAATTTATCTATAAGATACGTGTCTTTGCTAGGTGACTGTAAGGTAATTTATCTATAAGATACGTGTCTTTGCTAGGTGACTATAATGTAATTTATCTGTAAGATACGTGTCTTTGCTAGGTGACTGTAAGGTAATTTATCTATAAGATACGTGTCTTTGCTAGGTGACTATAATGTAATTTATCTATAAGATACGTGTCTTTGCTAGGTGACTATAAGGTAATTTATCTATAAGATACGTGTCTTTGGTAGGTGACTATAAGGTAATTTATCTATAAGATACGTGTCTTTGGTAGGTGACTATAATGTAATTTATCTATAAGATACGTGTCTTTGGTAGGTGACTATAAGGTAATTTATCTATAAGATACGTGTCTTTGCTAGGTGACTATAATGTAATTTATCTGTAAGATACGTGTCTTTGGTAGGTGACTATAATGTAATTTATCTATAAGATACGTGTCTTTGCTAGGTGACTATAAGGTAATTTATCTATAAGATACGTGTCTTTGGTAGGTGACTGTAAGGTAATTTATCTATAAGATACGTGTCTTTGGTAGGTGACTATAAGGTAATTTATCTATAAGATACGTGTCTTTGGTAGGTGACTGTAAGGTAATTTATCTATAAGATACGTGTCTTTGGTAGGTGACTGTAAGGTAATTTATCTATAAGATACGTGTCTTTGCTAGGTGACTGTAAGGTAATTTATCTATAAGATACGTGTCTTTGCTAGGTGACTGTAAGGTAATTTATCTATAAGATACGTGTCTTTTGCTAGGTGACTGTAATGTAATTTATCTATAAGATACGTGTCTTTGCTAGGTGACTGTAAGGTAATTTATCTATAAGATACGTGTCTTTGCTAGGTGACTATAATGTAATTTATCTGTAAGACACGTGTCTTTGCTAGGTGACTGTAAGGTAATTTATCTATAAGATACGTGTCTTTGCTAGGTGACTATAAGGTAATTTATCTATAAGATACGTGTCTTTGCTAGGTGACTATAATGTAATTTATCTATAAGATAGGTGTCTTTGCTAGGTGACTATAAGGTAATTTATCTATAAGATACGTGTCTTTGCTAGGTGACTATAAGGTAATTTAACTATAAGATACGTGTCTTTCCTAGGTGACTGTAAGGTAATTTATCTATAAGATACGTGTCTTTGCTAGGTGACTATAATATAATTTATCTATAAGATACGTGTCTTTTGTAGGTGACTATAAGGTAATTTATCTTTAAGATACGTGTCTTTGGTAGGTGACTGTAAGGTAATTTATCTATAAGATACGTGTCTTTGGTAGGTGACTGTAAGGTAATTTATCTATATGATACGTGTCTTTGCTAGGTGACTATAATGTAATTTATCTATAAGATACGTGTCTTTGGTAGGTGACTATAATGTAATTTATCTATAAGATACGTGTCTTTGCTAGGTGACTATAAGGTAATTTATCTATAAGATACGTGTCTTTGGTAGGTGACTATAAGGTAATTTATCTATAAGATACGTGTCTTTGGTAGGTGACTGTAAGGTAATTTATCTATAAGATACGTGTCTTTGGTAGGTGACTGTAAGGTAATTTATCTATAAGATACGTGTCTTTGGTAGGTGACTGTAAGGTAATTTATCTATAAGATACGTGTCTTTGCTAGGTGACTGTAAGGTAATTTATCTATAAGATACGTGTCTTTGCTAGGTGACTATAATGTAATTTATCTGTAAGATACGTGTCTTTGCTAGGTGACTGGAAGGTAATTTATCTATAAGATACGTGTCTTTGCTAGGTGACTATAAGTTAATTTATCTATAAGATACGTGTCTTTGGTAGGTGACTATAAGGTAATTTATCTATAAGATACGTGTCTTTGGTAGGTGACTGTAAGGTAATTTATCTATAAGATACGTGTCTTTGGTAGGTGACTGCAAGGTAATTTATCTATAAGATACGTGTCTTTGGTAGGTGACTGTAAGGTAATTTATCTATAAGATACGTGTCTTTGGTAGGTGACTGTAAGGTAATTTATCTATAAGATACGTGTCTTTGCTAGGTGACTGTAAGGTAATTTATCTATAAGATACGTGTCTTTGCTAGGTGACTGTAAGGTAATTTATCTATAAGATACGTGTCTTTGCTAGGTGACTGTAAGGTAATTTATCTATAAGATACGTGTCTTTGGTAGGTGACTGTAAGGTAATTTATCTATAAGATACGTGTCTTTGCTAGGTGAATATAATGTAATTTATCTATAAGATACGTGTCTTTGCTAGGTGACTATAAGGTAATTTATCTATAAGATACGTGTCTTTGCAAGGTGACTATAAGGTAATTTATCTATAAGATACGGGTCTTTGGTAGGTGACTATAAGGTAATTTATCTATAAGATACATGTCTTTAGTAGGTGACTATAATGTAATTTATCTATAAGATACGTGTCTTTGGTAGGTGACTATAAGGTAATTTATCTATAAGATACGTGTCTTTGGTAGGTGACTATAAGGTAATTTATCTATAAGATACGTGTCTTTGGTAGGTGACTATAAGGTAATTTATCTATAAGATACGTGTCTTTGGTAGGTGACTATAAGGTAATTTATCTATAAGATACGTGTCTTTGGTAGGTGACTATAATGTAATTTATCTATAAGATACGTGTCTTTGCTAGGTGACTGTAATGTAATTTATCTATAAGATACGTGTCTTTGCTAGGTGACTGTAAGGTAATTTATCTATAAGATACGTGTCTTTGCTAGGTGACTATAAGGTAATTTATCTATAAGATACGTGTCTTTGCTAGGTGACTGTAAGGTAATTTATCTATAAGATACGTGTCTTTGGTAGGTGACTGTAAGGTAATTTATCTATAAGATACGTGTCTTTGGTAGGTGACTGTAAGATAATTTATCTATAAGATACATGTCTTTGGTAGGTGACTGTAAGGTAATTTATCTATAAGATACGTGTCTTTGCTAGGTGACTGTAAGGTAATTTATCTATAAGATACGTGTCTTTGCTAGGTGACTATAATGTAATTTATCTATAAGATACGTGTCTTTGCTAGGTGACTATAATATAATTTATCTATAAGATACGTCTCTTTGGTAGGTGACTATAAGGTAATTTATCTATAAGATACGTGTCTTTTCTAGGTGACTATAAGGTAATTTATCTATAAGATACGTGTCTTTGGTAGGTGACTGTAAGGTAATTTATCTATAAGATACGTGTCTTTGCTAGGTGACTATAATGTAATTTATCTATAAGATACGTGTCTTTGCTAGGTGACTATAAGGTAATTTATCTATAAGATACGTGTCTTTGCTAGGTGACTATAAGGTAATTTATCTATAAGATACGTGTCTTTGCTAGGTGACTATAATGTAATTTATCTATAAGATACGTGTCTTTGGTAGGTGACTATAAGGTAATTTATCTATAAGATACGTGTTTGGTAGGTGACTATAAGGTAATTTATCTATAAGATACGTGTCTTTGGTAGGTGACTATGATGTAATTTATCTATAAGATACGTGTCTTTGCTAGGTGACTATAATGTAATTTATCTATAAGATACGTGTCTTTGGTAGGTGACTGTAAGGTAATTTATCTATAAGATACGTGTCTTTGGTAGGTGACTGTAAGGTAATTTATCTATAAGATAAGTGTCTTTGGTAGGTGACTGTAAGGTAATTTATCTATAAGATACGTGTCTTTGCTAGGTGACTGTAAGGTAATTTATCTATAAGATACGTGTCTTTGCTAGGTGACTGTAAGGTAATTTATCTATAAGATACGTGTCTTTGCTAGGTGACTATAAGGTAATTTATCTATAAGATACGTGTCTTTGGTAGGTGACTGTAAGGTAATTTATCTATAAGATACGTGTCTTTGCTAGGTGAATATAATGTAATTTATCTATAAGATACTTGTCTTTGCTAGGTGACTATAAGGTAATTTATCTATAAGATACGTGTCTTTGCAAGGTGACTATAAGGTAATTTATCTATAAGATACGGGTCTTTGGTAGGTGACTATAAGGTAATTTATCTATAAGATACATGTCTTTGGTAGGTGACTATAATGTAATTTATCTATAAGATACGTGTCTTTGGTAGGTGACTGTAAGGTAATTTATCTATAAGATACGTGTCTTTGGTAGGTGACTATAATGTAATTTATCTATAAGATACGTGTCTTTGGTAGGTGACTATGAGGTAATTTATCTATAAGATACGTGTCTTTGGTAGGTGACTGTAAGGTAATTTATCTATAAGATACGTGTCTTTGCTAGGTGACTATGAGGTAATTTATCTATAAGATACGTGTCTTTGCTAGGTGACTATAAGGTAATTTATCTATAAGATACGTGTCTTTGGTAGGTGACTATAAGGTAATTTATCTATAAGATACGTAGGATATTTTTTCTCTAAGATACGTGTCTTGGCTAGGTGACTATAGGATATTATTTGTTGAGTTTTATGTATTTTCTGTCTAACTGAAGGGTATTTTTTTCTAGATTGTTCTGGTTTCAGTGTAGGGTATTTTTTTTCTATAGGATCCATATATTCTGGTGACTGTAGGGCTTTTCCTATATGATTTGTGTCCTGGCCATGTGAATAGGTTTTTGTATTCTATAAGGTTTGCATCTCTGTTGGGTTATTCTATGATATTGTTCTTGTTCTCTGTGATCTGTGTATCTGCTGGGTTCTGTGATATTTTCCTTGTTCTCTGTGATCTGTGTATTTGCTGGGTTGTTCTATGATATTGTTCTTGTTCTCTGTGATCTATGTATCTGCTGGGTTATTCTATGATATTGTTCTTGTTCTCTGTGATCTGTGTATCTGCTGGGTTGTTCTATGATATTGGTCTTGTTCTCTGTGATCTGTGTATCTGCTGGATTATTCTATGATATTGTTCTTGTTCTCTGTGATCTGTGTATCTGCTGGGATGTTCTATGATATTGTTCTTGTTCTCTGTGATCTGTGTATCTGCTGGGTTGTTCTATGATATTGTTCTTGTTCTCTGTGATCTATGTATCTGCTGGGTTGTACTATGATATTGTTCTTGTTCTCTGTGATCTATGTATCTGCTGGGATGTTCTATGATATTGTTAATGTTCTCTGTGATCTGTGTATCTGCTGGGTTATTTTATGATATTGTTCTTCTTCTCTGTGATCTATGTATCTGCTGGGTTGTTCTATGATATTGTTCTTGTTCTCTGTGATCTGTGTATCTGCTGGGTTGTACTATGATATTGTTCTTGTTCTCTGTGATCTGTGTATCTGCTGGGTTATTCTATGATATTGTTCTTGTTCTCTGTGATCTGTGTATCTGCTGGGATGTTCTATGATATTGTTCTTGTTCTCTGTGATCTGTGTATCTGCTGGGTTGTTCTATGATATTGTTCTTGTTCTCTGTGATCTATGTATCTGCTGGGTTGTACTATGATATTGTTCTTGTTCTCTGTGATCTATGTATCTGCTGGGATGTTCTATGATATTGTTAATGTTCTCTGTGATCTGTGTATCTGCTGGGTTATTTTATGATATTGTTCTTTTTCTCTGTGATCTATGTATCTGCTGGGTTGTACTATGATATTGTTCTTGTTCTCTGTGATCTATGTATCTGCTGGGATGTTCTATGATATTGTTAATGTTCTCTGTGATCTGTGTATCTGCTGGGTTATTTTATGATATTGTTCTTCTTCTCTGTGATCTGTGTATCTGCTGGGTTGTTCTATGATATTGTTCTTGTTCTCTGTGATCTGTGTATCTGCTGGGTTGTTCTATGATATTGTTCTCTGTGATCTGTGTATCTGCTGGGTTATTCTATGATGTTGCTCTTGTTCTCTGTTATCTGCGTATCTGCTGGGTTGTTCTATGATATTGTTCTTCTCCTCTGTCATCTGTGCATCTGCTGGGTTGTACTTATGATATTGCTCTTGTTCTCTGTGATCTGGGTATCTGCTGGGTTGTTCTATGATATTGTTCTTGTTCTCTGTGATCTGTGTATCTGCTGGGTTGTTCTGTGGTATTGTTCTTGTTCTCTGTGATCTGTGTATCTGCTGGGTTATACTATGATATTGTTCTTGTTCTGTGTGATCTGTGTATCTGCTGGGATGTTCTATGATATTGTTCTTGTTCTCTGTGATCTGTGTATCTGCTGAGTTGTACTTATGATATTGCTCTTGTTCTCTGTGATCTGTGTATCTGCTGAGTTGTACTTATGATATTGCTCTTGTTCTCTGTGATCTGTGTATCTGCTGGGTTGTTCTATGATATTGTTCTCTGTGATCTATGTATTTGCTGGGTTGTACTATGATATTGTTCTTGTTCTCTGTGATCTATGTATCTGCTGGGATGTTCTATGATATTGTTCTGGTTCTCTGTGATCTGTGTATCTGCTGGGTTGTACTATGATATTGTTCTTGTTATCTGTGATCTGTGTATCTGCTGGGTTGTTCTATGATATTGTTCTTGTTCTCTGTGATCTGTGTATCTGCTGGGTTTTTCTGTGATATTGTTCTTGTTCTCTGTGATCTGTGTATCTGCTGGGTTGTACTTATGATATTGTTCTTGTTCTCTGTCATCTGTGTATCTGCTGGGTTGTTCTATGATATTGTTCTTGTTCTCTGTGATCTATGTATCTGCTGGGTTGTACTTATGATATTGTTCTTGTTCTCTGTGATCTGTGTATCTGCTGGGTTGTACTATGATATTGTTCTTGTTCTCTGTGATCTGTGTATCTGCTGGGTTGTACTATGATATTGTTCTTGTTCTCTGTGATCTGTGTATCTGCTGGGTTGTTCTATGATATTGTTCTTGTTCTCTGTGATCTGTGTATCTGCTGGGTTGTACTATGATATTGTTCTTGTTCTCTGTGATCTATGTATCTGCTGGGTTGTACTTATGATATTGTTCTTGTTCTCTGTGATCTGTGTATCTGCTGGGTTGTACTATGATATTGTTCTTGTTCTCTGTGATCTGTGTATCTGCTGGGTTGTACTTATGATATTGTTCTTGTTCTCTGTGATCTTTGTATCTGCTGGGTTGTTCTATGATATTGTTCTTGTTCTCTGTGATCTGTGTATCTGCTGGGTTGTTCTATGATATTGTTCTTGTTCTCTGTGATCTGTGTATCTGCTGGGTTGTTCTATGATATTGCTCTTATTCTCTGTGATCTGTGTATCTGCTGGGTTGTTCTATGATATTGTTCTTGTTCTCTGTGATCTGTGTATCTGCTGGGTTGTTCTATGATATTGCTCTTATTCTCTGTGATCTGCGTATCTGCTGGGTTTTTCTGTGATATTGTTCTTGTTCTCTGTGATCTGTGTATCTGCTGGGTTGTTCTATGATATTGCTCTTATTCTCTGTAATCTGCGTATCTGCTGGGTTTTTCTGTGATATTGTTCTTGTTCTCTGTGATCTGTGTATCTGCTGGGTTGTTCTATGATATTGTTCTTGTTCTCTGTGATCTGTGTATCTGCTGGGTTGTACTTATGATATTGTTCTTGTTCTCTGTGATCTGTGTATCTGCTGGGTTATTCTATGATATTGTTCTTCTTCTCTGTGATCTGTGTATCTGCTGGGTTGTTCTATGATATTGTTCTTGTTCTCTGTGATCTGTGTATCTGCTGGGTTGTTCTATGATATTGCTCTTATTCTCTGTGATCTGTGTATCTGCTGGGTTGTTCTATGATATTGTTCTTGTTCTCTGTGATCTGTGTATCTGCTGGGTTGTTCTATAATATTGCTCTTATTCTCTGTGATCTGTGTATCTGCTGGTTGTTCTATGATATTGCTCTTATTCTCTGTGATCTGTGTATCTGCTGGGTTTTTCTGTGATATTGTTCTTGTTCTCTGTGATCTATGTGTCTGCTGGGTTATACTATGATATTGTTCTTGTTCTCTGTGATCTGTGTATCTGCTGGGATGTTCTATGATATTGTTCTTGTTCTCTGTGATCTGTGTATCTGCTGGGTTGTTCTATGATATTGTTCTTGTTCTCTGTGATCTGTGTATCTGCTGGGTTGTACTATGATATTGTTCTTGTTCTCTGTGATCTGTGTATCTGCTGGGTTGTACTTATGATATTGTTCTTGTTCTCTGTGATCTCTGTATCTGCTGGGTTTTTCTGTGATATTGTTCTTGTACTCTGTGATCTGAGTATCTGCTGGGTTATTCTATGATATTGTTCTTGTTCTCTGTGATCTGTGTATCTGCTGGGATGTTCTATGATATTGTTCTTGTTCTCTGTGATCTATGTATCTGCTGGGATGTTCTATGATATTGTTCTTGTTCTCTGTGATCTGTGTATCTGCTGGGTTGTTCTATGATATTGTTCTTGTTCTCTGTGATCTGTGTATCTGCTGGGTTGTACTATGATATTGTTCTTGTTCTCTGTGATCTGTGTATCTGCTGGGTTGTACTTATGATATTGTTCTTGTTCTCTGTGATCTCTGTATCTGCTGGGTTTTTCTGTGATATTGTTCTTGTACTCTGTGATCTGAGTATCTGCTGGGTTATTCTATGATATTGTTCTTGTTCTCTGTGATCTGTGTATCTGCTGGGATGTTCTATGATATTGTTCTTGTTCTCTGTGATCTATGTATCTGCTGGGATGTTCTATGATATTGTTCTTGTTCTCTGTGATCTATGTATCTGCTGGGTTGTACTATTATATTGTTCTTGTTCTCTGTTATTTGTGTATCTGCTGGGTTGTACTTATGATATTGTTCTTGTTCTCTGTGATCTGTGTATCTGCCGGGTTGTTCTATGATATTGCTCTTGTTCTCTGTGATCTGGGTATCTGCTGGGGTGTTCTATGATATTGTTCTTGTTCTGTGTGATCTATGTATCTGCTGGGATGTTCTATGATATTGTTCTTGTTCTCTGTGATCTGCGTATCTGCTGGGTTGTACTTATGATATTGTTCTTTTTCTCTGTGATCTGTGTATCTGTTGGGTTGTTCTATGATATTGTTCTTGTTCTCTGTGATCTGCGTATCTGCTGGGTTGTACTATGATATTGTTCTTGTTCTCTGTTATTTGTGTATCTGCTGGGTTGTACTTATGATATTGCTCTTGTTCTCTGTGATCTGTGTATCTGCTGGGGTGTTCTATGATATTGTTCTTGTTCTGTGTGATCTCTGTATCTGCTGGGTTATTCTATGATATTCTTGTTCTCTGTGATCTGTGTATCTGCTGGGTTGTACTATGATATTGCTCTTGTTCTCTGTGATCTATGTATCTGCTGGGATGTTCTATGATATTGTTCTTGTTCTCTGTGATCTCTGTATCTGCTGGGTTTTTCTATGATATTGTTCTTGTTCTCTGTGATCTGTGTATCTGCTGGGTTGTACTATGATATTGTTCTTGTTCTCTGTGATCTGTGTATCTGCTGGGTTATTCTATGATATTGTTCTTGTTCTCTGTGATCTCTGTATCTGCTGGGTTTTTCTATGATATTGTTCTTGTTCTCTGTGATCTGTGTATCTGCTGGCTTGTACTATGATATTGCTCTTGTTCTCTGTGATCTATTTATCTGCTGGGATGTTCTATGATATTGTTCTTGTTCTCTGTGATCTGGGTATCTGCTGGGTTATTCTATGATATTGTTCTTGTTCTCTGTGATCTCTGTATCTGCTGGGTTTTTCTATGATATTGCTCTTGTTCTCTGTGATCTGTGTATCTGCTGGGTTATACTATGATATTGTTCTTGTTCTCTGTGATCTGAGTATCTGCTGGGTTGTTCTATGATATTGTTCTTGTTCTCTGTGATCTGAGTATCTGCTGGGTTGTTCTATGATATTGTTCTTGTTCTCTGTGATCTGAGTATCTGCTGGGTTGTTCTATGATATTGTTCTTGTTCTGTGTGATCTCTGTATCTGCTGGGTTATTCTATGATATTGTTCTTGTTCTCTGTGATCTGTGTATCTGCTGGGTTATTCTGTGATATTGTTCTTGTTCTCTGTGTATCTGCTGGGTTGTTCTTATGATATTGTTCTTGTTCTCTCTGATCTGTGTATCTGCTGGGTTGTTCTATGATAGTGTTCTTGTTCTGTGTGATCTCTGTATCTGCTGGGTTATTCTGTGATATTGTTCTTGTTCTCTGTGTATCTGCTGGGTTGTTCTTATGATATTGTTCTTGTTCTCTGTGATCTGTGTATCTGCTGGGTTGTACTATGATAGTGTTCTTGTTCTCTGTGATCTGTGTATCTGCTGGGTTGTTCTATGATATTGTTCTTGTTCTCTGTGATCTGTGTATCTGCTGGATTGTACTTATGATATTGTTCTTGTTCTCTCTGATCTGTGTATCTGCTGGGTTGTTCTGTGATATTGTTCTTATTCTCTGTGATCTGTGTATCTGCTGGGTTGTTCTATGATATTGTTCTTGTTCTCTGTGATCTGTGTATCTGCTGGGTTATACTATGATGTTGTTCTTATTCTCTGTGATCTGTGTATCTGCTGGGTTGTTCTATGATATTGTTCTTGTTCTCTGTGATCTGTGTATCTGCTGGGTTGTTCTATGATATTGTTCTTGTTCTCTGTGATCTGTGTATCTGCTGGGTTGTACTTATGATATTGTTCTTGTTCTCTGTGATCTGTGTATCTGCTGGGTTGTTCTATGATATTGTTCTTGTTCTCTGTGATCTGTGTATCTGCTGGGTTGTTCTATGATATTGTTCTTGTTCTCTGTGATCTGTGTATCTGCTGGGTTGTACTTATGATATTGTTCTTGTTCTCTGTGATCTATGTATCTGCTTGGTTGTTCTATGATATTGTTCTTGTTCTCTGTGATCTGTGTATCTGCTGGGTTGTACTTATGATATTGTTCTTGTTCTCTGTGATCTATGTATCTGCTGGGTTATTCTATGATATTGTTCTTGTTCTCTGTGATCTATGTCTCTGCTGGGTTATTCTATGATATTGTTCTTGTTCTCTGTGATCTGTGTATCTGCTGGGTTATACTATGATATTGTTCTTGTTCTCTGTGATCTGTGTATCTGCTGGTTTGTACTTATGATATTGTTCTTGTTTTCTGTGATCTATGTATCTGCTGGGTTGTTCTATGATATTGTTCTTGTTCTCTGTGATCTATGTATCTGCTGGGTTGTACTATGATATTGCTCTTGTTCTCTGTGATCTGTGTATCTGCTGGGTTGTTCTATGATATTGTTCTTGTTCTCTGTGATCTGTGTATCTGCTGGGTTGTTCTATGATATTGTTCTTGTTCTCTTTGATCTGTGTATCTGCTGGGTTGTACTTATGATATTGTTCTTGTTCTCTGTGATCTGTGTATCTGCTGAGTTTTTCTATGATATTGTTCTTTTTCTCTGTGATCTGTGTATCTGCTGGGTTGTACTATGATATTGTTCCTGTTCTCTGTGATCTCGGTATCTGCTGGGTTGTTCTATGATATTGTTCTTGTTCTCTGTGATCTGTGTATCTGCTGGGTTATTCTATGATATTGTTCTTGTTCTCTGTGATCTGTTTATCTGCTGGGTTATTCTCTGATATTGTTCTTGTTCTCTGTGATCTGTGTATCTGATGGGTTGTTCTATGATATTGTTCTTGTTCTCTGTGATCTGTATCTGCTGAGTTTTTCTATGATATTGTTCTTTTTCTCTGTGATCTGTGTATCTGCTGGGTTGTTCTATGATATTGTTCTTCTCCTCTGTCATCTGTGTATCTGCTGGGTTGTACTATGATATTGTTCTTGTTCTCTGTGATCTGTGTATCTGCTGCGTTATTCTATGATATTGTTCTTGTTCTCTGTGATCTGGGTATCTGCTGGGTTGTTCTATGATATTGTTCTTGTTCTCTGTGATCTGGGTATCTGCTGGGTTATTCTATGATATTGTTCTTGTTCTCTGTGATCTGTGTATCTGATGGGTTGTTCTATGATATTGTTCTTGTTCTCTGTGATCTGTGTATCTGCTGAGTTTTTCTATGATATTTTTCTTTTTCTCTGTGATCTGGGTATATGCTGGGTTATTCTATGATATTGTTCTTGTTCTCTGTGATCTGTGTATCTGCTGGGTTGTTCTATGATATTGTTCTTGTTCTCTGTGATCTCTGTATCTGCTGGGTTATTCTATGATATTGCTCTTGTTCTCTGCGATCTGAGTATCTGCTGGGTTATACTGTGATATTGTTCTTGTTCTCTGTGATCTGTGTATCTGCTGGGTTGTTCTTATGATATTGTTCTTGTTCTCTCTTATCTCTGTATTTGCTGGGTTGTTCTATGATATTGTTCTCTGTGTATCTGCTGGGTTGTACTTATGATATTGTTCTTGTTCTCTGTGATCTGTGTATCTGCTGGGTTATTCTATGATATTGTTCTTGTTCTGTGTGATCTCTGTATTTGCTGGGTGCCTTTCGTTAGTTCAGTAAGGTCCACATCTTTTCTGAATGACTAGAGAGTACTTATTTTATTGGATAAAATTCAGGCATTTTTCTGAGTGACTATGTGTGTGTTTGACACTGTTTGATGCTGTATGCATGTGTTTGATGCTCTGTGTGTGTGTTTGATGCTGTGTTTGGTGCTGTGTGTGTGTATGTTTGATGCTGTGTGTGTTTGATGCTGTGTGTGTGTGTGTGTGTGTGTGTTGATGCTGTATGTGTATGTTTGATGCTGTGTTTGGTGCTGTGTGTGTATGTTTGATGCTGTGTTTGTGTTTGATGCTGTGTGTTTGAGTTTGATGCTGTGTTTGGTGTTGTGTGAGTGTATGTTTGATGCTGTGTGTGTTTGATGCTGTGTGTTTGTGTTTGATGCTGTGTTTGGTGCTGTGTGTGTATGTTTGATGGTGTGTTTGTGTTTGATGCTGTGTTTGATGCTGTGTGTGTGTTTGATGCTGTGTGTATGTGTGTGTTTGATACTGTGTTTGCTGCTGTGTGTGTTTGGTGTGTGTTTGTATTTGATGTTTTGTTTGGTGCTGTGTGTGTGTGATGCTGTGTTTGGTGCTGTGTGTGTGTTTGATGCTATGTTTGGTGCTGTGTATATGTGTGTTTGATGCTGTGTATGTGTTTGATGCTGTGTTTGGTGCTTTGTGTGTTTTTCGTGGTGTGTGTGTTTGTTTGATGCTGTATGAGTGGCACTTGTGTGTTAAGCCATTTTGTTTTTTCCTCAGTTGGATAGTCGGGGCAGGCCAACTGCCTGCATGATTTTCACGGAAGTAGCAGTACTGCAACTCCTGTGAAAATCACACCCCCATTGAATCACCCAATGGGAGAAGGAAATCCTCCTTACTGCCACCTCTGGGTGTGTGTGTCTCCTGAGGAGACATAAATTATGCAATGCGCCTTTCTCTTTGATATATATATATATATATATATATATATTTATATATATATTCTCACAACTGCAGTTTGTCCTAGAAAGTCTATCCATCAGATGTCTGATTCAGGAGATATTGGTAATATTCCTGTTCTAGAAGCTTTTACATTTTAGCTGTTTCTTTCAGTAGTTATTGATAATGTTCTTTTACTAGAAGGTGTGCATCTCAGCTGCCTAATTCAGTACATACTGATAATGTACTTGTACTACAAGGTGTGCATCTCTCCTGCCTAATTCGGTAGATACTGATAATGTACTTGTACTACAAGGTGTACATCTCTCCTGCCTAATTCAGTAGATACTGATAATGTACTTGTACTACAAGGTGTACATCTCAGCTGCCTAATTCAGTAGATACTGATAATGTACTTGTACTACAAGGTGTGCATCTCTCCTGCCTAATTCAGTAGATACTGATAATGTACTTGTACTACAAGGTGTACATCTCAGCTGCCTAATTCAGTAGATACTGATAATGTACTTGTACTACAAGGTGTGCATCTCAGCTTCCTAATTCAGTAGATACTGATAATGTACTTGTACTACAAGGTGTGCATCTCCGCTGCCTAATTCAGTAGATACTGATAATGTACTTGTACTACAAGTTGTACATCTCTCCTGCCTAATTCAGTAGATACTGATAATATACTTGTACTACAAGGTGTACATCTCTCCTGCCTAATTCAGTAGATACTGATAATGTACCTGTACTACAAGGTGTACATCTCAGCTGCCTAATTCAGTAGATACTGATAATGTACCTGTACTACAAGGTGTACATCTCAGCTGCCTAATTCAGTAGATACTGATAATGTACTTGTACTACAAGGTGTGCATCTCAGCTGCCTAATTCCGTAGATACTGATAATGTACTTGTACTACAAGGTGTGCATCTCAGCTGCCTAATTCAGTAGATACTGATAATGTACTTGTACTACAAGGTGTGCATCTCAGCTGCCTAATTCAGTAGATACTGATAATGTACTTGTACTACATGGTGTACATTTCAGCTGCCTAATTCAGTACATACTGATAATGTACTTGTACTACAAGGTGTGCATCTCTCCTGCCTAATTCAGTAGATACTGATAATGTACTTGTACTACAAGGTGTGCATCTCTCCTGCCTAATTCGGTAGATACTGATAATGTACTTGTACTACAAGGTGTACATCTCTCCTGCCTAATTCAGTAGATACTGATAATGTACTTGTACTACAAGGTGTACATATATCCTGCCTAATTCAGTAGATACTGATAATGTACCTGTACTACAAGGTGTACATCTATCCTGCCTAATTCAGTAGATGATGATAATGTACTTCTACTACAAGGTGTACATCTCAGCTGCCTAATTCAGTAGATACTGATAATGTACTTGTACTACAAGGTGTACATCTTAGCTGCCTAATTCAGTAGATGATGATAATGTACTTGTACTACAAGGTGTACATCTCAGCTGCCTAATTCAGTAGATACTGATAATATACTTGTACTACAAGGTGTACATCTCTCCTGCCTAATTCAGTAGATGATGATAATGTACTTGTACTACAAGGTGTACATCTCTCCTGCCTAATTCAGTAGATACTGATAATGTACTTGTACTACAAGGTGTACATCTCTCCTGCGTAATTCAGTAGATACTGATAATGTACTTGTACAACAAGGTGTACATCTCTCCTGCCTAATTCAGTAGATACTGATAATGTACCTGTACTACAAGGTGTGCATCTCAGCTGCCTACTTCAGTAGATACTGATAATATACTTGTACTACAAGGTGTACATCTCAGCTGCCTAATTCAGTAGATACTGATAATGTACTTGTACTACATGGTGTGCATCTCAGCTGCCTACTTCAGTAGATACTGATAATATACTTGTACTAAAAGGTGTACATCTCAGCTGCCTAATTCAGTAGATACTGATAATGTACTTGTACTACATGGTGTGCATCTCAGCTGCCTACTTCAGTAGATACTGATAATATACTTGTACTACAAGGTGTACATCTCAGCTGCCTAATTCAGTAGATGATGATAATGTACTTGTACTACAAGGTGTACATCTCACTGCCTAATTCAGTAGATACTGATAATGTACTTGTACTACAAGGTGTACATCTCTCCTGCCTAATTCAGTAGATACTGATAATGTACTTGTACTACAAGGTGTACATCTCAGCTGCCTAATTCAGTAGATGATGATAATGTACTTGTACTACAAGGTGTACATCTCAGCTGCCTAATTCAGTAGATGATGATAATGTACTTGAACTACAAGGTGTACATCTCAGCTGCCTAATTCAGTAGATACTGATAATGTACTTGTACTACAAGGTGTGCATCTCAGCTGCCTAATTCAGTAGATACTGATAATGTACTTGTACTACAAGGTGTACATCTCAGCTGCCTAATTCAGTAGATGATGATAATGTACTTGTACTACAAGGTGTACATCTCAGCTGCCTAATTCAGTAGATACTGATAATATACTTGTACTACAAGGTGTACATCTCTCCTGCCTAATTCAGTAGATGATGATAATGTACTTGTACTACAAGGTGTACATCTTTCCTGCCTAATTCAGTAGATACTGATAATGTACTTGTACTACAAGGTGTACATCTCTCCTGCGTAATTCAGTAGATACTGATAATGTACTTGTACTACATGGTGTACATTTCAGCTGCCTAATTCAGTACATACTGATAATGTACTTGTACTACAAGGTGTGCATCTCTCCTGCCTAATTCAGTAGATACTGATAATGTACTTGTACTACAAGGTGTGCATCTCTCCTGCCTAATTCGGTAGATACTGATAATGTACTTGTACTACAAGGTGTACATCTCTCCTGCCTAATTCAGTAGATACTGATAATGTACTTGTACTACAAGGTGTACATATATCCTGCCTAATTCAGTAGATACTGATAATGTACCTGTACTACAAGGTGTACATCTATCCTGCCTAATTCAGTAGATGATGATAATGTACTTCTACTACAAGGTGTACATCTCAGCTGCCTAATTCAGTAGATACTGATAATGTACTTGTACTACAAGGTGTACATCTTAGCTGCCTAATTCAGTAGATGATGATAATGTACTTGTACTACAAGGTGTACATCTCAGCTGCCTAATTCAGTAGATACTGATAATATACTTGTACTACAAGGTGTACATCTCTCCTGCCTAATTCAGTAGATGATGATAATGTACTTGTACTACAAGGTGTACATCTCTCCTGCCTAATTCAGTAGATACTGATAATGTACTTGTACTACAAGGTGTACATCTCTCCTGCGTAATTCAGTAGATACTGATAATGTACTTGTACAACAAGGTGTACATCTCTCCTGCCTAATTCAGTAGATACTGATAATGTACCTGTACTACAAGGTGTGCATCTCAGCTGCCTACTTCAGTAGATACTGATAATATACTTGTACTACAAGGTGTACATCTCAGCTGCCTAATTCAGTAGATACTGATAATGTACTTGTACTACATGGTGTGCATCTCAGCTGCCTACTTCAGTAGATACTGATAATATACTTGTACTACAAGGTGTACATCTCAGCTGCCTAATTCAGTAGATGATGATAATGTACTTGTACTACAAGGTGTACATCTCACTGCCTAATTCAGTAGATACTGATAATGTACTTGTACTACAAGGTGTACATCTCTCCTGCCTAATTCAGTAGATACTGATAATGTACTTGTACTACAAGGTGTACATCTCAGCTGCCTAATTCAGTAGATGATGATAATGTACTTGTACTACAAGGTGTACATCTCAGCTGCCTAATTCAGTAGATGATGATAATGTACTTGAACTACAAGGTGTACATCTCAGCTGCCTAATTCAGTAGATACTGATAATGTACTTGTACTACAAGGTGTGCATCTCAGCTGCCTAATTCAGTAGATACTGATAATGTACTTGTACTACAAGGTGTACATCTCAGCTGCCTAATTCAGTAGATGATGATAATGTACTTGTACTACAAGGTGTACATCTCAGCTGCCTAATTCAGTAGATACTGATAATATACTTGTACTACAAGGTGTACATCTCTCCTGCCTAATTCAGTAGATGATGATAATGTACTTGTACTACAAGGTGTACATCTTTCCTGCCTAATTCAGTAGATACTGATAATGTACTTGTACTACAAGGTGTACATCTCTCCTGCGTAATTCAGTAGATACTGATAATGTACTTGTACAACAAGGTGTACATCTCTCCTGCCTAATTCAGTAGATACTGATAATGTACCTGTACTACAAGGTGTGCATCTCAGCTGCCTACTTCAGTAGATACTGATAATATACTTGTACTACAAGGTGTACATCTCAGCTGCCTAATTCAGTAGATACTGATAATGTACTTGTACTACATGGTGTGCATCTCAGCTGCCTACTTCAGTAGATACTGATAATATACTTGTACTAAAAGGTGTACATCTCAGCTGCCTAATTCAGTAGATACTGATAATGTACTTGTACTACATGGTGTGCATCTCAGCTGCCTACTTCAGTAGATACTGATAATATACTTGTACTACAAGGTGTACATCTCAGCTGCCTAATTCAGTAGATGATGATAATGTACTTGTACTACAAGGTGTACATCTCACTGCCTAATTCAGTAGATACTGATAATGTACTTGTACTACAAGGTGTACATCTCTCCTGCCTAATTCAGTAGATACTGATAATGTACTTGTACTACAAGGTGTACATCTCAGCTGCCTAATTCAATAGATGATGATAATGTACTTGTACTACAAGGTGTACATCTCAGCTGCCTAATTCAGTAGATGATGATAATGTACTTGAACTACAAGGTGTACATCTCAGCTGCCTAATTCAGTAGATACTGATAATGTACTTGTACTACAAGGTGTGCATCTCAGCTGCCTAATTCAGTAGATACTGATAATGTACTTGTACTACAAGGTGTACATCTCAGCTGCCTAATTCAGTAGATGATGATAATGTACTTGTACTACAAGGTGTACATCTCAGCTGCCTAATTCAGTAGATACTGATAATATACTTGTACTACAAGGTGTACATCTCTCCTGCCTAATTCAGTAGATGATGATAATGTACTTGTACTACAAGGTGTACATCTCTCCTGCCTAATTCAGTAGATACTGATAATGTACTTGTACTACAAGGTGTACATCTCTCCTGCGTAATTCAGTAGATACTGATAATGTACTTGTACAACAAGGTGTACATCTCTCCTGCCTAATTCAGTAGATACTGATAATGTACCTGTACTACAAGGTGTGCATCTCAGCTGCCTACTTCAGTAGATACTGATAATATACTTGTACTACAAGGTGTACATCTCAGCTGCCTAATTCAGTAGATACTAATAATGTACTTGTACTACATGGTGTGCATCTCAGCTGCCTACTTCAGTAGATACTGATAATATACTTGTACTACAAGGTGTACATCTCAGCTGCCTAATTCAGTAGATACTGATAATGTACTTGTACTACAAGGTGTGCATCTCTCCTGCCTAATTCAGTAGATACTGATAATGTACTTGTACTACAAGGTGTACATCTCAGCTGCCTAATTCAGTAGATACTGATAATGTACTTGTACTACAAGGTGTACATCTCTCCTGCCTAATTCAGTAGATACTGATAATGTACTTGTACTACAAGGTGTACATCTCTCCTGCCTAATTCAGTAGATCCCGTACTACAAGGTGTACATCTCTCCTGCCTAATTCAGTAGATCCCAGTCTGATTTTGTAATGTCTCTTGTTCTTTAGACTCTGTGTCCCAGTAGTGTGATCCAATATGGACTGCTTCTCTTGTCCTACCAGTCTGATTCTTTAATGTCTATTGTTCTGTAGGCTCTTTGTCCCAGTAGTGTGATCCTATTTGGCCTGCTTCTCTTGTCCCACCAGTCTGATTCTGGACTATCTCTCGTTCTGTAGGCTCTATGTCCCAACAATGCTCCTCACACACTGCGCTCACCTCAGAGGAACTGTCACGAGGTTTAGCTGTTGAGAAATTTGATCTTGTGAAGAAATGGGGAATGAACACTTATAAAGTAAGTTTATTGTCCCATGTATGTTGTGTATTACTCCTGTATACCTTTCCTGAGTACACAGCCACTATGTTCCTTTCTGATATTACAAAATCTCCATGTCCTCATGTTGTTCCTCCGAAAACCTCTGTCCCTTCTTTCTTTCTTCCTTCCTTCCACAACATCCATGTTATCTTCCTTCTCCTTCTACGTCCCCAGTGTTGTATTCCTCCTCCTTCCACATCCCTAGTGTTGTATTCCTCCTCCTTCCACATCCCTAGTGTTGTATTCCTCCTCCTTCCACATCCCTAGTGTTGTATTCCTTCTCCTTCCACATCACTAGTGTTGTATTCCTCCTCCTTCTACATCCCTAGTGTTGTATTCCTCCTCCTTCCACATTCCTAGTGTTGTATTCCTCCTCCTTCCACATCCCTAGTGTTTTATTCCTCCTCCTTCCACATCCCTAGTGTTGTATTCCTCCTCCTTCCACATCCCCAGTGTTGTATTCATCCTCCTTCCACATCACTAGTGTTGTATTCCTCCTCCTTCCACATCCCTAGTGTTGTATTCCTTCTCCTTCCACATCCCTAGTGTTGTATTCCTCCTCCTTCCACATCCCCAGTGTTGTATTCCTCCTCCTTCCACATCCCTAGTGTTGTATTCCTTCTCCTTCCACATCCCCGGTGTTGTATTCCTCCTCCTTCCACATCCCTACTGTTGTATTCCTCCTCCTTCCACATCCCTAGTGTTGTATTCCTCCTCCTTCTACATCCCTAGTGTTGTATTCCTCCTCCTTCCACATCCCTAGTGTTGTATTCCTCCTCCTTCCACATCCCTAGTGCTGTATTCCTCCTCCTTCCACATCCCTAGTGCTGTATTCCTCCTCCTTCCACATCCCTAGTGTTGTATTCCTTCTCCTTCCACATCCCTAGTGTTGTATTCCTCCTCCTTCCACATCCCCAGTGTTGTATTCCTCCTCCTTCCACATCCCTAGTGTTGTATTCCTTCTCCTTCCACATCCCCAGTGTTGTATTCCTCCTCCTTCTACATCCCTAGTGTTGTATTCCTCCTCCTTCCACATCCCTAGTGTTGTATTCCTCCTCCTTCCACATCCCTAGTGCTGTATTCCTCCTCCTTCCACATCCCTAGTGTTGTATTCCTTCTCCTTCCACATCCCTAGTGTTGTATTCCTCCTCCTTCCACATCCCCAGTGTTGTATTCCTCCTCCTTCCACATCCCTAGTGTTGTATTCCTTCTCCTTCCACATCCCCAGTGTTGTATTCCTCCTCCTTCCACATCCCTAGTGTTGTATTCCTCATCCTTCCACATCCCTAGTGTTGTATTCCTCCTCCTTCCACATCCCCAGTGTTGTATTCCTCCTCCTTCCACATGCCTAGTGTTCTATTCCTCCTCCTTCCACATCCCTAGTGTTGTATTCCTCCTCCTTCCACATCCCTAGTGTTGTATTCCTCCTCCTTCCACATTCCTAGTGTTGTATTCCTCCTCCTTCCACATCCCTAGTGTTGTATTCCTCCTCCTTCCACATCCCTAGTGTTGTATTCCTCCTCCTTCCACATCCCTAGTGTTGTATTCCTCCTCCTTCCACATCCCTAGTGTTGTATTCCTTCTCCTTCCACATCCCTAGTGTTGTATTCCTCCTCCTTCCACATCCCTAGTGTTGTATTCCTCCTCCTTCCACATCCCTAGTGCTGTATTCCTCCTCCTTCCACATCCCTAGTGTTGTATTCCTCCTCCTTCCACATCCCTAGTGTTGTATTCCTCCTCCTTCCACATCCCTAGTGTTGTATTCCTCCTCCTTCCACATCCCTAGTGTTGTATTCCTCCTCCTTCCACATCCCTAGTGTTGTATTCCTCCTCCTTCCACATCCCTAGTGCTGTATTCCTCCTCCTTCCACATACCTAGTGTTGTATTCCTCCTCCTTCCACATCCCTAGTGTTGTATTCCTCCTCCTTCCACATCCCCAGTGTTGTATTCCTTCTCCTTCCACATCCCTAGTGTTGTATTCCTCCTCCTTCCACATCCCCAGTGCTGTATTCCTCCTACTTCCACATCCCTAGTGCTGTATTCCTCCTCCTTCCACATCCCCAGTGTTATATTCCTCCTCCTTCCACATCCCTAGTGTTGTATTCCTCCTCCTTCCACATCCCTAGTGTTGTATTCCTCCTCCTTCCACATCCCTAGTGTTGTATTCCTCCTCCTTCCACATCTCTAGTGTTGTATTCCTCCTCCTTCCACATCCCTAGTGTTGTATTCCTCCTCCTTCCACATCCCCAGTGTTGTATTCCTTCTCCTTCCACATCCCTAGTGTTGTATTCCTCCTCCTTCCACATCCCTAGTGTTGTATTCCTCCTCCTTCCACATCCCTAGTGCTGTATTCCTCTTCCTTCCACATCCCCAGTGTTGTATTCCTCCTCCTTCCACATCCCCAGTGTTGTATTCCTCCTCCTTCCACATCCCTAGTGCTGTATTCCTCCTCCTTCCACATCCCTAGTGTTGTATTCCTCCTCCTTCCACATTCCTAGTGTTGTATTCCTCCTCCTTCCACATCCCTAGTGCTGTATTCCTCTTCCTTCCACATCCCCAGTGTTGTATTCCTCCTCCTTCCACATCCCCAGTGTTGTATTCCTCCTCCTTCCACATCCCTAGTGCTGTATTCCTCCTCCTTCCACATCCCTAGTGTTGTATTCCTCCTCCTTCCACATCCCTAGTGCTGTATTCCTCCTCCTTCCACATCCCTAGTGTTGTATTCCTCCTCCTTCCACATCCCTAGTGCTGTATTCCTCTTCCTTCCACATCCCCAGTGTTGTATTCCTCCTCCTTCCACATCCCCAGTGTTATATTCCTCCTCCTTCCACATCCCTAGTGTTGTATTCCTCCTCCTTCCACATCCCTAGTGTTGTATTCCTCCTCCTTCCACATCCCTAGTGTTGTATTCCTCCTCCTTCCACATTCCTAGTGTTGTATTCCTCCTCCTTCCACATCCCTAGTGTTGTATTCCTCCTCCTTCCACATCCCTAGTGCTGTATTCCTCCTCCTTCCACATCCCTAGTGTTGTATTCCTCCTCCTTCCACATCCCTAGTGTTGTATTCCTCCTCCTTCCACATCCCCGGTGTTGTATTCCTTCTCCTTCCACATCCCTAGTGTTGTATTCCTCCTCCTTCCACATCCCTAGTGTTGTATTCCTCCTCCTTCCACATCCCTAGTGCTGTATTCCTCCTCCTTCCACATCCCTAGTGTTGTATTCCTCCTCCTTCCACATCCCTAGTGCTGTATTCCTCCTCCTTCCACATCCCTAGTGTTGTATTCCTCCTCCTTCCACATCCCTAGTGTTGTATTCCTCCTCCTTCCACATCCCTAGTGTTGTATTCCTTCTCCTTACACATCCCTAGTGCTGTATTCCTCCTCCTTCCACATCCCTAGTGTTGTATTCCTCCTCCTTCCACATCCCCAGTGTTGTATTCCTCCTCCTTCCACATCCCTAGTGTTGTATTCCTCCTCCTTCCACATTCCTAGTGTTGTATTCCTCATCCTTCCACATCCCTAGTGCTGTATTCCTTCTCCTTCCACATCCCTAGTGTTGTATTCCTCCTCCTTCCACATCCCTAGTGTTGTATTCCTTCTCCTTCCACATCCCCGGTGTTGTATTCCTCCTCCTTCCACATCCCTGGTGTTGTATTCCTCCTCCTTCCACATCCCTAGTGTTGTATTCCTCCTCCTTCCACATCCCCTAGTGTTGTATTCCTTCTCCTTCCACATCCCCAGTGTTGTATTCCTCCTCCTTCCACATCCCTAGTGTTGTGTTCCTCCTCCTTCCACATCCCTAGTGTTGTATTCCTCCTCCTTCCACATCCCTAGTGTTGTATTCCTCCTCCTTCCACATCCCTGGTGTTGTATTCCTCCTCCTTCCACATCCCTAGTGCTGTATTCCTTCTCCTTCCACATCCCCAGTGTTGTATTCCTCCTCCTTCCACATCCCCAGTGCTATATTCCTCCTCCTTCCACATCCCCTGTGTTGTATTCCTCCTCCTTCCACATCCCTAGTGTTGTATTCCTTCTCCTTCCACATCCCCAGTGTTGTATTCCTCCTCCTTCCACATCCCTAGTGTTGTATTCCTTCTCCTTCCACATCCCTAGTGTTGTATTCCTCCTCCTTCCACATCCCTAGTGCTGTATTCCTCCTCCTTCCACATCCCCGGTGTTGTATTCCTCCTCCTTCCACATCCCTAGTGTTGTATTCCTCCTCCTTCCACATCCCTAGTGTTGTATTCCTCCTCCTTCCACATTCCTAGTGTTGTATTCCTCCTCCTTCCACATCCCTAGTGTTGTATTCCTCCTCCTTCCACATCCCTAGTGTTGTATTCCTCCTCCTTCCACATCCCTAGTGTTGTATTCCTTCTCCTTCCACATCCCTAGTGTTGTATTCCTCCTCCTTCCACATCCCTAGTGTTGTATTCCTCCTCCTTCCACATCCCCAGTGTTGTATTCCGACTCCTTCCACATCCCCGGTGTTGTATTCCGACTCCTTCCACATCCCCGGTGTTGTATTCCTCCTCCTTCCACATCCCCGGTGTTGTATTCCTCCTCCTTCCACATCCCTAGTGCTGTATTCCTCCTCCTTCCACATCCCCAGTGTTGTATTCCGACTCCTTCCACATCCCTAGTGTTGTATTCCTCCTCCTTCCACATCCCTAGTGCTGTATTCCTCCTCCTTCCACATCCCCAGTGTTGTATTCCTCCTCCTTCCACATCCCTAGTGTTGTATTCCTCCTCCTTCCACATCCCTGGTGTTGTATTCCGACTCCTTCCACATCCCCGGTGTTGTATTCCTCCTCCTTCCACATCCCTAGTGCTGTATTCCTCCTCCTTCCACATCCCTAGTGTTGTATTCCTCCTCCTTCCACATCCCTAGTGTTGTATTCCTCCTCCTTCCACATCCCCAGTGTTATATTCCTCCTCCTTCCACATCCCCTGTGTTGTATTCCTCCTCCTTCCACATCCCTAGTGTTGTATTCCTTTTCCTTCCACATCCCCGGTGTTGTATTCCTCCTCCTTCCACATCCCTGGTGTTGTATTCCTCCTCCTTCCACATCCCTAGTGTTGTATTCCTCCTCCTTCCACATCCCCTAGTGTTGTATTCCTTCTCCTTCCACATCCCCAGTGTTGTATTCCTCCTCCTTCCACATCCCTAGTGTTGTGTTCCTCCTCCTTCCACATCCCTAGTGTTGTATTCCTCCTCCTTCCACATCCCTAGTGTTGTATTCCTCCTCCTTCCACATCCCTGGTGTTGTATTCCTCCTCCTTCCACATCCCTAGTGCTGTATTCCTTCTCCTTCCACATCCCTAGTGTTGTATTCCTTCTCCTTCCACATCCCTAGTGTTGTATTCCTCCTCCTTCCACATCCCTAGTGTTGTATTCCTCCTCCTTCCACATTCCTAGTGTTGTATTCCTTCTCCTTCCACATCCCTAGTGCTGTATTCCTCCGCCTTCCACATCCCTAGTGTTGTATTCCTCCACCTTCCACATCCCTACTGTTGTATTCCTCCTCCTTCCACATCCCTAGTGCTGTATTCCTTATCCTTCCACATCCCTAGTGCTGTATTCCTCCGCCTTCCACATCCCCAGTGTTGTATTCCTCCTCCTTCCACATCCCTAGTGCTGTATTCCTCCTCCTTCCACATCCCCAGTGTTGTATTCCTCCTCCTTCCACATCCCTAGTGTTGTATTCCTTCTCCTTCCACATCCCTAGTGCTGTATTCCTCCTCCTTCCACATCCCCTAGTGTTGTATTCCTCCTCCTTCCACATCCCTAGTGCTGTATTCCTCCTCCTTCCACATACCTAGTGTTGTATTCCTTCTCCTTCCACATCCCTAGTGTTGTATTCCTTCTCCTTCCACATCCCTAGTGCTGTATTCCTCCTCCTTCCACATCCCCTGTGTTGTGTTCCTCCTCCTTCCACATCCCTAGTGTTGTATTCCTCCTCCACCAACTTCCATATGTAGCTCCCATTGTGTGTGTATTGTGTTCCTCTCCATTGAATAACCTCCCTATTGCCCCCCATGACATGATCTCAGTCTAGTCTTCCGAATTCATAACACTCTCATTCCTCATGCTTTTCTTAACCCCCCATTTGTTCTTAATTCCTGTGACCCTTACCCTCCTTGTTATTTATATATTTTCAAGTGCACTGTACCCCTTCTCCTCTCTATATCTTTGCACTGTATCCTTTCCTTTTTGTCTTATATCTGTGCACTGTATCCTTTCTACTCTCTTTCTCTTCTCTTATGTAATATGTGGAACACAGGAACCATGGGTAAAGTATCCTCCAGCAGGGCATTTGACTAAAAAGGCTTTCAGAGGCGATGCCTCCTTCCTGATGCACTTTGCCCCACTAGACATGCTCAGTTTTAAAAGTCACCTTCCATAGGTCGGAAGCAGGGCAAATATTCTCTCTTAGTTAGCGGCACAAGTGTACACATAGCTTTACAATTTACTGGAAGGAGAATCTTCTGTCTGGAGCTTTGGATGATTTGTCTAGTCTTGCTGCATTGGTCTTTGTCCCTCCAGTGATCCCCTTTGCAGATCCATTCCAACAATGCAACGGCGGTGGCCTATATCAACCAACAGGGAGGGACAGAAGCGTATTGTGGGCCACAGTTCAGCTGATCTTCATGTGAGCAGAGACCAATGTGCTGGTATGCTGGTACTCTCCACTGTTCATATCCCAGGGGTACCCAACATCTTGGCAGACTTTCTTAATCACCAGCTTCCAGATCCCAGACAGTATTCAACTCTATAGTTTGCCCATGGGGTCTGATGGTACACCTAATGGCCACTCGACTGATCACAAAGGTTCCTCATTTCTGTGCCATATCCCCTAGAGTATGTGCTTCCTACATTTCCCCGAGTGCTGAGGAAAATCAGGATGGAGCAGGCTCATCTCGTACTGATTGACCTGTTCTAGCTCCATCAGGTCTGGTTTTCAGGTTTTTTCAATCTATCCGTGGCAAGTAAATTTTGGAGACCATTAAAGTCTCCACTAGCATACAGAATTAAATTCAAAATTCTGGTGCTAATTTATAATAATAATAACTAGTATTTATATAGCGCCTTTCTCCCAGTGGGACTCAAAGTGCTGTCAGCGCACGCTCTCGGAATTAACCAAATCGGCAGCTGAAATAATAGGTGTTATTATTACCCAATCAGTGGTACTCATTTATCGACCTCAGAAGGATGAAGGGCTGAATTGGCCCTGCCGGGAATCGAACCTGCAACCCTGAGGTTGAATAGGCTCCATAGTCAGGGAATTTACCACTGAGCTATCTCACTGGCTTTATAGAGCCCTTACTAACACCTCACCCCCCTAGATCTCATCTCTCATTTCCAAATACACTCCCACCTGCCATCTTCATTATGCACATGACCTTCTCCTCTCTACAGCTCTTATCACATCATCCCATTCTTGCCTATAGGACTCCTCCCACTCCCGCCTACAGAACTTCTCCCACTCACAGCACTCCTCTCACTTCCACCTACAGAAACTCTCCCACTCCCGCCTACAGAACTTCTCCCACTCACAGCACTCCTCTCAATCCCACCTACAGAAACTCTCCCACTCCCAACTATAGGACTCCTCCCTCTCCCGCCTACAGGACTCCTCCCACTCCTACAGGACTTCTCAAACTCCCCCCTACAGGACTTCTCCCACTACTGCCCACAGAACCTCTCCCACTCCCACCTACAGGACTCCTCCCACTCCTACAGAACTTCTCCCACTCTCACCTACAGGACTTTTCCCATTCCCACCTACAGGACTTCTCCCATGCCACACCTCAGCTCTGGAATTCCCTCCCCCGCCCGACTATCAGACTCTCCCCCAGCCTCACTGGCAAGACCTTAGCGCTTTCAGTTGCTGTGTGTCTTAACTTTTGGCTAAAAATAGTCAACTGACCCGTCTTCCAAGAAGTCCTTGGTCTCTCTCCCATGAATAGGCAAAAGTTGTTTGACTCAGAAGTGGAGAAGATTATTAGCACACCACTGGGGACAAAAGTGCTTTACTGAATCTTGTTACCCCCAAGCATTCCTTCCTTCCGTTGGAGATGCATGGTCTTTGAGTCCTATCCCCCCCCCTCCATCAGTATGAATACACACCCACTGTGTCCATTCCTTAAATGACCCAGGCAGGCAAAAATCCTACCCAGAAGCCCCCTGCTGACAAGTCTCCCTTTACATGATTGACATGGGTCCTGTTTGCGTCAAGCAATTATCACAGTGCCCCATGATTGCCTGTGGCTGGATGTTGCCCTGGAGCGACATTGTTTACTTCCTAGCTGTCGCTCTAGCTGAGTCGCTATTCTTATAGGGCACCATGCTGATGAGGTCGTTGCCCACCTACCTGTCAGGGATTTTAAACCTCAATCTGTGTCATTTCCAGTGCCCTTTCATGGTGTACCTGAGCTTATTGCTGTGTTGGTCCTGTGTATTACCTCGCTACGTCTGACTACCCGTTCCGGTTCTGACTTCTGGCTACTACTGACTACCCGTTCCGGCTACGACCGCTGGCGACGTCTGACTACCCGATCCGGTTTTGACCATTGGCTGCCTCCTGGTTTACTCTCCGTGTTGCGCTACGTGACCATTCCATGCCTCGGTTTGGTTCCCATGCTGTCTGTGTCTTCCGCTCTGCGCTCGCTTCCGTTAGCGGCGCTTGTCGGTCACTCCGTGTGTCTGACCTCCCGTAGCCGTACCAGTTTGTGCTGCCTAGCCTATCCTCCATCTTGCTACCCTCCTAGTGTATCCCCTGTAGGGATATTGGTCTGCTCCTTATCTTTGCCGACTATGTGTATGGGAGTGCTCTGCACTGTCCTCACATCTACCCAGGCCATTCCGTTTCTGACCACCTGTCCAGTGAAGGGTGAGGAAAGTGCCTGCACTGTTCCTCTCTGGTCTCGTGAAGGTGTGTCATCCTATCTGTGTATGGGAGTGCTCTGCACTGTCCTCACATCTACCGTGTAGTCCCAGGGCCATTCCGTTTCTGATCACCTGTCCTGTGAAGGGTGAGGAAAGTGCCTACACTGTTCCTCTCTGGTCTCGTGAAGGTGTGCCATCCTATCCGTGTATGGGAGTGCTCTGCACTGTCCTCACATCTACCGTGTAGTCCCAGGGCCATTCCGTTTCTGACCACCTGTCCTGTGAAGGGTGAGGAAAGTGCCTACACTGTTCCTCTCTGGTCTAGTGAAGGTGTGTCATCCTATCTGTGTATGGGAGTGCTCTGCACTGTCCTCACATCTACCGTGTAGTCCCAGGGCCATTCCGTTTCTGACCACCTGTCCAGTGAAGGGTGAGGAAAGTGCCTACACTGTTCCTCTCTGGTCTTGTGAAGGTGGGCCATTCTATCTGTGTATGGGAGTCCTCTGCACTGACCTCACATCTACCGTGTAGTCCCAGTGCCATTCCGTTTCTGACCACCTGCCTGGTGATGGGTAAGGAAAGTGCCTACACTGTTCCTCTCTGGTCTTGTGAAGGTGTGCCATCCTATCTGTGTATGGGAGTGCTCTGCACTGACCTCACATCTACCGTGTAGTCCCAGTGCCATTCCGTTTCTGACCACCTGCCTGGTGATGGGTAAGGAAAGTGCCTACACTGTTCCTCTCTGGTCTCGTGAAGGTGGGCCATTCTATCTGTGTATGGGAGTGCTCTACACTGTCCTCACATCTACCGTGTAGTCCCAGTGCCGTTCCGTTTCTGACCACCTGCCTGGTGATGGGTAAGGAAAGTGCCTACACTGTTCCTTCCTGGTCTCGTGAAGGTGTGCCATCCTATCTGTGTATGGGAGTGCTCTGCACTGACCTCACATCTACCGTGTAGTCCCAGTGCCATTCCGTTTCTGACCACCTGCCTGGTGATGGGTAAGGAAAGTGCCTACACTGTTCCTCTCTGGTCTAGTGAAGGTGGGCCATTCTATCTGTGTATGGGAGTGCTCTGCACTGTCCTCACATCTACCGTGTAGTCCCAGTGCCATTCCGTTTCTGACCACCTGCCTGGTGATGGGTAAGGAAAGTGCCTACACTGTTCCTCTCTGGTCTAGTGAAGGTGTGCCATCCTATCTGTGTATGGGAGTGCTCTGCACTGTCCTCACATCTACCGTGTAGTCCCAGTGCCATTCCGTTTCTGACCACCTGTCCTGTGAAGGGTGAGGAAAGTGCCTACACTGTTCCTTTCTGGTCTAGTGAAGGTGTGCCATCCTATCCGGGTACGGGAGTGCTCTGCACTGTCCTCACATCTACCGTGTAGTCCCAGTGCCATTCCGTTTCTGACCACCTGCCTGGTGAAGGGTAAGGAAAGTGCCTACACTGTTCCTTCCTGGTCTCGTGAAGGTGTGCCATCCTATCTGTGTATGGGAGTGCTCTGCACTGTCCTCACATCTACCGTGTAGTCCCAGTGCCATTCCGTTTCTGACCACCTGTCCTGTGAAGGGTGAGGAAAGTGCCTACACTGTTCCTCTCTGGTCTTGTGAAGGTGTGCCATCCGATCCTGGTACGGGAGTGCTCTACACTGCCCTCACATCTACCCAGGCCATTCCGTTTCTGACCACCTGTCCAGTGAAGGGTGAAGAAAGTGCCTGCACTGTTCCTCTCTGGTCTCGTGAAGGTGTGCCATCCTATCTGTGTATGGGAGTGCTCTGCACTGTCCTCACATCTACCGTGTAGTCCCAGTGCCATTCCGTTTCTGACCACCTGTCCTGTGAAGGGTGAGGAAAGTGCCTACACTGTTCCTTTCTGGTCTAGTGAAGGTGTGCCATCCTATCCGGGTACGGGAGTGCTCTGCACTGTCCTCACATCTACCGTGTAGTCCCAGTGCCATTCCGTTTCTGACCACCTGCCTGGTGAAGGGTGAGGAAAGTGCCTACACTGTTCCTTCCTGGTCTCGTGAAGGTGTGCCATCCTATCTGTGTATGGGAGTGCTCTGCACTGTCCTCACATCTACCGTGTAGTCCCAGTGCCATTCCGTTTCTGACCACCTGTCCTGTGAAGGGTGAGGAAAGTGCCTACACTGTTCCTTTCTGGTCTAGTGAAGGTGTGCCATCCTATCCGGGTACGGGAGTGCTCTGCACTGTCCTCACATCTACCGTGTAGTCCCAGTGCCATTCCGTTTCTGACCACCTGCCTGGTGAAGGGTAAGGAAAGTGCCTACACTGTTCCTTCCTGGTCTCGTGAAGGTGTGCCATCCTATCTGTGTATGGGAGTGCTCTGCACTGTCCTCACATCTACCGTGTAGTCCCAGTGCCATTCCGTTTCTGACCACCTGTCCTGTGAAGGGTGAGGAAAGTGCCTACACTGTTCCTCTCTGGTCTTGTGAAGGTGTGCCATCCGATCCTGGTACGGGAGTGCTCTGCACTGTCCTCACATCTACCGTGTAGTCCCAGTGCCATTCCGTTTCTGACCACCTGCCTGGTGAAGGGTAAGGAAAGTGCCTACACTGTTCCTTCCTGGTCTCGTGAAGGTGTGCCATCCTATCTGTGTATGGGAGTGCTCTGCACTGTCCTCACATCTACCGTGTAGTCCCAGTGCCATTCCGTTTCTGACCACCTGTCCTGTGAAGGGTGAGGAAAGTGCCTACACTGTTCCTCTCTGGTCTTGTGAAGGTGTGCCATCCGATCCTGGTACGGGAGTGCTCTACACTGCCCTCACATCTACCCAGGCCATTCCGTTTCTGACCACCTGTCCAGTGAAGGGTGAAGAAAGTGCCTGCACTGTTCCTCTCTGGTCTCGTGAAGGTGTGCCATCCTATCTGTGTATGGGAGTGCTCTGCACTGTCCTCACATCTACCGTGTAGTCCCAGTGCCATTCCGTTTCTGACCACCTGTCCTGTGAAGGGTGAGGAAAGTGCCTACACTGTTCCTCTCTGGTCTTGTGAAGGTGTGCCATCCGATCCTGGTACGGGAGTGCTCTACACTGCCCTCACATCTACCCAGGCCATTCCGTTTCTGACCACCTGTCCTGTGAAGGGTGAGGAAAGTGCCTACACTGTTCCTCTCTGGTCTTGTGAAGGTGTGCTACTATCTACTGCCACTTTGTGTCATTACCACACTACTGTTGTGTCATTTGTTGCCATCAGCCTGTTGCCTTATCTCCTGTCATTCATTGTATTTAATAAAGTTTTATAGTAAGTTCATCTGTACTTGTCAGTGTGTTCATTTCCTAGTTACTCCGTGACAGCAATCAGAGGTTGTCCGTGTGGACAAGTAGTTGTTACAGGTGTGTTTAAACCCCTTCCTCCATGTAATTTCCTCCAAGTCCAGAGTCCCTTGCAGTCCGGGACTGGGCCACTTATTCTTAAAAGTGGTTTCTACCCTGATGGACATTCAGGTCCTGTTACCAGTTCTTCCTCAGGAAAGGTTTATGGGAATCTTTTCCAATCTTTACATAGTTCCCAAAACCAAAAAGTGACTGTCATCCTATCCTGGGCTTAAAGCATCTCAACCCTTTTGTTCTTACTCCTGGTTCAAGATAATGTTTGGGCTCCATTATCGCTGCTTTGCGTCCAGGGCAGTTTTTAGCTTTCCGAGACATAAAGGACTCTTATCTGCATATACTCATCTGTGAATATAATCAGAGCATCCTTTAGTTTGCCTTTCAAGACCATCATTTTCAGTTCAGTGGGCTAGCATGTGCTCCTCTGGCTGCCCACATCCGTTCTCTGGGTATTTCCCTTACTCCCTATCTGGACAACCTGAAGGCTACCTCAGAGGAGACTGTGCTCCTTCATCTTTAGACATGCTTGTATTGGAGCAGCACAGTTAGTTATCTAAAAACATCCTCTCTGTTTCTGTCCTAGGCTTTAGTCTCTGGGGCAAATCTTTCTACCAGAGGACAAGTTTCAGTCATTGTCTCAACAGGTGTCACAGGCCTTAGTCTGCCTGTCAGCGACCTGCATGCAGGTGCTGGGGTATCTGGTCTCTACCTTTGAGGCAGTCCCGTTTGCCCAATTTCACAATCAGGAGCTTCAGCTGGGTCAGCCATTGATCATCCTGAAGTAGGTGGTAGTCATGACTGATGTCAGCCTGACAGGTTGGAGAGCCCAAGTTTAGCTCTGAGATGTCTCAGGACCTTTGGTCTGAGAGAGAGGGAGAGAGAAAATGAGTCTAATGTCAGTCAACCTGTTGGAGCTTGGGGTGATTTGTCTTGCTCTACTGCATTGGTCCCAGCTCTTCAGTGGCCTGCTAGTGCAAATTCAGTTCAACAATGTTATGGCTGTGACGTATGTCAGCTGCACAGCTGCGTGGTCAGATCTTTGTCTGATTCTCGTTTGGGTGGAAGCTCATGTCCTGGCTCTCTCAGCCATTCACATTCCAGGGGTAGACAATGTTGAGGCAGATTTTCTCGACCATCAACATCTGGATCCAAGGAATTAGGAGCTGTATACAACTCCATAGCTCGGCTGTGGGGGATCTTCTAGCTCTGGGTCTGATGGCATCTTGATCAAATTGTAAGATTCCCCTGCTTTGTTCCAAGGACCCGGGATACTTTCACACTCTCAGTGGATGGAATGGGAGTTCCTTGGCAGTTTCTGTTGACGTATGTGTTCCCTCCCTGCCCTCTGATTCCCTAGGTGTTAAGATCAGGGTGGAACAAGCTCATGTTATTCTGATCACTCCTTACTGGCCTCGACGGACATGGTTCGCAGATCCTCTCAATCTGTATGTGGGTGGGCTGTTTGTCTTCCACGACTTCCAGACCTCTTGACTCTGAATCCTCTGTGTCACCCAGACTTGGAAGTTTGCTTTGATGGCTTTGCTCCGGAAGCCAAAATCCTCAGGAAAAATTGTTTCTCTGATTGTCATTGCAACTGGGATGAAGGCCTACAAGCCGGTTTCATCCAAATAGTGCAAAGACTAGGAGTCAAGGCCATTTCCTTTTAGTCTTCCATTGTGGCCTTTCTTCAGGGTAGACGATAGGATGGACTTTGTCTTAGTACTTAGTGTTGTCTTATTACTAGATGTGCAAACCTGTGTGCATGAGGTGGCTCATCCTGCCCTGTTTTTCGGGATACCGCTCACCCATGGGACTTGAACTTGTTCCTGTGAGTGCTTCAGGGGGCTCTTTTAGAGCCTCTGTATTTTGTTTTACTACATTCTTCACTCTTAAGACCTCTTTCCTATTTGCGATTGTGTCTGTTGGTCATGTGGCTGTACTTACAGGCTTTGTCCTGTAAACACCCCTTTCTGGTTTTTCATTCTAATAGGGAAATTTTGAAAACTCCTGCTGGGTATCTGCATACGGTAGTTTCTGAATTTAACATTAACTGGGAAATTGTTCTTCCTTCTCTTTGCCTGACTCTATCTAACAGAAGGGAGCAGGAGCTTCATTATTTGGACATAGATGTTAGAAATTCTACGTCCATGACATGGAACCTTCCGAAAATCTTAGTCCCTTTTTGTCATTCTTAAGGGCCCACATGTAGGCCAAGCTGCATCTAAGGTCTCAGGTGACAGTGGCTTCTTGGATCAAGGACACCATTCACCAGGCTTATATGCTTAGGGAAAAGCCCGTGTTCTATAGGGTCACGACTCATTCCTCCAGAGCAATGAGTATTTCCCGGGGCCACAAGAACCAGTCTTCTACTGAGAAACTGTGCAGGACAGCTACTTGGTCATCCATTCACACTTCTGCTACACATTACCAAGTCAGGGGGATACTTTACCTAATGGTTACTGTGTTCCACATGGATTAAGAGAAAAAGATGTATCGGTAAGTACACACAAATCTCCTTATCTATGCATTGTACTCTTTCTCCTCTTATACCTGTGCACTGTACTCTTTCTCCTATCTCTTATACCTGTGCATTGTACTCTTTCTCCTCTTATACCTGTGCACTGTACTCTTTCTCCTCTCTTATACCTTTGCACTGCACTCTTTCCCCTCTCTCTTATACCTGTGCACTGTACTCTTTCTCCTCTCTTATACCTGTGCACTGCACTCTTTCTCCTATCTCTTATACCTGTGCACTGGACTCTTTCTCCTATCTCTTATACCTGTACACTGTACTCTTTCTCCTCTCTCTTATACCTGTGCACTGGACTCTTTCTCCTATCTCTTATACCTGTGCACTGCACTCTTTCTCCTATCTCTTATACCTGTGCACTGTACTCTTTATCCTATCTCTTATACCTGTGCACTGCACTCTTTTTCCTTTCTCTTGTACCTGTGCACTGCACTCTTTCTCCTATCTCTTATACCTGTGCACTGCACTCTTTCTCCTGTCTCTTATACCTGTGCACTGCACTCTTTCTCCTATCTCTTATACCTGTGCACTGTACTCTTTATCCTATCTCTTATACCTGTGCACTGTACTCTTTCTCCTATCTCTTATACCTGCGCACTGCACTCTTTCTCCTATCTCTTATACCTGCGCACTGCACTCTTTCTCCTATCTCTTATACCTGCGCACTGCACTCTTTCTCCTATCTCTTATACCTGCGCACTGTACTCTTTCTCCTATCTCTTATACCTGCGCACTGCACTCTTTCTCCTATCTCTTATACCTGTGCACTGCACTCTTTCTCCTATCTCTTATACCTGTCCACTGTACTTTCTCCTATCTCTTATACCTGTGCACTGTACTCTTTCTCCTATCTCTTATACCTGTGCACTGTACTCTTTCTCCTATCTCTTATACCTGTGCACTGTACTCTTTCTCCTATCTCTTATACCTGTGCACTGCACTCTTTCTCCTATCTCTTATACCTGTGCACTGCTCTCTTTCTCCTATCTCTTATACCTGTGCACTGTACTCTTTCTCCTATCTCTTATGCCTGTGCACTGCACTCTTTCTCCTATCTCTTATACCTGTGCACTGCACTCTTTCTCCTCTCTTATACCTGTGCACTGTACTCTTTCTCCTATCTCTTATACCTGTGCACTGTACTCTTTCTCCTATCTCTTATACCTATGCACTGTACTCTTTCTCCTATCCCTTATATCTGTGCACTGCACTCTTTCTCCTATCTCTTATACCTGTGCACTGCACTCTTTCTCCTATCTCTTATACCTGTGCACTGTACTCTTTCTCCTATCTCTTATACCTATGCACTGTACTCTTTCTCCTATCCCTTATATCTGTGCACTGCACTCTTTCTCCTCTCTCTTATACCTGTGCACTGCACTCTTTCTCCTATCTCTTATACCTATGCACTGCACTCTTTCTCCTATCCCTTATATCTGTGCTCTGCACTCTTTCTCCTATCTCTTATACCTGTGCACTGCACTCTTTCTCCTCTCTCTTATACCTGTGCACTGCACTCTTTCTCCTATCTCTTATACCTGTGCACTGCACTCTTTCTCCTATCTCTTACACCTGTGCACTGCACTCTGTCTCCTATCTCTTATACCTGTGCACTGTACTCTTTCTCCTATCTCTTATACCTGTGCACTGCACTCTTTCTCCTATCTCTTATACCTGTGCACTGCACTCTTTCTCCTATCTCTTATACATGTGCACTGTACTCTTTCTCCTATCTCTTATACCTGTGCACTGCACTCTTTCTCCTATCTCTTATACCTGTGCACTGCACTCTTTCTCCTCTCTCTTATACCTGTGCACTGCACTCTTTCTCCTATCTCTTATACCTGTGCACTGCACTCTTTCTCCTATCTCTTACACCTGTGCACTGCACTCTGTCTCCTATCTCTTATACCTGTGCACTGTACTCTTTCTCCTATCTCTTATACCTGTGCACTGCACTCTTTCTCCTATCTCTTATACCTGTGCACTGCACTCTTTCTCCTATCTCTTATACATGTGCACTGTACTCTTTCTCCTATCTCTTATACCTGTGCACTGCACTCTTTCTCCTATCTCTTATACCTGTGCACTGCACTCTTTCTCCTCTCTCTTATACCTGTGCACTGCACTCTTTCTCCTATCTCTTATACCTGTGCACTGCACTCTTTCTCCTATCTCTTATACCTGTGCACTGTACTCTTTCTCCTCTCTCTTATACCTGTGCACTGTACTCTTTCTCCTCTCTTATACCTGTGCACTGTACTCTTTCTCCTATCTCTTATACCTGTGCACTGTACTCTTTCTCCTATCTCTTATACCTGTGCACTGCACTCTTTCTCCTATCTCTTATACCTGTGCACTGCACTCTTTCTCCTCTCTTATACCTGTGCACTGCACTCTTTCTCCTATCCCTTATACCTGTGCACTGCACTCTTTCTCCTATCTCTTATACCTGTGCACTGCACTCTTTCTCCTCTCTTATACCTGTGCACTGTACTCTTTATCCTATCTCTTATACCTGTGCACTGCACTCTGTCTCCTATCTCTTATACCTGTGCACTGCACTCTTTCTCCTATCTCTTATACCTGTGCACTGTACTCTTTCTCCTATCTCTTATACCTGTGCACTGCACTCTTTCTCCTATCTCTTATACCTGTGCACTGCACTCTTTCTCCTATCTCTTATACCTGTGCACTGCACTCTTTCTCCTCTCTTATACCTGTGCACTGTACTCTTTCTCCTATCTCTTATACCTGTGCACTGCACTCTTTCTCCTATCTCTTATACCTGTGCACTGCACTCTTTCTCCCCTCTCTTATACCTGTGCACTGCACTCTTTCTCCTATCTCTTATACCTGTGCACTGTACTCTTTCTCCTATCTCTTATACCTGTGCACTGCACTCTTTCTCCTATCTCTTATACCTGTGCACTGCACTCTTTCTCCTATCTCTTATACCTGTGCACTGCACTCTTTCTCCTATCTCTTATACCTGTGCACTGTACTCTTTCTCCTCTCTCTTATACCTGTGCACTGTACTCTTTCTCCTATCTCTTATACCTGTGCACTGCACTCTTTCTCCTATATCTTATACCTGTGCACTGCACTCTTTCTCCTCTCTTATACCTGTGGCTTTTTTCTCCTGACATCCCCAGTCTTTCCCTCTTCTCCTTATATCTACTACTTTCTCCTTTTTTTTCCAATCTCAGTGCACAAAGCAGTTGATCTCTGAACGTTTTGGCCGCGGCTCCCGTACAGTGGATCTGGAGCTGGAGACACAGATTGAGCTCCTGAGAGACACGAAACGCAAGTACGAGGGAGTCCTACACCTGGCCAGAGCCCTGACCGCTCACTTCTACAGCCTGGTTCAGACACAGAGGGCGCTCGGCGATGCTTTCTCAGACTTGAGCCAGAAATCCCCAGAGTTGCAGGTGATTAAGTTCTTCTGGATTTCTTTTAAACTCAGCACTCCTTCCTCTGAGTGAAAGCACCCCTGCCCAATCTGTGTATCAGTGCTTCTCCTCCCGAATGTCCGCATCGTCCATCTTCTGCCAGCCTCCCCCCCACCTCCGAGTTAGTTGTTCCTCACACCTCCTGACACCATTGCTCTTCACCTCAGTGTAATAAGCTTCCCAGCCCCTCATATGTGTCAGTACCCTTTCATATCGGTGTACCACCCCATAGGTGTTGGCACCCCCCACAGTTCACAGGTTTTGCCCCCCACAAATGTCAGAACCTTAGAATTCTACATAGGTCTGGAGTGTCTCCTGTCTCTAAGTATAAGTGCTCCAAGCACCACTACTGAGTGTCAGAGCCCCTACCCCCTCAGATTTCCACCTCCCCACTGTATAGGCTCCTCTTTTTTGATGCATCTCTCAGTTTGTCCTCTTTTATCCACCTCTCCTGTGTGTGTTCTGGGTTCCTTTTGACAGGAAGAATTTGGGTACAATGCAGAGACCCAGAAGCTTCTGTGTAAGAATGGAGAAACCCTTCTGGGAGCCGTTAACTTCTTTGTGTCCAGCATTAACACACTGATCAACAAGACCATGGAGGACACGTTAATGACAGTCAAACAGTATGAGACTGCCAGGTTCGTGACATGTTCCACTACACAGCATTGTTTGTGTACTATCTTCATGGTAATGTACGCTTGTGTATGTATGCATGTACTTACGTACATACTCATATGTGTGTATGTAATATAGTAATGTGCAAAAGTCTAAGCAGCTGTAAAGTAAGAATGCTTTCAGAAATAGACATGTTAATAGTTTTATCACTTAACAGAATTATAGTGAGTGAACAGAAGAAAAATCTAAATCAAATCAATATTTGGTGTGACCACCGTTTGCCTTCAAAACAGCATCAATTCCTCTAGGTACACTTGTACGAAATCAGGGATTTTGTAGGCATATAGTCAGGTGTATGATTAAACAGTTATACCAAACAGGTGCTAATGATCATCAAGGCCAACTCTTTTGAAGAAGGTCAAAGAAACGGGCAACGTTGATGACCATAGACGCAGTTGTCTGCCAAGCAAACAGATGAAAGACACATCATGCTTACTTCCCTTCGCGATCAGATGTCCAGCAGTGCCATCAGCTTAGAATTGGCAGAAAACAGCGGGACCTTGGTACACCCATTTACTGTCCTGAGATGTCTGTTCAGAAGTGGTCTTTATGGAAGACTTGCGGCCATACCTCTGACATGGAAACAAGGCCAAGCAACTCAACTATGCACGAAGAAACAGGAACTGGGATGCAGAAAAATGGCAGCAGGTGCTCTGGACTGAGGAGTCAAAATTTTAAATATTTGGCTGCAGCACAATGCAGTTTGTGCGCCGAAGGGCTGGAGAGCAGTAGACGAATGAGTGTCTGCAGGCAACAGTGAAGCATGGTGGAGGTTCCTTGCAAGTTTGGGGCTGCATTTCTGCAAATGGAGTTGGGAATTTGGCCAGAATTAATGGTCTCCTCAATGCTAAGAAGTACAGGCAGATACTTATCCATCATGTAATACCATCAGGGAGGCATCTGCTTGGCCCCAAATGTATTTTGTACATGACAACGACCCCAAACATACAGCCAAAGTCATTAAGAGCTATCTTCAGTGTAAAGAAGAACAAGGAGTCCTGGAAGTGATGGTATGGACCCCACAGAGCCCTGATCTCAACATCATCCAGTCTTTCTGGGATTACATGAAGAGAGAGAAGCAACTGAGGGGCCTAAATCCACAGAAGAACTGTGATTAGTTCTCCAGGATGTCTGGAACAACCTACCTGCCGAGTTCCTTATACTGTGTGCAAGTGACCTAGAAGAACTGATGATGTTTTGAAGGCAAAGGGTGGTCACACCAAGTATTGATTTGATTTAGATTTTTCGTCTGTTCACTCATTTTGTTAATTAATAAATATAAACTATTAACATGTCCATTTTTTAAAGCATTTTTACTTTATAACACTGAGTCCACCATCAACAACGGTTTTATTTGATCATGTATTAAAAAGTAGTAACACTGTAATCAGATGATACTTATTATTCAGGAATACGCTGAGATAAATCAATTTTTATCTGTTTGTTAAATCTTTATGTGAAATTGCCATTTATATGAATATCCTCTTCACTTATAAATTTTAAAAACTGCTGTGATGCTATATATTTCAGTCAAAGGGTAACATCCTAGCACACAGTGAGTGAATTGAATTTGTCTGTTACTGATTAACATCTGATATTAATTCTATTAGCACGGTCCTGCTAGTACTACTACAAGTGCTGCTGTTAGGGCCTTTGAAGAAGGACATCAGTTGAAATGCTATTTGTAATCATGTCAAAGGAGATTAGTGAAGCAATTCGAGGACAAGTTGTTCTCCTGATTGCTGAAAAACTCTCCCAGCACCAAATTGCAGCAAGGTTGAATATTTCTAAGGGGGCAGTACAACACACACACACTGAAGAGATTTTCTAAAACCAAATCATTTTCATCCAAAGTAAGACCAGGCAGAGCTAAAGTGACCACACCATCAGGAGGCCAGTATATCAAGCCAACATCATTACAGACTATAACATCATCTACATCCACAGTTCAAGCCCAGCTGAAGTAGGCATGTCCTTCCCCAGTAAGCAAAAGCACAGTGAAAAGTCGACTGGCAAGTGTGGCTGTCGTGGGAGAGTAGCGGTTTGTAAACCACTTCTTCATTGAAAAAAATTGTCTAAAGGTTTAGCATGGGCCAAACAATACAGACATTTCACAGTGGAAGACTGGAAAATGTCTTGTTTACTGTTGTAATGCAATGGTTGTCACCCTGAGAATGAACCCTATCTGTTGCCTTCAATGTGCATCCCCACTCTTGCCAACATTAGTGTCCTCTGTGTGTTTATGTATTAGAGTGTGTTGGCCTTTTACCAGCATTGAAGGGGTTAATATGCATGTTTGACATAAAGAAGTAATGGTGCCATTGAGTTTAGCTAACACAAGAAATGCGGTGTTATCAGATGGCCCCCTGTGGATCACTAGCACAGCTGGAGGAAAGGAATGTAAAATCTGGGCAGATACAGGGAGTAGAGTAAATCTGTGTGAACTAAATGTGTGTCCCCCCCATACATCAGGCTCTGCAAAATATATCCTGTAAATGGTATCTGTGACCTCAGATCCTGGAGGGGGTGGGGTAGAAGGAAGTCTAAAAGAGAAACTCATGGAGAAGAGAGGGAGGAGAGATGGGCATGTAGAAACAGAATCAGGGCCTCTGGAGAATGGAGGGAGGCCTGTGGCCACTCTTTTGACTGGCCCTTGTGCTTCCAAATACAGTATGGGGGAAGCTGGGACCAGTGTGCGCCCTCACGGAAGAGTAGAGGTGAGGGGACTCTGAAGTGGCCGGGTCCCTCTTCCAGTTGTACTCTGTAAGCCAAGCTGCAGCCACAGAAAGTGCCCTGATGTTCCCATAACAAGGTTGGAGGCCATAAAGCTAAACTTCGGTGTCTACGGCCCAAGAACATGAAAAGTGACCGTGGATAATCTCTTGGGACGCCTTCTCCAACTCTCTGTCAGGACTACATGGTACTAAGAATCTTCATGTAGTCCAGCACCATACGCAGTGGTCTGTGTGCCCCATTCCTTCCTCTTTTGGGACTGTGTTCAAGCTCCACAATAAATGTAAAACAGATTGAGTATTAAGTGGAACCCCTGGCAATTTGTATAACTTTTGTGGCATGCCAAGAACAGAATAGTAGAAGAGTGTAGTTTGATATTTTACCTGTTTATTTGACTTTAGTTGTCCTATGTTTGTGTGCCATGACTCCTCTAATAAATGCAATTTATTATCTTTTGGTCTGGCTGGTTAAGGGCTTTACCCTCGGTCTACCAATCAATACCCCCTCTGCCCACAACCGACAAAATAAAATTTGAAATTTTGGTTTGCAATTGCATGTGTGGAGATGGCAACATGAGAGGCTAACACCACAGTGTGTAAAACCAACAATTAAATCTGGTGCAGGAAATATTCAGGTGTGGGGGTTGCTTTGCCTGTTCTGGAGTTAGTGACTTGCACTTGACCAAGGAGAAGTACCACTCTCTTCCGCAGATACATGCCACCCCTTCTGTCTTAAAGTTGTGTGGAAGAGGATTCATTTTGCAGCATGACAACGATCCTAAACACACAATGAAGCTGTGCCAGGCAGATCTGAAGTCCAAGAAAGAGCAAGGAGTGATCATTTGTATGGCTTTCCCACCACAATCACCAGAGGATTGTACATCTTTGGGGACATTTTAAAAGGGAGAAGGTGAAACACACAGTGACCTCTCTAGACCCGCTCTGGGATGCTCTAAAGGAATAGTGTGGATAGGAAAATTCTGCACCATCTTGTAGAATCAATACCAGACCAAGGTAAAGCAGTCATTAAGGAAAATGGTGGTCAGACCAAATAATGAGAATTTTTCATTTTCAGTATGTACTAACAAATATATTTTTTACTTTTATTAGTGAAAATTGTGTATTTTTAATTGAGAAATACTGTATATTTTGTTACATTTGTGTTTTTTTTGTGCAAATAAAAGCAGATTGTGGTAGTGGACTCAGACATTTGGACCCTATTGTGTATGTGTGTGTGTATATACATATATTTATATATAGATAGATACAGTTGTTATCAAAATGATTCACCCCCCATTGCAAATCAGGTTTATTGTCAAAATGTACAGACTTTCAACTGTTTGCAATGAACAAATCAAACAAAAGCAATTGAGATATATCAATACAACAAATGCTTCAAATGGTTTCCCCAAATTCAACTGAAAATTTCACTTCTCCAGTCTCAAAAATATTCAACCCCTTCATGGCAAGCATCTTTAGTATTTAGTAGAGCAGCTTTTTGCTCTTATGACCTGCTGCAAATGAGATGCATAGCTAGACACCAGCTTCTGGCAGCGTTCATGAGGAATCTTACCCCGTTCCTCATGAGCAATGGCCTCCAGTTCACTAATATTCTTGGGTTTGCGTAACTGCCTCCTTCAAGTCCCACCAGAGATTTTCTATGGGGTTCAAGTCAGGTGAGAGCGATGACCACTGTAGAATCTTCCAGGACTTCTTCTGCAGCCAAGCCTTGGTGGAATTTGAGGTATGCTTGGGACCATTGTCCTGTTAGAAGGTCCAGTGATGCCCAAGCTTCAGCTTCCTCACAGACGGCATGACGTGTTGCCTTCCACACTCTGCAGTTTTCCAGTGACAGAGGATGCAAAGCAGCCCCAGTGCATCACCGAGCCACCACCATGCTTAACTGCTGGCACAGTGTTCTTTTCACTGTATGCTTCATTCTTCTTCCTCCAGACATACAGTTGATCCATCTGGCCGAAAAGTTCCAGTTTTCTTTCATCGCTCCTCAGAATAGAATCCCAAAACTTCTGTGGCTTATTTATATGATTTTGAGCATATTGGAGCCGACTTTTCTTGTGCTTTTGGGTTAGTAATGGTGTATGTCTTGGAGTTCTTGCATGGAAACCTTCTGTGTTTAGTACGCGACTTACTGTGCTCATTGAAACCTCAGTTCCTGTTGCCACCATGCCTTGCTGCAGGTCTTTTGAAGTCACTCAAGAGTTTTTCTCAACCTGCCTTCTCAGAAATCTGGTTGCAGATAGATTCCTTTTTCTGCCCCGTCCAGGTAGATTAACTATTGTTACTTTGCCTTTGAACTTGAGAACTATGCTTCCAATGGTGTCTCTAGGAACATTCAGTGCCTTCGCTATCTTTTTGTATCCTGTTCCTTTTTTGTGAAGGGCGATGATCCCGTCTCTTAACTTTTCGGACCATTCTTTTGAATATTTCTAACATGAAGTCATATTTCTAACAATAAGTCAAAGTGACACTCAACAAACACCTAGCCAGTTCAGGTATTTCATGTGTTCCAACTGCGCTCTCCAGTCTCCCCCACCTCAATATTAATACTTGACTGTCCCCTTTTCTGCAATCAGACCCCCCTTTGACATCCAGGACTCCCCGCCCCCAATCTAGAGGCAGCGGGCGGCAATCCTGCGCTCAACATCCGCTTCCTCTGTGCTGCCTTACTGAGGAAAAAATGTTAACGGAACAGTAATGTCCCATAAAAAGTTCTTCTTGTTTTGTAGAGGTTACAAAAATACATTATTTGCAGCAAATCCCATCTCTCATCCCTTTTCAGCTGTCCGCAGGAGATTTGAGTCGGCCGACACGAGGAAACTCTCAGCAGAACCGAAATGGAGTTATTTAAAATATATATATATACACTTCATTGGAACGGTCTACAAAGTGTGCTTGCAAACCAGGCACACTTTGTAGACCTATACATTGAAGTTGTTCTTTTCTAATAACAGGATTTCACCTCTGCTACAGAACCGCCGGATGGTCACCGGACCAGGATCTCCTGCCCTCAGCACAGCCCTGACGTCAGGAGAAGGGGGGGGACTTTCAATGTGAATATCTCACAGACCATAGCGGTTTGAGAGATGGGATTTGCTGAACATAATATATTTTTTTAACATCTACAAAACAAGAGGATTTTTTATGGGACATTAGTGTCCCTTTAAGGCCACCTTTATAACCAGGATCCCCCCTTCTGGAGGCAGCAGTCGACATTCTTGCATTTGCCGCCCACTTCTTCCGGCTACAGGAACTCCTCTGAGCATCCGGGTTGTCCTGTCAGGATCTACTATAGATTCAATGCGTGTGCTCGTGTGCATTGAATCTATGGTAGGTCCTGACAGGGCAACCGGGATTATAGCAGGTTATACCGTGTTACCTGGGGATGGTAGCCCTGTAGTGGGTTATACCATGTTACCTTGGGAAGGGATGCCCTGTAGTGGGTTACACCACTTTATTGCCCCTGTCCATTTATATCAGAGCGCTCATGGGCAATTCTGTGCCACTTTGGAGTAAATGTATAAGGGCAAAACGGGAGCAGGTCTGGCGCAAACCAACAGCCCAATATGAGGGACGATAACGTGTCCACAGTCAGACTGGACTTTTAACTCCTTGGATGCTAGAGGTGTCGACATCGGGTTTCTTAATATATCATGTGCAGTTCTCTTGCTCCATCATTTCTCCACTGTTTCCTCTTACACGTGCCCCCATATACTTTTATACAGGATTTTATACCCCCCTCATCTTGTATCTTGTAGGCTGGAGTATGATGCTTACCGGGCAGACTTGGAGGAGCTCAGCCTGGGACCGCGGGACGCAGCCACCCTCTGCCGCATGGAGGCTGCGCAGCAGAACTTTCATATACATCGCAGCAAATATGAGAAACTGAGAGGTGACGTTACTATCAAACTGCGCTTCCTGCAGGAGAACAAGGTGAGCAAACTGCCTCCACGAAAAAATGTCTCTGCCTCCCAATAATGGACTGACCCAAAAAGGGGGGGACCACTTAAAATACACTCCCTCCTCACTAGAACGTACAAAAATCTTCAGCGCTCCTCACTTGTACAGTTATACGATCCGGCCGGCTCCAAAAGGGACTGACAGCGCAGGCGCACGGACATCACTATGACGAGATGTCCGTGCTTCCTGCTCCTGTGAGCCTCCGAAAAACTGGAAAATCTTTGAAACAAGGTAATATTTCTGGCGACTAGCGCTACTAAGCAGCTAGTCGCCAGATGGAGAATTAATAATGTAAAGTTATTGCGGGGTGGTAGTTCCCCTTGAACCCAACAGAGATGGGACATTCCACAACAACGTAAAGATAAAGGAACGTTCCATCACCAGAAAACACTGAAGCCAACAGAGAGAGGACTTGCAAAGCGTGCTCCCTGCTAACCAGGGATCAAGGTTTACAAAAAAGACAGACTGAGGGAAGTAGGAGTTGTTATTCGTATAATAACATAAAGTCTGTATTAAAGGGATAGTAATACTTCGTTTTAACTTTATTTTATTTTGTAGGCATTAAAAAACCATGAAGAACGGTATAAGTCTTATCTCTCAAACCTTTATGGTTTAAGAGATATTCACAAACAAAGTATCCCCCCCCCCCGTTCAACCAGATCAGAAGGGAGGTGCCCAGGTAGACTGCAGAGAGGGACAATCTTCAATTAAGATAAGGGAAAAACCTGAAAAACTTGTCAAGGGGGGCAGGGCTTTCATTGTTCTCATAGGAAGAAGACTGTCCCCTGCTGTTATCTGTACTGTCATACAACCTGATCCACATCTGAGAAGAGATGGCTTACACTAGGTAAAAGGGGCGGGAGGGGAACTTTGCTTGTGAATATCTCATAAACCATAAAGGTTTGAGAGATAAGACTTATATCGTTCTTCATGTTTTTTTAATGCCTACAAAATAAAATAAAGTTCAAATGAAGTATTACTATCCCTTTAATACAGTGTACTGGGATAAAACATTGAGTTTAAATTGCTCCTAGACAAGCAGTTTTATCACTAATTTCAGTATTTAATCGTACAATTTGAAAGCTTCTTCCCGTGTCGCTATGTTCTGTCGGAGAGGATGTCGCTCTCCCCTCTCTGTTGGCTGCTCACTGGAACTTGTGTCACCAAATGTAGCTGAATCCACAGATGGCTGTAAACAAGAGGACCCCCCCTCTGTGAAGTAAGGACCCTCTAGTAATTTTGCTCTGATACAGTGAAGGACGAACCTTCTAGTACTTTTGGGACCCTCCCCCTGATGGAGGGACCCTCGATTAATGTCCATGAGGCCTCTCAGTCACACTCTCCCCTCTTTGTTCCTGCAGGTGAAGGTGATGCACAAGCAGCTCCTCCTTTTCCATAATGCCATCTCCTCCTACTTTGCTGGGAATCAGCAGCAACTGGAGGCTTCTCTGCAGCAGTTCAACATCAAACTGTGCAGCGCGGCCAGTGACAAACCATCCTGGCTGGAAGAGCAGTGACGGGGAGCATGTGAGCGGCAGGAAGGCACTCTACAGGACTGCTGCTAATTGTACGCCACACAGTGGGCGTCTGTACATGTGTATTTATGTGTGAAGGCATAAGGTTAATAAGAGAGAGAGAGGTGCACACACGTCTGTATGTAATGTAAATGTGATTGTGTATTTGGTGCATGTGCGTATCTGTGTGAATATGGGCAATGCTCACCAAGGGATTCAATACACGCTGGGTAACTCATGGCCAGGTCAACCAATCCTGTACCTATCCTGGCCATTTATTCACACCAGTATCTATTCTAACCATTTACCAAAGCATTTACCTATCCTGACCATTCACCCAGTCCTGTATCTACCGTGGTTATTCACCTAATCGTGGTTATTCACCCAGTCCTGTATCTACCGTGGTTATTCACCTAATCGTGGTTATTCACCCAGTCCTGTATCTACCGTGGTTATTCACCTAATCGTGGTTATTCAACCAGTCCTGTATCTACCGTGGTTATTCACCTAATCATGGTTATTCACCCAGTCCTGTATCTACCGTGGTTATTCACCTAATCGTGGTTATTCAACCAGTCCTGTATCTACCCTGGTTATTCACCTAATCATGGTTATTCACCCAGTCCTACATCTACCATGGTTATTCACCTAGTCGTGGTTATTCACCCAGTCTTGTTTCTTCCCTGGTTATTCACCTAATCATGGTTATTCACCCAGTCCTGTATCTACCCTGGTTATTCACCTAATCGTGGTTATTCACCCAGTCCTGCATCTACCCTGGTTATTCACCTAATCGTGGTTATTCACCCAGTCTTGTTTCTTCCCTGGTTATTCACCTAATCATGGTTATTCACCCAGTCCTGCATCTACCATGGTTATTCACCTAATCGTGGTTATTCACCCAGTCCTGCATCTACCGTGGTTATTCACCTAATCGTGGTTATTCACCCAGTCCTGTATCTACAGTGGTTATTCACCTAATCGTGGTTATTCACCCAGTCCTGCATCTACCGTGGTTATTCACCTAATCGTGGTTATTCACCCAGTCTTGTTTCTTCCCTGGTTATTCACCTAATCGTGGTTATTCACCCAGTCCTGTTTCTACCCTGGTTATTCACCTAATCGTGGTTATTCACTCAGTCCTGCATCTACCCTGGTTATTCACCTAATCGTGGTTATTCACCCAGTCTTGTTTCTACCCTGGTTATTCACCTAATCGTGGTTATTCACCCAGTCCTGTATCTACCCTGGTTATTCACCTAATCGTCGTTATTCACCCAGTCCTGCATCTACCGTGGTTATTCACCTAATCGTGGTTATTCACCCAGTCCTGTTTCTACCCTGGTTATTCACCTAATCGTGGTTATTCACCCAGTCCTGCATCTACCCTGGTTATTCACCTAATCGTGGTTATTCACCCAGTCTTGTGTCTACCCTGGTTATTCACCTAATCGTGGTTATTCACCCAGTCCTGTTTTTACCCTGGTTATTCACCCAGTCCTGTATCTACCGTGGTTATTCACCTAATCGTGGTTATTCAACCAGTCCTGTATCTACCATGGTTATTCACCTAATCATGGTTATTCACCCAGTCTTGTTTCTACCCTGTTATTCACCTAATCGTTGTTTTTATTTACCAAATACTATACCTTCCCTGGTTATTCCTCTAATCATGGTTATTCACCCAATCCTATACCTTCCCTGGTTATTTACCTAATTGTGGTTATTCACCCAGTCCTATACCATCCCTGGTTATTTACCTAATTGTGGTTATTCACCCAGTCCTATACCTTCCCTGGTTATTCGTCTAATCATGGTTATTCACCCAGTCCTATAGCTTCCCTGGTTATTTGCCTAATTGTGGTTATTCACCCAGTCCTATAGCTTCCCTGGTTATTTGCCTAATTGTGGTTATTCACCCAGTCCTATAGCTTCCCTGGTTATTTGCCTAATTGTGGTTATTCACCCAGTCCTATACCTTCCCTGATTATTTGCCTAAATGTGGTTATTCACTCAGTCCTATACCTTCCCTGGTTATTTGCCTAAATGTGGTTATTCACCCAGCCCTATACCTTCCCTGGTTATTCGCCTAAACGGGTAGCTGCTCTGGACATTCTCCCATTCCTGTACCTACCCTGGTTATAAACTATTGTCTGTCTTTGCAATGTGACCATTACGTAGACTGGTGCAAGCCAGTACCAGCCGTAAGGTTCTATATAACTCCTCCTATTGTACCATATAACGCCTCCCTATAACTCCTCCTATTGTACCATATAACTCCTCCCTATAACTCCTTCTATTGTTCATATAACTCCTCCTATTGTTCCATATAACTCCTCCCTATAACTCCTCCTATTGTTCCATATAACTCCTCCCTATAACTCCTTCTATTGTTCATATAACTCCTCCTATTGTTCCATATAACTCCTCCCTATAACTCCTCCTATTGTTCCCAAACTCCTCCCTATAACTCCTCCTATTGTTCCATATAACTCCTCCCTATAACTCCTCCTATTGTTCCCAAACTCCTCCCTATAACGCCTCCTATTGTTCCATATAACGCCTCCCTATAACTCCTCCTATTGCTCCATAAAACTCCTCCCTATAACTCCTCCTATTGTTCCATAAAACACCACCCATAACCTCTATTATTACTCTACACACGCCTCCCTCAAATAGTACACACACACACGGATGGTAAAACACAAGGGGCAATGTGTGTACACATGCACACTCATGATAAAACTATATGTATGTATACATTCAGATGTATAACACTAGACTCCTATGTGTGTACACATATGGATTGATGATAAAACACTAGAGTGGATGATGTACAGTTTCAGATGTAAAACACTAGAGGGCGATGTGTGTGCACATATGCACTGATGGTAAAACACTAGAGCGGCGGGTGTACACATTCAGATGTAAAACACCAGGGGGTGACGTATGTACACAAACGCACTGTTGGTGAAACACTAGAGCAGGTGCTGTAGACATTCATATGTTAAACACTAGAGGACGTTGTGTGCACACGTACACACTGATCATAAAACACTAGAGCAGGGGGTGTACACATTCAGATGTAAAACACTAGAGGGGGACATATGTACACACACATGCACTGATTGTGAAACACTAGAGTGGGGGATGTACACATTCAGGTGTAAAACCTTAGGGGGCGATGTGTGTACACATACACGCTGATGGTAAAACATTGAGCGGGGGGGCCGTGTATACATACAGTTGTCAAATATTAGGGGGTGTACACTTAGACGATGAAACACTAGAGGTGAGTTATTGAACACGTACTGATATCAGTCACTAGGGGGTGCTGTATTTTCCATTGGATTTCACTGCCTAGAGTATGTGTTTATGAATGAGCATTTCAATTGGTATCAGATTCACTTCTCAATGTGAGATCAGACTGCAAGTTTAATTCTTCATCCATATGTACAACTGATATGTGTACATGTGTACAACTGATATGTGTGTGTGCTTAACACTCCATCTATGTGTACAACTGATATGTGTGTGCGCTTAACACTCCATCCATGTGTACAACTGATATGTGTGTGTGCTTAACACTCCATCCATGTGTACAACTGATATGTGTGTGTGTGTGCTTAACACTCCATCTACGTGTACAACTGATATGTGTGTGTGCTTAACACTCCATCCATGTGTACAACTGATATGTGTGTGTGTGCTTAACACTCCATCCATGTGTACAACTGATATGTGTGTGTGCTTAACACTCCATCTATGTGTACAACTGATATGTGTGTGTGTGCTTAACAGTCTATCTATGTGTACAACTGATATGTGTGTGTGTTTAACACTCCATCCATGTGTACAACTGATATGTGCGTGTGCTTAACACTCCATCTATGTGTACAACTGATATGTGTGTGTGTGTAACACTCCATCTATGTGTACAACTGATATGTGTGTGTGCTTAACACTCCATCTGTGTGTACAACTGATATGTGTGTGGGCTTAACACTCCATCTATGTGTACAACTGATATGTGGGTATGCTTAACACTCCATCTATGTGTACAACTGATATGTGTGTGGGCTTAACACTCCATCCATGTGTACAACTGATATGTGTGTGTGTAACACTCCATCTATGTGTACAACTGATATGTGTGTGCTTAACACTCCGTCTATGTGTACAACTGATATGTGGGTATGCTTAACACTCCATCTATGTGTACAACTGATATGTGTGTGTGCTTAACACTCCATCTATGTGTACAACTGATATGTGTGTGTGCTTAACACTCCATCTGTGTGTACAACTGATATGTGTGTGTGTGCTTAACACTCCATCTATGTGTACAACTGATATGTGTGTGTGCTTAACACTCCATCTATGTGTACAACTGATATGTGTGTGTGCTTAACACTCCATCTGTGTGTACAACTGATATGTGTGTGTGTGCTTAACACTCCATCTATGTGTACAACTGATATGTGTGTGTGCTTAACACTCCATTCATGTGTACAACTGATATGTGTGTGTGCTTAACACTCCATCTTTGTGTACAACTGATATGTGTGTGCTTAACACTCCATCTATGTGTACAACTGATATGTGTGTGTGCTTAACACTCCATCTATGTGTACAACTGATATGTGTGTGTGCTTAACACTCCATCTGTGTGTACAACTGATATGTGTGTGTGTGCTTAACACTCCATCTATGTGTACAACTGATATGTGTGTGTGCTTAACACTCCATTCATGTGTACAACTGATATGTGTGTGTGCTTAACACTCCATCCATGTGTACAACTGATATGTGTGTGTGCTTAACACTCCATCCATGTGTACAACTGATATGTGTGTGTGCTTAACACTCCATCCATGTGTACAACTGATATGTGTGTGTGCTTAACACTCCATCCATGTGTACAACTGATATGTGTGTGTGCTTAACACTCCATCTATGTGTACAACTGATATGTGTGTGTGTGTGCTTAACACTCCATCTATGTGTACAACTGATATGTGTGTGTGCTTAACACTCCATCCATGTGTACAACTGATATGTGTGTGTGCTTAACACTCCATCTACGTGTACAACTGATATGTGCGTGTGCTTAACACTCTATCTATGTGTACAACTGATATGTGTGTGCGCTTAACACTCCATCTATGTGTACAACTGATATGTGTGTGTGTGTGCTTAACACTCCATCTATGTGTACAACTGATATGTGTGTGCGCTTAACACTCCATCTACGTGTACAACTGATATGTGCGTGTGCTTAACACTCTATCTATGTGTACAACTGATATGTGTGTGCGCTTAACACTCCATCTATGTGTACAACTGATATGTGTGTGTGTGTGTGTGTGCTTAACACTCCATCTATGTGTACAACTGATATGTGTGTGCGCTTAACACTCCATCTATGTGTACAACTGATATGTGTGTGTGTGTGCTTAACACTCCATCCATGTGTACAACTGATATGTGTGTGTGCTTAACACTCCATCCATGTGTACAACTGATATGTGTGTGTGTGCTTAACAGTCCATCTATGTGTACAACTGATATGTGTGTGTGTGTGCTTAGCACTCCATCCATGTGTACAACTGATATGTGTGTGTGCTTAACACTCCATCCATGTGTACAACTGATATGTGCGTGATTAATTCTTTATACATGTGTACAGCTGATATGTGTATTTGCTTTAACATGCCATCCATGTATATAGTTGATGAATGTGTGCATGTTTTCTCTAACATGCCATTTGTATGTACAGTTGATGACTGGGTGTATAAACAGTCCATGTGTGTGTACAGTTGATGACTGTGCGTATAAACACTCCATATGTGTGTGATGTATCCTCTAAAACTCCATCTGAATGTAAGAATTGTACAGTTGATAACTACGTGGGCTTGTTCCAACATTCCATCAGTATATGCAGTTGGTGAGACTGTGTGTATTTGTTGTGTGTTTGTTGTGTGTGCAGGTGATGAATGTGTGTTCTCCTCTGTGTTTGCTTTAGCGTGCCATCAGCGTATGCATCTGGTGTAACTGTATGTGTGAATGTTGTGTGTACAATTGATGACAATGTGTGTGTGTGTGTTAAGGTCATGTGTACAGTTGATGGTGTGTGCTTCTGCACATTTACCCAAACACCCATCACTGTATACAGCTGGTATGACTGTGTGTCACTCTCATGTGTACAACTGATGTGACACTGTGCATGTACTGTTGGGTACCACTGCCTGCCCCAGTGTTACATACCTGAGTGTACAGGTGTAGAATGCTCGTGTTTGACTATAGAAGGTGCATGCGTTTAGTACTACTTGACATTGTCTGTTCATTTCGGGTCATGTGCACAAAGTCATTTTTGAGCAATGGTGGGGCAAAGCACTGACTTAAAGGACAGCCATCACGTGGACAGGGCCCTGGCGGCAGCTCTGCTCCCCCGAAATCTCCCCTGGGAGTAGACCTGCTGATGAAGTTGGAGCTGTGAACAGAACAGGTGTCTATAGAGGAACCCCAGCGCTCCCTCCCCGGTCCCACAAATGAGAGTGGACTGTGATACTGAAGTCTTGCTGTTAGTCTCGTGGCTGAGTCCAACCAAGTGGGTTTAGTAAAACATAACTGCCCGTTAAACTAGCTTTCCAGTGAACGGAAACGTTTATAGAATTCAGCAGGAATTTAATGGGTCACATATAGTGCAGTTGGCTTGCTCCGGAATTGTTCCATGTTGGCTTTGTTCATGTGGCCCACTGTTTGTGTGTGCAGACATACAGACTCTGTGCACGGGATGTGGAGGAAATGTTCTTATGTTAAAGGAACATTAAACTTTTTTTTATAGAGCTTTTCCTGCTGAGTAAAACAAGTGCACTCCAGCTGTCAGTGTTGTGTTCAAAAGTTATAACCGTTCAAATAACCGGGAAGTGAATTTACTGTGCGATTACTTCCTGATAGTTCTAACTGACAGGAAGTGATTCAGCAGTTTCTATCACTTTCTATGGAGAACTGTATGTCACTGACTCTCCTCTCAAATAGAATGTAAAGGAATAACTAATCAGAATCTGACCACTGGAGGACACTGTTAATGTAAAAAAAAAAAAAAAAAAAAAAAAAAAAAAGTTTGATAACTGTTGAAATATGCTCATCTCCGCAGTGGCAGTTCCCTTATTTTACTAAACAGAAAAAGCCCTACATTATATATTTTTTCCTTAACAAAAGTTTACTGCTCCTTTAAGAGAACACCGGAATGATCTTTTGTATTTCTCTGGGTGGAGGTCTCATGCTGGGCAGGTTCTCCTGGGGGCTAGGAGTCATAAGGAGATGTCAGTAGGGATAGAATGTTTCTCCATGAACCCCCATGATAAAATCTGAGGAAGATCATGTTCAGGGAAGACCCCGAGGCCCAGCCTCTCTGGCAGAGGTCTATTCATTTCTGTATGTTGATGAGTGACTGATTAAGGGAACATTTCTGTAAATGAATAAAACAAAACTAATAAACTAATAATGTATCTGTCAGAAGAGTTTGTGAGGCAGATCTCAATGAGATGATACCTGTATGAGTGTGAGGGGACTCCGAACTGAGAATGTGAGCAGGACTGGGGATAGAATGAATGAGGTGGCGTCAAAGGGATGACAAAGTTTTGACTGTTGCATGAAGTTGGCTAGGCTAGTGGGAAGAGCAAGGCAGGTCTATTTGGGTAACAGTGATGGGCCTGTGGCATTAAGATGGCTGAGCTAATAGGATGAAGATGTTTGAGTACTGGTGGGATGAATATTACAGGGCTGGTGGGATGAGATTGACTGGGCTTTTGGAATGAGGATGACCGGGCTATGTAGATGAAGAAGGTTGGTCTGGGGTGATGGAAAAAGTCTGGGTTTGTGGGATAAGGACGACTGGGCTATCTAGATGAAGACTGTTGGGCTGGTGAGATGAGGGAAGCTGGGTTTGTGGGATAAAGACAACTGGGCTGTGTAGATGAGGAAGGTTGGGCCGAGATGGGCCGGGCTTGTGGAGTGAGGAAGACTGGGCTGTCTAGATGAGGAAGGTTGGGCTGGTGGGATGAAAAAGGCCGGGCTTGTGGAGTGAGGAAGACTGGGCTGTCTAGATGAGGAAGGTTGGGCTGGTGGGGTATGAGAGGCTGGGTTTGTGGGAAAAGGATGACTGGGCTGTCTAGATGAGGAAGGTTGGGCTGGTGGGGTATGAGAGGCTGGGTTTGTGGGAAAAGGATGACTGGGCTATCTAGATGAAGAAGGTTGGTCTGGTGGGATGTAAAAGGCTGGGCTTGTGGAGTGAGGAAGACTGGGCTGTCTAGATGAGGAAGGTTGGGCTGGTGGGGTATGAGAGGCTGGGTTTGTGGGGAAAGGATGACTGGGCTATCTAGATGAAGAAGATTGGTCTGGTGGGATGAAAAAGGCTGGGCTTGTGGGATGAGGAAGACTGGGCTGTCTAGATGAGGAAGGTTGGGCTGGTGGGGTATGAGAGGCTGGGTTTGTGGGGAAAGGATGACTGGGCTATCTAGATGAAGAAGATTGGTCTGGTGGGATGAAAAAGGCCGGGCTTGTGGAGTGAGGAAGACTGGGCTGTCTAGATGAGGAAGGTTGGGCTGGTGGGGTATGAGAGGCTGGGCTTGTGGGGAAAGGATGACTGGGCTATGTAGATGAAGAAGATTGGTCTGGTGGGATGAAAAAGGCTGGGCTTGTGGGATGAGGAAGACTGGGCTGTCTAGATGAGGAAGGTTGGGCTGGTGGGGTATGAGAGGCTGGGTTTGTGGGGAAAGGATGACTGGGCTATCTAGATGAAGAAGATTGGTCTGGTGGGATGAAAAAGGCTGGGCTTGTGGGATGAGGAAGACTGGGCTGTCTAGATGAGGAAGGTTGGGCTGGTGGGGTATGAGAGGCTGGGTTTGTGGGAAAAGGATGACTGGGCTATCTAGAAGAAGAAGGTTGGTCTGGTGGAATGAAAAAGGCTGGGCTTGTGGAGTGAGGAAGACTGGGCTGTCTAGATGAGGAAGGTTGGGCTGGTGGGGTATGAGAGGCTGGGTTTGTGGGAAAAGGATGACTGGGCTATGTAGATGAAGAAGATTGGTCTGGTGGGATGAAAAAGGCCGGGCTTGTGGGATGAGGAAGACTGGGCTGTCTAGATGAGGAAGGTTGGGCTGGTGGGATATGAGAGGCTGGGCTTGTGGGAAAAGGATGACTGGGCTATCTAGAAGAAGAAGATTGGTCTGGTGGGATGAAAAAGGCCGGGCTTGTGGGATGAGGAAGACTGGGCTGTCTAGATGAGGAAGGTTGGGCTGGTGGGATATGAGAGGCTGGGTTTGTGGGAAAAGGATGACTGGGCTATCTAGATGAAGAAGGTTGGTCTGGTGGGATGTAAAAGGCCGGGCTTGTGGGATGAGGAAGACTGGGCTGTCTAGATGAGGAAGGTTGGGCTGGTGGGATATGAGAGGCTGGGTTTGTGGGAAAAGGATGACTGGGCTATCTAGAAGAAGAAGATTGGTCTGGTGGGATGAAAAAGGCCGGGCTTGTGGGATGAGGAAGACTGGGCTGTCTAGATGAGGAAGGTTGGGCTGGTGGGATATGAGAGGCTGGGTTTGTGGGAAAAGGATGACTGGGCTATCTAGATGAAGAAGGTTGGTCTGGTGGGATGTAAAAGGCTGGGCTTGTGGGATGAGGAAGACTGGGCTGTCTAGATGAGGAAGGTTGGGCTGGTGGGGTATGAGAGGCTGGGTTTGTGGGGAAAGGATGACTGGGTTATCTAGATGAAGAAGGTTGGTCTGGTGGGATGTAAAAGGCTGGGCTTGTGGAGTGAGGAAGACTGGGCTGTCTAGATGAGGAAGGTTGGGCTGGTGGGGTATGAGAGGCTGGGTTTGTGGGAAAAGGATGACTGGGCTATCTAGATGAAGAAGATTGGTCTGGTGGGATGTAAAAGGCTGGGCTTGTGGAGTGAGGAAGACTGGGCTGTCTAGATGAGGAAGGTTGGGCTGGTGGGGTATGAGAGGCTGGGTTTGTGGGAAAAGGATGACTGGGCTATCTAGAAGAAGAAGGTTGGTCTGGTAGGATGTAAAAGGCTGGGCTTGTGGAGTGAGGAAGACTGGGCTGTCTAGATGAGGAAGGTTGGGCTGGTGGGGTATGAGAGGCTGGGTTTGTGGGGAAAGGATGACTGGGCTATCTAGATGAAGAAGGTTGGTCTGGTGGGATGTAAAAGGCTGGGCTTGTGGAGTGAGGAAGACTGGGCTGTCTAGATGAGGAAGGTTGGGCTGGTGGGGTATGAGAGGCTGGGTTTGTGGGAAAAGGATGACTGGGCTATCTAGAAGAAGAAGGTTGGTCTGGTAGGATGTAAAAGGCTGGGCTTGTGGAGTGAGGAAGACTGGGCTGTCTAGATGAGGAAGGTTGGGCTGGTGGGGTATGAGAGGCTGGGTTTGTGGGAAAAGGATGACTGGGCTATCTAGAAGAAGAAGATTGGTCTGGTAGGATGTAAAAGGCTGGGCTTGTGGGATGAGGAAGACTGGGCTGTCTAGATGAGGAAGGTTGGGCTGGTGGGGTATGAGAGGCTGGGTTTGTGGGGAAAGGATGACTGGGCTATCTAGATGAAGAAGGTTGGTCTGGTAGGATGTAAAAGGCTGGGCTTGTGGGATGAGGAAGACTGGGCTGTCTAGATGAGGAAGGTTGGGCTGGTGGGGTATGAGAGGCTGGGTTTGTGGGGAAAGGATGACTGGGCTATCTAGATGAAGAAGATTGGTCTGGTGGGATGAAAAAGGCTGGGCTTGTGGGATGAGGAAAACTGGGCTTTTGGGATTAAGAAGACCGCTTTCTAGATGAAGAACATTGGACTGGTGTAATGAGATGCGCTGAGCTTGTGGAATGCAAAACTTAACCCTTTGAGTGCCAGAGTGGTACGGAGTGCATTCTGTCCTTTGAGTGACAGAAAGGTATGCAATGCATTGCATCACAATACCACTCGCATACCTCTCTGGAATTCAGTGGTTTAAAGTCCATCAAGTTGAACCTTTGCCAGTTGTCTTTTGAAGCCATTTCTAATTAAGCCTCATGTAGAAAAACACAATCCTCCTGGACTCCTAAAAGCTGGATCAGCATCCTATCTGCACTGAAACCATAATTCTGTCTGTTGTTCTTAGCTAAAAAGGGATCCAGTGCTGTTTGTGAACATATTTACAGTTTCTGCCAACACAGCTCCCTGAAGCAAACTTTCATATATTTATTTTTGAGAAAAGTACTTTTGCTGTAGTTAGAAGCATCTTCCACTACCAGTGGGACAAGGCTAGAGGTCAAAATACAAACAAAAGTAGTAATTTGACATAACTGACTGCTGTCAACAAGTCTCCTACAGAGACTAGTCCTTCTGATGGATAAATTAGGACTAACCAAAAAAAAACACAAATCTCCCCTTCAGCATCTCCCGTATAAACGGGTGAAGGGAACAATAGTGGAAGCTATAACAAATATACCCCCTTAGGGTAATAAAAAGATACAATAATATACCAGTATTTCAAGCGCGAACACAATATATATATGGAAAAAATAAAATGTGAACTATACTGTGGCCACAGAATTGCTACAAATCAGTAGCGCATCATGGACAATGAAAGTGTACACTCTTCAGCATGGGAAAAGAGCCACCACTATTCCCCATCCCACCACCTATCATCAGCCAATGACATTCTGCTCTCTGCTCCTTTCGTGTCTATAGCTGTCTCATATCAAACACTTTTCCCTCATTGCTCCTTATCTATGGAACGTTCTACCTCCCACCCTGCACCACTGCACCTCTCTTATAGTCTTATCTATGGAACGTTCTACCTCCCACCCTTCACCACTGCACCTCTCTTATAGTCTTATCTATGGAACGTTCTACCTCCCGCCCTACATCACTGCACCTCTCTTATAGTCTTGTCTATGGAATGTTCTACCTCCCACCCTGCACCACTGCACCTCTCTTATAGTCTTATCTATGGAACGTTCTACCTCCCACCCTGCACCACTGCACCTCTCTTATAGTCTTATCTATGGGACGTTCTACCTCCCACACTGCACCTCTCTTATAGTCTTATCTATGGAACGTTCTACCTCCCACCATGCGCCACTGCACCTCTCTTATAGTCTTATCTATAGAATGTTCTACCTCCCACTCTGCGCCACTGCACCTCTCTTATAGTCTTATCTATGGAACGTTCTACCTCCCACCCTGCACCACTGCACCTCTCTTATAGTCTTATCTATGGGACGTTCTACCTCCCACCCTGCACCACTGCACCTCTCTTATAGTCTTATCTATGGAACGTTCTACCTCCCACCATGCGCCACTGCACCTCTCTTATAGTCTTATCTATAGAATGTTCTACCTCCCACCCTGCGCCACTGCACCTCTCTTATAGTCTTATCTATGGAACGTTCTACCTCCCACCCTTCACCACTGACCTCTCTTATAGTGTTATCTATGGAATGTTCTACCTCCCACCCTGCGCCACTGCACCTCTCTTATAGTCTTATCTATGGAACGTTCTACCTCCCACCCTTCACCACTGCACCTCTCTTATAGTCTTATCTATGGAACGTTCTACCTCCCACCCTTCACCACTGACCTCTCTTATAGTGTTATCTATGGAATGTTCTACCTCCCACCCTGCGCCACTGCACCTCTCTTATAGTCTTATCTATGGAACGTTCTACCTCCCACCCTGCACCACTGCACCTCTCTTATAGTTTTATCTATGGAACATTCTACCTCCCACCCTGCACCACTGCACCTCTCTTATAGTTTTATCTATGGAACATTCTACCTCCCACCCTGCACCACTGCACCTCTCTTATAGTCTTATCTATGGAACGTTCTACCTTCCACCCTGCACCACTGCACCTCTCTTATAGTCTTATCTATGGAACGTTCTACCTCCAACCCTGCACCACTGCACCTCTCTTATTGTCTTATCTATGGAACGTTCTACCTCCCACCCTGCACTACTGCAACTCCATTATAGTCTTATCTATGGAACGCTCTACCTCCCACCCTGTGCCACTGCACCTCTCTTATAGTCTTATCTATGGAACGCTCTACCTCCCACCCTGCACCACTGCACCTCTCTTATAGTCTAATCTATGGAACGTTCTACCTCCCACCCTGCACCACTGCAGCTCTCTTATAGTCTTATCAATAGTATGTTCTACCTCCCACCCTGCACCACTGCACCTCTTTTATAGTATTATCTATGGAATGTTCTACCTCCCACCCTGCACCACTGCACCTCTCTCATAGTCTTATCTATGGAACGCTCTACCTCCCACCCTGCACCACTGCACCTCTCTTATAGTCTTATCTATGGAACGTTCTACCTCCCAACCTGCACCACTACAACTCCATTATAGTCTTATCTATGGAACATTCTACCTCCCTCCCTACACCACTGCACCTCTCTTATAGTCATATCCATGGAACGTTCTACCTCCCACCCTGCACCACTGACCTCTCTTATAGTCTTATGTATGGAATGTTCTACCTCCCACACTGCACCTCTCTTATAGTCTAATCTATGGAACGTTCTACCTCCCACCCTGCACCACTGCCCTCTCTTATAGTTTTATGTATGGAATGTTCTACCTCCGACCCTGCACCTCTCTTATAGTCTTATCTATGGAATGTTCTACCTCCCACCCTGCACCACTGCACCTCTCTTATTGTCTTATCTATGGAACGTTCTACCTCCCACCCTGCACCACTGCACCTCTCTTATTGTCTTATCTATGGAATGTTCTACCTCCCTCCCTGTACCACTGCACCTCTCTTATAGTCTTATCTATGGAACGTTCTGCCTCCCACCCTGCACCACTGACCTCTCTTATAGTCTTATGTATGGAATGTTCTACCTCCCACCCTACACCACTGCACCTCTTTTATAGTCATATCTATGGAGCGTTCTACCTCCCGCCCTGCACCACTGCACCTCTCTTATAGTCTTATCTATGGAACACTCTACCTCCCGCCCTGCACCACTGTACCTCTCTTATAGTCTTATACCCCCTTAGGGTAATAAAAAGATACAATAATATACCAGTATTTCAAGCGCGAACACAATATATATATGGAAAAAATAAAATGTGAACTATACTGTGGCCACAGAATTGCTACAAATCAGTAGCGCATCATGGACAATGAAAGTGTACACTCCTCAGCATGGGAAAAGAGCCACCACTATTCCCCATCCCACCACCTATCATCAGCCAATGACATTCTGCTCTCTGCTCCTTTCGTGTCTATAGCTGTCTCATATCAAACACTTTTCCCTCATTGCTCCTTATCTATGGAACGTTCTACCTCCCACCCTGCACCACTGCACCTCTCTTATAGTCTTATCTATGGAACGTTCTACCTCCCACCCTTCACCACTGCACCTCTCTTATAGTCTTATCTATGGAACGTTCTACCTCCCGCCCTACATCACTGCACCTCTCTTATAGTCTTGTCTATGGAATGTTCTACCTCCCACCCTGCACCACTGCACCTCTCTTATAGTCTTATCTATGGAACGTTCTACCTCCCACCCTGCACCACTGCACCTCTCTTATAGTCTTATCTATGGGACGTTCTACCTCCCACACTGCACCTCTCTTATAGTCTTATCTATGGAACGTTCTACCTCCCACCATGCGCCACTGCACCTCTCTTATAGTCTTATCTATAGAATGTTCTACCTCCCACTCTGCGCCACTGCACCTCTCTTATAGTCTTATCTATGGAACGTTCTACCTCCCACCCTGCACCACTGCACCTCTCTTATAGTCTTATCTATGGGACGTTCTACCTCCCACCCTGCACCACTGCACCTCTCTTATAGTCTTATCTATGGAACGTTCTACCTCCCACCATGCGCCACTGCACCTCTCTTATAGTCTTATCTATAGAATGTTCTACCTCCCACCCTGCGCCACTGCACCTCTCTTATAGTCTTATCTATGGAACGTTCTACCTCCCACCCTTCACCACTGACCTCTCTTATAGTGTTATCTATGGAATGTTCTACCTCCCACCCTGCGCCACTGCACCTCTCTTATAGTCTTATCTATGGAACGTTCTACCTCCCACCCTTCACCACTGCACCTCTCTTATAGTCTTATCTATGGAACGTTCTACCTCCCACCCTTCACCACTGACCTCTCTTATAGTGTTATCTATGGAATGTTCTACCTCCCACCCTGCGCCACTGCACCTCTCTTATAGTCTTATCTATGGAACGTTCTACCTCCCACCCTGCACCACTGCACCTCTCTTATAGTTTTATCTATGGATTATTCTACCTCCCACCCTGCACCACTGCACCTCTCTTATAGTTTTATCTATGGAACATTCTACCTCCCACCCTGCACCACTGCACCTCTCTTATAGTCTTATCTATGGAACGTTCTACCTTCCACCCTGCACCACTGCACCTCTCTTATAGTCTTATCTATGGAACGTTCTACCTCCAACCCTGCACCACTGCACCTCTCTTATTGTCTTATCTATGGAACGTTCTACCTCCCACCCTGCACTACTGCAACTCCATTATAGTCTTATCTATGGAACGCTCTACCTCCCACCCTGTGCCACTGCACCTCTCTTATAGTCTTATCTATGGAACGTTCTACCTCCCACCCTGCACCACTGCACCTCTCTTATAGTCTTATCTATGGAATGTTCTACCTCCTCCCCACCCTGCACCACTGCACCTCTCTTATAGTCTAATCTATGGAACGTTCTACCTCCCACCCTGCACCACTGCAGCTCTCTTATAGTCTTATCAATAGTATGTTCTACCTCCCACCCTGCACCACTGCACCTCTTTTATAGTATTATCTATGGAATGTTCTACCTCCCACCCTGCACCACTGCACCTCTCTCATAGTCTTATCTATGGAACGCTCTACCTCCCACCCTGCACCACTGCACCTCTCTTATAGTCTTATCTATGGAACGTTCTACCTCCCAACCTGCACCACTACAACTCCATTATAGTCTTATCTATGGAACATTCTACCTCCCTCCCTACACCACTGCACCTCTCTTATAGTCATATCCATGGAACGTTCTACCTCCCACCCTGCACCACTGACCTCTCTTATAGTCTTATGTATGGAATGTTCTACCTCCCACACTGCACCTCTCTTATAGTCTAATCTATGGAACGTTCTACCTCCCACCCTGCACCACTGCCCTCTCTTATAGTTTTATGTATGGAATGTTCTACCTCCGACCCTGCACCTCTCTTATAGTCTTATCTATGGAATGTTCTACCTCCCACCCTGCACCACTGCACCTCTCTTATTGTCTTATCTATGGAACGTTCTACCTCCCACCCTGCACCACTGCACCTCTCTTATTGTCTTATCTATGGAATGTTCTACCTCCCTCCCTGTACCACTGCACCTCTCTTATAGTCTTATCTATGGAACGTTCTGCCTCCCACCCTGCACCACTGACCTCTCTTATAGTCTTATGTATGGAATGTTCTACCTCCCACCCTACACCACTGCACCTCTTTTATAGTCATATCTATGGAGCGTTCTACCTCCCGCCCTGCACCACTGCACCTCTCTTATAGTCTTATCTATGGAACACTCTACCTCCCGCCCTGCACCACTGTACCTCTCTTATAGTCTTATAGTCTTATACCCCCTTAGGGTAATAAAAAGATACAATAATATACCAGTATTTCAAGCGCGAACACAATATATATATGGAAAAAATAAAATGTGAACTATACTGTGGCCACAGAATTGCTACAAATCAGTAGCGCATCATGGACAATGAAAGTGTACACTCCTCAGCATGGGAAAAGAGCCACCACTATTCCCCATCCCACCACCTATCATCAGCCAATGACATTCTGCTCTCTGCTCCTTTCGTGTCTATAGCTGTCTCATATCAAACACTTTTCCCTCATTGCTCCTTATCTATGGAACGTTCTACCTCCCACCCTGCACCACTGCACCTCTCTTATAGTCTTATCTATGGAACGTTCTACCTCCCACCCTTCACCACTGCACCTCTCTTATAGTCTTATCTATGGAACGTTCTACCTCCCGCCCTACATCACTGCACCTCTCTTATAGTCTTGTCTATGGAATGTTCTACCTCCCACCCTGCACCACTGCACCTCTCTTATAGTCTTATCTATGGAACGTTCTACCTCCCACCCTGCACCACTGCACCTCTCTTATAGTCTTATCTATGGGACGTTCTACCTCCCACACTGCACCTCTCTTATAGTCTTATCTATGGAACGTTCTACCTCCCACCATGCGCCACTGCACCTCTCTTATAGTCTTATCTATAGAATGTTCTACCTCCCACTCTGCGCCACTGCACCTCTCTTATAGTCTTATCTATGGAACGTTCTACCTCCCACCCTGCACCACTGCACCTCTCTTATAGTCTTATCTATGGGACGTTCTACCTCCCACCCTGCACCACTGCACCTCTCTTATAGTCTTATCTATGGAACGTTCTACCTCCCACCATGCGCCACTGCACCTCTCTTATAGTCTTATCTATAGAATGTTCTACCTCCCACCCTGCGCCACTGCACCTCTCTTATAGTCTTATCTATGGAACGTTCTACCTCCCACCCTTCACCACTGACCTCTCTTATAGTGTTATCTATGGAATGTTCTACCTCCCACCCTGCGCCACTGCACCTCTCTTATAGTCTTATCTATGGAACGTTCTACCTCCCACCCTTCACCACTGCACCTCTCTTATAGTCTTATCTATGGAACGTTCTACCTCCCACCCTTCACCACTGACCTCTCTTATAGTGTTATCTATGGAATGTTCTACCTCCCACCCTGCGCCACTGCACCTCTCTTATAGTCTTATCTATGGATTATTCTACCTCCCACCCTGCACCACTGCACCTCTCTTATAGTTTTATCTATGGAACATTCTACCTCCCACCCTGCACCACTGCACCTCTCTTATAGTCTTATCTATGGAACGTTCTACCTTCCACCCTGCACCACTGCACCTCTCTTATAGTCTTATCTATGGAACGTTCTACCTCCAACCCTGCACCACTGCACCTCTCTTATTGTCTTATCTATGGAACGTTCTACCTCCCACCCTGCACTACTGCAACTCCATTATAGTCTTATCTATGGAACGCTCTACCTCCCACCCTGTGCCACTGCACCTCTCTTATAGTCTTATCTATGGAACGTTCTACCTCCCACCCTGCACCACTGCACCTCTCTTATAGTCTTATCTATGGAATGTTCTACCTCCTCCCCACCCTGCACCACTGCACCTCTCTTATAGTCTAATCTATGGAACGTTCTACCTCCCACCCTGCACCACTGCAGCTCTCTTATAGTCTTATCAATAGTATGTTCTACCTCCCACCCTGCACCACTGCACCTCTTTTATAGTATTATCTATGGAATGTTCTACCTCCCACCCTGCACCACTGCACCTCTCTCATAGTCTTATCTATGGAACGCTCTACCTCCCACCCTGCACCACTGCACCTCTCTTATAGTCTTATCTATGGAACGTTCTACCTCCCAACCTGCACCACTACAACTCCATTATAGTCTTATCTATGGAACATTCTACCTCCCTCCCTACACCACTGCACCTCTCTTATAGTCATATCCATGGAACGTTCTACCTCCCACCCTGCACCACTGACCTCTCTTATAGTCTTATGTATGGAATGTTCTACCTCCCACACTGCACCTCTCTTATAGTCTAATCTATGGAACGTTCTACCTCCCACCCTGCACCACTGCCCTCTCTTATAGTTTTATGTATGGAATGTTCTACCTCCGACCCTGCACCTCTCTTATAGTCTTATCTATGGAATGTTCTACCTCCCACCCTGCACCACTGCACCTCTCTTATTGTCTTATCTATGGAACGTTCTACCTCCCACCCTGCACCACTGCACCTCTCTTATTGTCTTATCTATGGAATGTTCTACCTCCCTCCCTGTACCACTGCACCTCTCTTATAGTCTTATCTATGGAACGTTCTGCCTCCCACCCTGCACCACTGACCTCTCTTATAGTCTTATGTATGGAATGTTCTACCTCCCACCCTACACCACTGCACCTCTTTTATAGTCATATCTATGGAGCGTTCTACCTCCCGCCCTGCACCACTGCACCTCTCTTATAGTCTTATCTATGGAACACTCTACCTCCCGCCCTGCACCACTGTACCTCTCTTATAGTCTTATCTATGGAATGTTCTTCCTCCCACCCTGCGCCACTGCACCTCTCTTATAGTCTTATCTATGGAACGCTCTACCTCCTGCCCTGCATCACTGCACCTCTCTTATTGTCTTATTTATGGAATGCTCTACCTCCAGCCCTGCAACACTGTACCTCTCTTATAGTCTTATCTATGGAATGTTCTTCCTCCCACCCTGCACCACTGCACCTCTCTTATAGTCTTATCTATGGAATGCTCTACCTCCCACCCTGCACCTCTCTTATAGTCTTATCTATGGAACGCTCTACTTCTCACCCTGCACCACTGACCTCTCTTATAGTTTTATCTATGGAATGCTCTACTTCTCACCCTGCACCACTGCACCTCTCTTATAGTCTTATCTATGGAATGTTCTACCTCCCTGCTCCATTGCATCTCTCTTATAGTCTTATCTATGGAACGTTCTTCCTCCCACTTCTCTCGAGGTTTTCACTTGCTTAAAATTACACCTCCTCAACAAGGCTTCAACAAGCTAGATGGCATTGACTTCATACATCCAAGGCTCTTATAATGTGTTTGTTTGTGTTCCACTATCCTGACAGAAATTGAGAACTATATTCCATACTTAACCCTTATGTTCTCTGTATGTCTCCCTTTACCACTGTAGATTGAAAGCTTTTTAGCAGGGACCCCATTTCCAATGTATCATTTTTCCTAAGCACATGTCATCCTGTATTGTCCAAACCCTTAAAATGTAAAGCACTGTGTATACTTGTGACACTATATAAATAAATATATTCATTCATCACTGCATCTCCCCTTCTTCACCTCATCAACCAATGTAGAACTCACCAGGAGGTGCAGCTATGAAAGTATGTCCAAGATGTAGGATGGCTCTTTTCTCATGCTGAGTAGTGTACACTATGTTGTTCTTCATTACTGATTTGTAGTGATTCTGTGGCCACAGTATAGTACAAATGTTTTATTACATTCTATGTATATTTTATGTCAGATTACCAATTTTTATGTTATTAATAAATTCTATATTTGGATATTTATTCTGTCCAACTTCTTTTTTCCATATATATATTATATGTATTATAATATTAATATAATATATTTGGTTGGCACTTCAAATATTGTTGTACTACTGTAAATTGACTGTGTTACTATATAATTCTCTTGTAAATGATCAGTAATGAAAAATAGCTATACATGGCTTTTTCTGCTGAGTAATCTCACTTGTCTGAGATTTTTTTTTATTCAAATTTGTAGTGTGTTTGATATTAAATAAATAAATATTTACCAGGATCCTCTCATCAACCATAATTCACCTCATTACCTGAAACAGAATATGACAGAAGGTAAGATCACTTGATGCATCTCATTTGCCATTTCCCTCTTTATGGTTAACAAATGAATATCACCTAGCTGAAGAGTTCTTATGTTCCTTTACTGTATTAGTCCCTATGACTTCCTTTGGGAGGCTGCTCCACATCTCCATCACCCTTTCTATCCTATTAAAAATTCAAAATGAATCTACTGTGAAGAACCAATGGAAGATGAGGAAGAAGATGGTGGATTTGACACTGGGACTTGATGCATAGTAGGAGGATTGCTTAGTGCTTTACTGTTGGCTGCAGATTTATCTGTAAGGATGCCTTCACATTGTAGAATTGAACCATCAACCTCTGTGTGACAGGTGGGGATACTCTCCACTATACTAACGAGGATTAATTTCTGTTAAAAATACTATTTAAAGCAGAACTACCACCCGCTATAAAGTGCCCTCCCAATAATTAGGTATATGGCGATTAGCTGTTTAATAGTGCTATTATCCGACACAACTACCACGTTGAGAAGTAATCCTTCTTTTTTTTGAGACTGACAGCCAGGCTTCTTGCTTTATAGCCGTCTGGGCGCCTTTGCCGTCATTCCCTTCCGGTGCCTTAAGGCACCATTCAATTCTTCCTAGAGCAGACCAGGATGGACAGCACAGACACACAGACATCTATAAGCCAAGATGTCTGTGTTCAAACCTGGCTGCCGGTCTTAGAAGAAGGGTTACTTCAGAACCTGGTACTTGTGTCGGATAAAAGTGTATTAAACAGCAAATCGCTATATGCCTAATTATTGGGGGCACTTTCCATAGGGTGGTAGTTCCTCTTTAAGACCGTGTGGTGCCATGTTAGTAATGTTATACACATATTTACTTTGCAGACACTCATATACCTTTATGTTAATTAAAAGCCAGGCGTTGCTGAGAGCGGAACATCGGATCTCCAGTTCACATGAGAACCATTTTACCCAGTTAAATTGGAACTGTCAGGTTCCTACTTCCCACTTGTGACAGTTGCATATTTTCTATGACAAACCTGTTAGCACCTGCTTGCACGTTTACTATTACAATCGCAGTTACCCATAAACATATATAGATATTATATACCAACTGTCTCTATCCACAAAACAATGTCTCATTCGGTTATCCTGTGTTTTGTGTTCAGACTGACTTGCTCATCATCAGTATACATGATTAACCCTTTGAGTGCCAGATGGCTGTGCAACGCATTGCTTTTTTCCTCTAGCAACATTGAGGAATGCAGTTACCATGGTGTTAAGCAGAGCCCTATAGAAGGGAGGGCACTCCAAACAAAATAAATCTCTTCCCAGCTGCTAACCCTTCCCCCCTTCAGTTTTAAAGTGTCCCTCAAGGAGGTCCAGGCCAACGTTTCTCCTGAGAGAAGTTATTTAGTTAGCGATTTTATTATTTTACCTTTCTCCCTTTAGAGTCCTCTTATTCAGCTCTTTGATTCCTCGTCTTCCTTCCATTGGAATAGCTTTCTATCTGAATCATAGAGGCCTTTTGTCTGAGAGGGAGAGATGCCTTATAGTGAGTAGCTGAATGCTTCCTGGGACATACACATGGTTTTATTTGGGGAAAAAAATTATTTCATTTTACTTGATTATTGTTATTCATGTATAGCGCTCTGTGCCAGTTTCCTTCTCCTCGAGCAGGTATTTGAAATGTTAGCGCTTAGGTGTGTGCACGCTCTTCTGCTCACAAAGTGCCACCCATTTCTCAGTGCTGCAGCTCTGGATCATCACTAGGTAGCAGTGGGTCAGCTCCATATCAGTCCAAGTGTCTCTAGCTCTGTAGGAGCAGGGCACACTCTACCTTTACCAGAGGTTTATTCCAGGGGACTCATTTGTTTTGCTGACTTAGTTGGAACAGTCTTTTTAGTGGTCTTGAGGGAAAGTGAAATTAATAACCTTTAATACTAGTCCCTGTGGGACATTTCTTAGCTATTTATCTTTCATTCTTTACTACATTATGTAAGGAGGAGAAGAAAACCAAGAGCTATAAAAGTATTTTCCTGACTCTGAAGAGTTTGACCAGGTAGTAACAGATGAATTGGAAACCCCAGATAAATCTATTTTAATTCCAAAGTAATTTGGAAAGGTTTACCCATTTTCTAAAAAGAAGGTGGACCTTTGGTCTAAACCTCCAGCTGTTGACCTCCAGATTCTCTAATCATACCACTATAACTATTCATACTACAGCAGCTTTTGCTGATAAAAAATGGATTCTTCAAACTGACTAATGTTTGGACTAGGAGCCATCAATTGAGCTTCTTTTGCTTCAGCCTGGGCATGCAGAGCTGCTGAGGCTTGGCAAGCTCATATTATTCAAGTCATGCAACACAATGTGCCTCATGAGGATATTTTTCCTCTCATAGGCTACCTCTTGGAGATCACCTCCTATTTTGGAGAGGCTGTCTTGGAGGCTGCAAAGTTAATATCTAAGTGTTCAGCTACAGCGGTGCCTTGTGGCTGAAGATTCTGAATGCAGATTCTGCTTGCAAGAAAAGCATTAATATCTTTGCCTTTTAGGGTATCCCTCTTCTTTGAGGCAGAGTTGCACAAAATTGTAAGCCATGCCACTGGAGGTAAAAGTACCTGTTTACCTCAGTATAAACCCAAAAAGATTTTATAACAGGAAGAGGTATTTTACAAAGGAAAAATGTTCCCAAGGCATCAAAATCTAAACCCAACACAGCATGAAGTTTGGAGTATGGAGTCTTTCACAAATCCTCCACTAGGGGGAAGCCTCTGACATTTTTTTCATCAAGGAGAATGTCACTTTCAGACGAGTGGGTCCTTCATCCATTTCCAGAAGGGTTCAGAATATTTTTCACATTTCTACCACTGTTTCGTTTTTTTCATCTCCAGGGTACCAAAATCAAAAGTTATTATAGGAAGCCTTTCATCAGGGCATCTGACAGTTTCTAGACAATGGGGTGATAATCCCAGTACCAAAAGTTCAAGGGCTTTTATTACAATATTTTTATGATACCCAAAAAATATGCAGGATTCTGTCCTATCCTGGACCTGGGAAATTTGTTGTTTTTTTGTTTTGTTTTCTCCAGTTTCTCAAAGTTCCTAAGTTCAAGATAGAATCTAACAAATCTGTGATAGCAGCCATGGAACCAGAGGAATTTCTGCCATATTTACACATAAAAGATGCAATAAAACATCATAATAAAAGCCTTAGAATGTTTTGGAGAACAAAGACCAAATTTGCTTTGATGAAACAAAATAACTGTTCTCCATAACCTAATATTGATGCTTTGCAGGTTAATTAAATAATATAATACTTACAGAAAAATTACTGTGATACCAAACACATGAGAAAACTGTATTCACATGTATGGATCCAAGCACATTAACCTGTTCAGTGCCATTCTGATGTACTGAATGCTGAGTCGATGATCCGTTAAAACATAACCTTTAATCAGGAAACATTAATTAAAACACTTAGTAATTTATATTCAAAGATACTACAGCTTAATTGGGACAAAATAACTTAGTTCCATAGCTGTATGTTGTATTATCGCTAAGGGTATTCACCCAGACAGGCAATGGTAACATTTTCTAATTGTCCCTACTGTGGGATACTATAGATGGAACAAAGCACCTGGAGCGCTTATATAGAAGATACAAGAAATACTAGGGTTCATTTTTCGCCATCAGCCTTATGGAACTCAGTTTATCTAGAATTAGGATAGTATTATGCTATTTTCTCATCACTCAAGCTTACGAGTGCCTAATCTCCATCTCATTTCTGATGTGACTCAGGGAAAGTTACCGATGAAGTTCATTCTGATCCGAGAGGTAACACTAGTGCTTGTATCTTCTATATATGAGCTCCAGGTTCTTTGTTCTACCTATGTTATCCCACACTAGGGAAAATTAGAATTTCTACTGACTTCTAGATAATTTAACCATTGCCTGTATGGGCACTGCATCTTATCAATCATCAATATAAAGTTGTTTTAAGAACTGTCCAGAGTTCCAGTCTAAAGTAGTTTCTACTTTCCGCATAAACCAAGAGGTGGTTCTCCCTTTATTGTGTCATAATCCATCTAACTCTAAAGAGAAAGCACTTCATACTTTAGATGTTCTGAGATGTTAAAGACAATATGTCTGTAACTGAAGCTAAAGATGCCGGGTTGTCCTTAGCTGTCATTTCGGGTTTCCTTTTCTTTGAAGCGGCTGCAAAGGGGTAGCTGTGCCGGTCCTGCAGAGTAGAGTTCCTAGGAATGGGGGTCAAAGGGGACCTTTTAAATCATTCCTGCAGTAAAGACACAACACAGATTCTATTCTTAAATGGATACTGTCATTTATTGGAAGTGGCCTGGGTTTATATAACCACATTATCAGGGGAAGGGGGATGTGACATGCAATTAGAGTAATACAATTAACACTTAGCAATGGAAGCAGGTTTTACAGACAACCAAGACAACAGACCACTCTCATCACACAGACAACAGTGGTGAAGGGATTAGAGAAGTAACAAGCTTGGACCAGACAGTGGGGCACACACAATGAAAGACTATAAGGTGATAACATGCAAAAATATTCTAATTTATCCCTTGTAGGCCCATGTAAGATTAGTCAAACCATTTCTTAAAACAGGGGTCAAACATCTGTTACAAGTATTATGGATGCACTTATAGTCCTCAACTTTGAACTATGATAACAGCTGCAGGTCTGTTACAATGTCCAAGTCACAAAATCCTTTAGGACATCAGACATCTTGTTTGTTTCCAGACGGCTCTAAGAATGGCAGGCCAGCATCCAAGACAACCATTGCCTCATGGATCAAAAAAGTTAGCAGACAAGCATACAGTTCCAGCACCTTTCAAAAACATAGCTCATTCTACTAGGTCTATTAGTGCTTCATGGGCCTTGATGAACCAAGCTACTGTTGACCAGTTGTGCAACAATGTCACATGGTCATCTGTTCACACATGCACTAAGTTTTACATTTTTGCATCTCAAGATGTTAGTTTTTGGCTGCACATTTTTGGAGGCCATTGTTCTTTAGTTTTCTTCCTGCCCGCTAGTTTGGGATGGCTTTGGTACATCCCCATGGTCCCTTCGTCTCTCAATAGCACTAGAGAAAATCGATTTTTTACTTGCCAATAAATCCTTTTCACTTAGTCCATTGAGGGATGCAGGGTTTCCTGCCAATGGAAATCCTGGTGGGAGCGACTGCACTGCCTCTTCTGGTGGATCTGGTTTATGGCTATTCCCTTCCTAACTTTGGTAAATGAATACTCAAGGTGGTTGGGCAGGGGGAGGGGTTAGCAACTATGAAGTGAGAGAAGTTTTTTTGTATAGAGTGCTCTGCCTCCTATAGGCACGCTGTTTAACCCCATGGTCCCTGCATCCCTCAATGGACTAAGAGAAAAGCATTTATCGGTAAGTAAAAATCCAATTATCGTTCTGTTTGTTACTCATCTTATCGTTAATTTTTGTATGTATTTGGTAGAAACTGTAAACCGTTACAGGCTTTTAACCCCATGGATGCTGGATGTATTTAATGGTGGTAAGAGTGCAGAATGCGGTGTGTTACAGTCCATATAGTCATTAACCCTACAAAGGTTTGCTTGATCTTTGAAGGGTTAAATTGTTAACGTTTGCAAGCTCTACCCTCTGTCTAGGAATTAAAATCAAACAGCGCTACAAGAGTCTAATAAAATTAGGACTTAAAATTTGGGTATCTTCACTACTGAATGTTTTTCAATCAGTGAAACAGCTAAGTGGCTTATCCCGAATGCATTTAATTCAACATACACCCCAAGAAGGGGGCGTGCTCGCTCCTAGGGAGAGCTGTGAAGGGAGTATAGTTTTATGTGTGTACGTATATATATAGGAGAGAAGTGTGTGTGTGTGTATATATATATTTACATATACAAGATAGTTTTATGTGTGTGCATGATATATATGTGTATACACACAGTATAGTTTTATGTGTGTATGTATATATAGAGGGAGCAGTGTGTACACACAGATAGTATAGTTTTATGTGTGTGTAATATATATAGAGGAGAAGTGTGTACACACAGATAGTATTTTATGTGTGCGTAATATATAGAGAGGAGTGTGTACACATAGATAGTATAGTATTTTATGTGTGTGTAATATATATATATATATATATATAGAGAGAGAGGGAGAAGTGTGTACACACAGATAGTATAGTATTTTATGTGTTTGTAATATATATATATATATAGAGGGAGAAGTGTGTACACACAGATAGTATAGTATTTTATGTGTGTATAATATATATATATATATATATATATATATATATACTAGTTGAACAGCCCGTTACACGGGCCACAGTGCCACTGCCACCCAGTCGCGGGGCAGTCAACGCACAGTGGACTATATATATATATATATATATATATATATATATATATATATAGTCGGAGCGCCCAGCTCTGTATCAGCCGCGGCACGGGCAGTCTCTACTACGCATGACTGTAGCAGTGTGTACTGCGCATGTCGGGCGTTACACACGATTTAGCGAATTATTATATAGGATATAGAGGGAGAAATGTGTACACACAGTATAGTATTTTATGTGTGTGTAATATATAGAGGGAGAAGTGTGTACACACAGATAGTATAGTATTTTATGTGTATATGGAGGCATAATGAGAGATCAAGCACTTATCTTGTAAAGAACACTGAATTGTACGGAAGGTCCGACACGGACAGAGCAGTCATCTTTGTGACCTGGAGTTGAGTACAGTTTTCTGTCCGAGATGAGTGCAATCTCTTCTTCATTCTCTGTATCCCACCTGCACCTCTCTAGCCGACCGTGTTGGGGGAGAGAGCGGGGGGGTTCATAAGTCCATCCTGGGTAAGTGGCTGGAGGGCTGCATTATTGCCAGCCTCAGTCTTCTAGTGGCTGCAGAGCAACATTATACTAACCATAGTTCTTCTGTAAGTGGCTAAGAGCCACATTATCTTCCCCTCTATATTATTGGCTGCATAACCACATTGTACTAACACCCGGACTCTCTCCATTCTGCTGTAAGTGGCTGGAGAGCCACATTATCCTACCCTCTGAATTTAGTCGATGGAGTGCCACAGTGCTGCCAGGCTCCTGCTGTAAGTGACTGGAGAGCCATGTTATTTCTAACACCCTGTATAGTCAGTGACTGTAGAACTACTTTATTATCATATGCCCTTCAGTCTCTGAGTGGCTGGAGAGCCACATTATAATATAAGCTCCTTCTCATGAGTGGCTGGAGAGCCACATAATATAAGCGCCTTCTTATGAGTGGCTGGAGAGCCACATTATAATATAAGCGCCTTCTCATGAGTGGCTGGAGAGCCACATTATCCTACCCTCTGAATTTAGTCGATGGAGAGCCACAGTGCTGCCAGGCTCCTGCTGTAAGTGACTGGAGAGCCATGTTATTTCTAACACCCTGTATAGTCAGTGACTGTATAACTACTTTATTATCATACGCCCTTCAGTCTCTGAGTGGCTGGAGAGCCACATTATAATATAAGCGCCTTCTCATGAGTGGCTGGAGAGCCACATTATAATATAAGCGCCTTCTCATGAGTGGCTGGAGAGCCACATTATAATATAAGCGCCTTCTCATGAGTGGCTGGAGAGACATTTGCAAAGAGCTAGTCAGAGACGCTCAACTAGGAACGAGCCTGTCCTCGAATTGATGAGACATTACCTGGGCCAGTCCTTCCTGTAGTGGCTGGAGAGTCACATAATTATTTAGATCGAACCATTAGATTAGTGGTTAGGGGCCGGTTGTACGCTATTGAGGGATAGAATAAGGTTTAGGTCTGCTAATGGGGGTGAGCCTCGTTATTAGGGTGACTCCTGTATCAGAGTGTGTGGCAGTGTGTTCTAACAAGGACGACTCCAGCCAGGATCTTGGCTCCAAGGGTCCAGAGCTGGAATGAGGAGGACCGGACGCTGGTCCATGGGATCAGATGCCAGTACCATAGAGGAGGCTGGTCTTGCACATCCAGTTCTAACAGGGACTCTATGATTGATAGGTGCTAAGGGGGAGAACTGCATACACCTCATCAGGACCCTACTGGTGCACCAACACTAGGGTGGACACATCGGGGATGTCTGGGTGGGGAGGTGTCGTTACTGAGGACTCTACAGTCAGGGTTCATTATTGTGTGTTTATATATTGTCTATATGCTTGTCTTCTGCTGTGAAGAGTAAAGTTCTTATTATTGTGTCACTTTCCTACATTGTTCTATGAGATACGTTAGTGCCAGGGTGGATCTACCCTGTCTATAGGCAGGTCTCAGGTGGCGTCATTGCCAGAGCCTAATCCTCATCTGTCCTAAATATCGCTGGATCCATAGCGCCCACTACACTGGGAGAGGTTACCAGGGAAAATGTGATACAGGGATACACACCATACAGAGAAAGGTGTGTACAGGTATATACACAGTACAGAGAAAGGTGTGTACAGCTATATACACAGTACCGAGTGATGTTTGTACAGGTATATATACAGTACAGAGAGAAGTGTATACACAGGTCAGGGAGAGATGTGTGTGTGCAGGTATATTCAAAAGATAGAGTGAAGTATGTAATGTTATATACTCATTAGAGAGGTGATACAGAGACAAGTATATGCACAGTACAGAGTGAGAGAGAGGTGTGTACTGGTATATTCATAGTACAAAGGTGTATACACAGATAAAGAGAGAGGCACATACACAGTTTAGAAAGAAGTATATATACAGTACAGAGAAAGGGAGAGATGAGTACTGGTATATTCATGGTGTAAAGGTGTATGTACTGATAAAGGGAGAGGTGCATATAGGTAAATACACAGTACAGAAAGAAGTGGGTACTGGTATAGTAATGATACAATGGTGTGTAAAGGTGTATACACAATATAGGGAGGGGTACATACACAAAGCGGTGCATACAGGTATATACACTACAGAGAGAGGTGTATCTACACAACACAGAGGAAGGTTTATAAAGGTATACACAAAATACAGGGAGAGAGGTTTCTAAAGGTATGTGTACAGTATATAATGAGGTGTATACAGGTACATACACAGTACAGAGAGAGGTACATGCAGGTCTATAAATAGTACAGAGCGGTGTATACTGGTATATTTATGTACAGCGGAAGGTGTATACAGGTATATACACATCAGAGATGAGTACACAGGTATATATATATATATACACACACACACACTACAGAGATATGTATATTGTTATATACATAGATGTATACAGGTATATACTCAGTACAGAGAGGAACACACAGCGCATAGAGCTGTATACAGGTATATACACAGTACAGAGTTGTACAGAAGTATATACACAGTACAGAGATAGATGTATATAGGTATACACAATACTGAGATAGGTTTGTACAGGTGTATACTCAGTACAGAGATAGATGTATATAGGTATACACAGTACTGAGATAGGTTTGTACAGGTGTATACTCAGTACAGAGATATATGTATATAGGTATACACAATACTGAGATAGGTTTGTACAGGTGTATACTCAGTACAGAGATAGATGTATATAGGTATACACAGTACTGAGATAGGTTTGTACAGGTGTATACTCAGTACAGAGATAGACGTATATAGGTATATACAGTACTGAGATAGGTTTGTACAGGTATATACTCAGTACAGAGAGGATCACACAGCATATAGAGCTGTATACAGGTATATACACAGTACAGAGATAGATGTATATAGGTATACACAATACTGAGATAGGTTTGTACAGGTGTATACTCGGTACAGAGATAGATGTATATAGGTATGCACAGTACTGAGATAGGTTTGTACAGGTGTATACTCGGTACAGAGATAGATGTATATAGGTATGCACAGTACTGAGATAGGTTTGTACAGGTGTATACTCAGTACAGACATAGATATATACAGGTACGCACAGTACAGAGATAGGTTTGTACAGGTGTGTACACAGTACAGAGATAGATATATACAGGTATGCACGGTACAGAGATAGGTTTGTACAGGTGTATACACAGTACAGAGATAGATATATACAGGTACGCACAGTACAGAGATAGGTTTGTACAGGTGTATACACAGTACAGAGATAGATGTATATAGGTATATACAGTACTGAGATAGGTTTGTACAGGTGTATACACAGTACAGAGATAGATGTATATAGGTATACACAGTACTGAGATAGGTTTGTACAGGTATATACTCAGTACAGAGAGGATCACACAGCATATAGAGCTGTATACAGGTATATACACAGTACAGAGATAGATGTATATAGGTATACACAATACTGAGATAGGTTTGTACAGGTGTATACTCGGTATAGAGATAGGTTTGTACAGGTGTATACTCAGTGCAGAGATAGATGTATATAGGTATACACAGTACTGAGATAGGTTTGTACAGGTGTATACTCAGTACAGAGATAGATGTATATAGGTATACACAATACTGAGATAGGTTTGTACAGGTGTATACACAGTACTGAGATAGGTTTGTACAGGTATATACTCAGTACAGAGATAGGTTTGTACAGGTATATACTCAGTACAGAGAGGCTCACACAGCATATAGCACTGTATACAGGTATATACACAGTACAGAGATAGATGTATATAGGTATACACAATACTGAGATAGGATTGTACAGGTATATACTCAGTACAGACATAGATATATACAGGTACGCACAGTACAGAGTTAGGTTTGTACAGGTGTATACACAGTACAGAGATAGATATATACAGGTACGCACAGTACAGAGATAGGTTTGTACAGGTGTATACACAGTACACAGATAGATATATACAGGTACGCACAGTACAGAGATAGGTTTGTACAGGTGTATACACAGTACAGAGATAGATATATACAGGTACGCACAGTACAGAGATAGGTTTGTACAGGTGTATACACAGTACAGAGATAGATATATACAGGTACGCACAATGCAGAGATAGGTTTGTACAGGTGTATACACAGTACACAGATAGATATATACAGGTACGCACAGTACAGAGATAGGTTTGTACATGTGTATACACAGTACAAGGATAGATATATACAGGTACGTACAGTACAGAGATAGGTTTGTACAGGTGTATACACAGTACAGAGATAGATATATACAGGTACGCACAGTACACAGTTAGGTTTGTACAGGTGTACACACAGTACAGAGATAGATATATACAGGTACGCACAGTACAGAGTTAGGTTTGTACAGGTGTATACACAGTACAAGGATAGATATATACAGGTACGCACACTACAGAGTTAGGTTTGTACAGGTGTATACACAGTACAAGGATAGATATATATACAGGTACGCACACTACAGAGTTAGGTTTGTACAGGTGTATACACAGTACAAGGATAGATATATATACAGGTACGCACAGTACAGAGATAGGTTTGTACAGGTGTATACACAGTACAGAGATAGATATATAAAGGTACGCACAGTACAGAGTTAGGTTTGTACAGGTGTATACACAGTACAGAGATAGATATATATATACAGGTACGCACAGTACAGAGTTAGGTTTGTACACAGTACAGAGATAGATATATACAAGTACGCACAGTACAGAGATAGGTTTGTACAGGTGTATACACAGTACAGAGATAGATATATACAGGTACGCACAGTACAGAGTTAGGTTTGTACAGGTGTATACACAGTACAGAGATAGATAGATATACAGGTACGCACAGTACAGAGTTAGGTTTGTACACAGTACAGAGATAGATATATATACAGGTACGCACAGTACAGAGATAGGTTTGTACAGGTGTATACACAGTACAGAGATAGATATATACAGGTACGCACAGTACAGAGTTAGGTTTGTACAGGTGTATACACAGTACAGAGATAGATAGATATACAGGTACGCACAGTACAGAGTTAGGTTTGTACACAGTACAGAGATAGATATATATACAGGTACGCACAGTACAGAGATAGGTTTGTACAGGTGTATACACAGTACAAGGATAGATATATACAGGTACGCACAGTACAGAGTTAGGTTTATACAGGTGTATACACAGTACAGAGATAGATATATACAGGTACGCACAGTACAGAGATAGGTTTGTACAGGTGTATACACAGTACAGAGATAGATATATACAGGTACGCACAGTACAGAGATAGGTTTGTACAGGTGTATACACAGTACAGAGATAGATATATACAGGTAAACACAGTACAGAGATAGGTTTGTACAGGTGTGTACACAGTACAGAGATAGATATATACAGGTACGCACAGTACAGAGATAGGTTTGTACAGGTGTCTACACAGTACAGAGATAGATATATACAGGTACGCACAGTACAGAGATAGGTTTGTACAGGTGTATACACAGTACAGAGATAGATATATACAGGTACGCACAGTACAGAGTTAGGTTTGTACAGGTGTATACACAGTACAGAGATAGATAGATATACAGGTACGCACAGTACAGAGTTAGGTTTGTACACAGTACAGAGATAGATATATATACAGGTACGCACAGTACAGAGATAGGTTTGTACAGGTGTATACACAGTACAAGGATAGATATATACAGGTACGCACAGTACAGAGTTAGGTTTATACAGGTGTATACACAGTACAGAGATAGATATATACAGGTACGCACAGTACAGAGATAGGTTTGTACAGGTGTATACACAGTACAGAGATAGATATATACAGGTACGCACAGTACAGAGATAGGTTTGTACAGGTGTATACACAGTACAGAGATAGATATATATACAGGTACGCACAGTACAGAGATAGGTTTGTACAGGTGTATACACAGTACAGAGATAGATATATACAGGTACGCACAGTACAGAGATAGGTTTGTACAGGTGTATACACAGTACAGAGATAGATATATACAGGTACGCACAGTACAGAGATAGGTTTGTACAGGTGTATACACAGTGCAGAGATAGATATATACAGGTACGCACAGTACAGAGATAGGTTTGTACAGGTGTATACACAGTATAGAGATAGATATAAACAGGTACGCACAGTACAGAGATAGGTTTGTACAGGTGTAAACACAGTATAGAGATAGATATATACAGGTACGCACAGTACAGAGATAGGTTTGTACAGGTATATACACAGTACAGATATAGATATATACAGGTACGCACAGTACAGAGATAGGTTTGTACAGGTATATACACAGTACAGATATAGATATATACAGGTACGCACAGTACAGAGATAGGTTTGTACAGGTATATACACAGTACAGATATAGACACATACAGGTATACACAGTACAGAGTTAGGTTTGTACAGGTGTACACAGTACTGAGATAGATATATATAGGTATACACAGTACAGAGATAGGTTATGTATATAGGTATACACAGTACAGAGATAGGTTTGTACAGGTGTATACACAGTGCAGAGAGGAAACAAAACTGTTTCTGTACAAAGTACAGTGTTGTATACAGGTATATACAAAGCACATAAAAAGAGCTGTATACAGGTATATACACTGTACAGAGAGAGGTATGGCCAGTGCTGTCTATCTGTACATAGCACAGGGTTGTATAGAAGTATATACACAGCACAGAGAGATGTATGTATAATACACAGACACAACGCAGATGTGTGTGCATATATAAACACACACAACTTGGGTACATATTACAGAGAGAGGTTTATCGTTGGGCAATTCCTGTTAGACTTGTCCTTGGGAAGATTCAGTAATAATTACTATTAATCAGAGAGCCACCCACAGAGGGAATGAGAGCAGCACAGACTAATGTGTGTGCAATGTTCAGGAAGAGACTATTTTGATGCAAGGTGTAAGGATTGGGTCAGCTCCACATAGAAAGGTAATTATACAGGTAAGGGAAGCTCCACCCATTATCACAGGTGATACAGGTGAGAGCAGATCCACCCACTAACACAGGTGATACAGCTTTGTACAGATTCACCTACCTCTCATTCACACAAACGGGGCTGGGTGAGAGATAGCTCTTACTTGCTTAGAGACAGGCAGTGTAGCAGAGAGAGGCAGTCTAGTGGATAGATAGGTTCATCAGAAGAAAGACTCACCCACTGAGAGATATCCTAGGAGTAACAGTCGCTCACCCACTGAGACAGACTGGGAGAAATATTCATTCACAGAGGCAAGACGTCTAGAAGAGACAGGTAGCATAGATAAACTGCCTTACAGAGACAGGCAGCTGGGGAGAGACCATTTTCCTATCTGAATATAAAGCGTCTTGTAAAGACACTGTCACTTTGAGACCTCTTCATCTGTGGAGAGAGTGAGAGCTGGTGGAAGAGACAGCCTTAGATACAGTTTGTGGAAGAAATACCTTCACCACTGGAGAGGAGACCTGTGGGACACTATTAAAGAGACAGCTGCAGTGACCCACTCACCCCAAAACAGAGACTTCTTGTGGGAGAGACCCATATACAGAGTGGAGACATTTTATCAGTTTGAGAAAGAAGCTGAGCTGAAGAAGTTTGTGACAGCCCAAAGAAGACCCCTGGATATTACCCTGGTTCTCTGCTGGGACAGTTTATAAAGGGAGGACCCAGTAACGAGAGACAAACTCTAGATTTCTTGGTAAGTTACACAGTGTCATTCTGCTGCTCGGTGGGGGTTTGTGTGATATTGTGGATCTCAGTCTTAGGACTCATAATGGGGCTGGGGGGCATGACCTTGATATTGAGGTGCTTGGCATGGGGGGGTGGCATGTATTTGATGAGGTTGTTCTACTGGCTGATAATGGGGGTGAATGTCTTATTTTGGAGCTTGTTCTAGGGGACAGTGATGGTGTTGGAATATGCCTCTGATATAGGGAAGCTCAGTCTAGGGGCAATGATGCTGGGAAGGGGGATGTCTCTGAAATTGCAGAGCTCAGTCTAGTGGCTGATGATGAACAGGAGGCCACTGATATTAGGGAGCTTTCTCTAGAGGAGAATATGGGTGAGGCCCATGATTTTGGAGAGTTCTGTTTAGGGGGGCCCTGATAGTGGGGGGGGGCTCAGTTTAGGGGCCTATGGAGGGGGAGACCCCTGATATTGGGGAGCTCATTCTATGGTCTGATGGGGGGGGGATGTCTCCCTGATATTGGGGAGCCTGGTCTTGGGCTGATGATGGGGGCGGGGGTATGTGTCTGTTATTGGGGAACTTGTTCTAGGGGCTGATGATGATGAGATGCACCTGATATTAGGGAGCTGTTTGGAGTGTTTGATCTTTATGGGGGAAGGGTATGCTATATTAGGACATTAGTGTATGTAGTGATTGTTGGGGTGGGGAGTACTGCGGTTCTCAAGTCACAGGCTTGTGTTGCATTTCCGGGGCTTGATGGCGGGGGAAGGTTGAGTTATTTGCAACTAAGGCTTATATCAAGGCACATAATTAGGGATGGAAATTAATTCTTTCAAAACATCCTGAGCCTCCTGTACAATGTTTATTAAAGGGTTTCATCATTCTGGGTGAGTCAGAGGATTATCTATGTGGCTTCCAAAATGGAAGGAAATGTTCCCAAGAAGCCTGATTAGTCCATACTGACTCTCCTTCCCACTGGCTCATTCAATTATCCTCTCCACCTCCCCATCCCGTCTTTCACACTGGTTCATTCATGTGCTATTTCTTCTCTCCCCTACCCCACCTCTTCCTTCCCACTGGTATGTTTCTTCTCTTACCCCATCCCTTCCTTCACACTGCTTCATTTGTGTGATGTCCCCATCCCTTCCCTCTGGCCGGCTAATTCGCCTGATCCCACCCCAATCCCCATTCTTCTGGCTGCCTCATTCGTCTGATCCCACCCCAATCCCCTTCCCTCTGGTCGGCTCATTCGCCTGATCCCACCCCAATCCCCTTTCCTCTGGCTGGCTCATTCGCCTGATCCCACCCCAATCCCCTTCCCTCTGGCTGGCTCATTCGCCTGATCCCACCCCAATCCCCTTCCCTCTGGCTGGCTCATTCGCCTGATCCCACCCCAATCCCCTTCCCTCTGGCTGGCTCATTCGCCTGATCCCACCCCAATCCCCTTCCCTCTGGCTGGCTCATTCGCCTGATCCCACCCCAATCCCCTTCCCTCTGGCTGGCTCATTCGCCTGATCCCACCCCAATCCCCTTTCCTCTGGCTGGCTCATTCGCCTGATCCCACCCCAATCCCCTTTCCTCTGGCTGGCTCATTCGCCTGATCCCACCCCAATCCCCTTCCCTCTGGTCGGCTCATTCGCCTGATCCCACCCCAATCCCCTTTCCTCTGGCTGGCTCATTCGCCTGATCCCACCCCAATCCCCTTTCCTCTGGCTGGCTCATTCGCCTGATCCCACCCCAATCCCCTTTCCTCTGGCTGGCTCATTCGCCTGATCCCACCCCAATCCCCTTTCCTCTGGCTGGCTCATTCGCCTGATCCCACCCCAATCCCCTTTCCTCTGGCTGGCTCATTCGCCTGATCCCACCCCAATCCCCTTTCCTCTGGCTGCCTCATTCGCCTGATCCCACCCGAATCCCCTTCCCTCCGGCTGCCTCATTTGCCTGATCCCAGGAACCTGTCCATTCAGCCCTGCTTATCAGGTCCTCGGAGAAGGAAAGAAGTATGGGACTGTTTCCATGTCTAATTAACCCCTTTATAATGGAGACATAGGGTCAATAGAAGAGCCTTTACACCTGTGGCTGTACCCTCAGAGCTATGGGAGCAGAGTTCACATAACCCCCCAATGTCTGCCACAGGCGTTAAGGCTCTTCCATTTACCCTATGTTCTCCATTATAAAGGGTTAATTAGACTGAAAGGCAAGCAGGGGGTAGTATTGGTAGGGGAGAGGGTAAGGCGAGCGGAGGGTAGTATTGGGAGGGTACATGATAAGGTGAGCGGGGGGTAGCATTGGGAGGGGAGAGGGTGCACAGTAAGGCAAGCGGGAGGGTAGCATTGGGAGGGGAGAGGGTGCACAGTAAGGCGAGCTGGTGGGGTAGTAGTGGGAGGGGAGAGGGTGCACAGTAAGGCGAGCTGGGGGGTAGTAGTGGGAGGGGAGAGGGTGCACAGTAAGGCGAGCTGGGGGGTAGTAGTGGGAGGGGGTGCACAGTAAGGCGAGCTGGGGGGTAGTAGTGGGAGGGGAGAGGGTGCACAGTAAGGCAAGCGGGAGGGTAGCATTGGGAGGGGAGAGGGTGCACAGTAAGGCGAGCTGGTGGGGGTAGTAGTGGGAGGGGAGCGGGTGCACAGTAAGGCGAGCTGGGGGGGTAGCATTGGGAGGGGAGAGGGTGCACAGTAAGGCGAGCTGGGGGGGTAGCATTGGGAGGGGAGAGGGTGCACAGTAAGGCGAGCTGGGGGGTAGCATTGGGAGGGGAGAGGGTGCACAGTAAGGCGAGCTGGGGGGTAGCATTGGGAGGGGAGAGGGTGCACAGTAAGGCGAGCTGGGGGGTAGCATTGGGAGGGGAGAGGGTGCACAGTAAGGCGAGCTGGGGGGTAGCATTGGGAGGGGAGAGGGTGCACAGTAAGGCGAGCTGGGGGGGGTAGCATTGGGAGGGGAGAGGGTGCGCAGTAAGGCGAGCTGGGGGGGTAGCATTGGGAGGGGAGAGGGTGCGCAGTAAGGCGAGCTGGGGGGTAGCATTGGGAGGGGAGAGGGTGCGCAGTAAGGCGAGCTGGGGGGTAGCATTGGGAGGGGAGAGGGTGCACAGTAAGGCGAGCTGGGGGGTAGCATTGGGAGGGGAGTGGGTGCACAGTAAGGCGAGCTGGGGGGTAGCATTGGGAGGGGAGAGGGTGCACAGTAAGGCGAGCTGGGGGGTAGCATTGGGAGGGGAGAGGGTGCACAGTAAGGCGAGCTGGGGGGTAGCATTGGGAGGGGAGAGGGTGCACAGTAAGGCGAGCTGGGGGGCAGCATTGGGAGGGGAGAGGGTGCACAGTAAGGCGAGCTGGGGGGTAGCATTGGGAGGGGAGAGGGTGCACAGTAAGGCGAGCTGGGGGGTAGCATTGGGAGGGGAGAGGGTGCACAGTAAGGTGAGCTGGGGGGTAGCATTGGGAGGGGAGAGGGTGCACAGTAAGGTGAGCTGGGGGGGTAGCATTGGGAGGGGAGAGGGTGCACAGTAAGGTGAGCTGGGGGGGTAGCATTGGGAGGGGAGAGGGTGCACAGTAAGGTGAGCTGGGGGGGTAGCATTGGGAGGGGAGAGGGTGCACAGTAAGGCGAGCTGGAGGGGTATTATTGGGAGGGTGCACAGGCAAGTGGGGGATAGTATTGGGAGGGTGCACAGTAAGGCGAGCTGGGGGGGTAGCATTGGGAGGGGGAGAGGGTGCACAGTAAGGCGAGCTGGAGGGGTATTATTGGGAGGGTGCACAGGCAAGTGGGGGATAGTATTGGGAGGGTGCACAGGCGAGCGGGGGGATAGTATTGGGAGGGTGCACAGGCGAGCGGGGGGATAGTATTGGGAGGGTGCACAGGCGAGCGGGGGGGTAGTATTGGGAGGGTGCACAGGCGAGCGGGGGGGTAGTATTGGGAGGGTGCACAGGCGAGCGGGGGGATAGTATTGGGAGGGTGCACAGGCGAGCGGGGGGATAGTATTGGGAGGGTGCACAGGCGAGCGGGGGGGTAGTATTGGGAGGGTGCACAGGCGAGCGGGGGGGTAGTATTGGGAGGGTGCACAGGCGAGCGGGGGGGTAGTATTGGGAGGGTGCACAGGCGAGCGGGGGGGTAGTATTGGGAGGGTGCACAGGCGAGCGGGGGGGTAGTATTGGGAGGGTGCACAGGCGAGCGGGGGGGGTAGAGGGAGAAGTGGAGTGTGCATGCTCACTGAGCGCTATCCTGTTATATACAGCCCACTTGCCAAAATTGATTTCAAGAGAAGCGGACTGCACCTATAGTGTAAATAATTTGTGTTCCAGCAAACCAACTACTGCATGATGTGTAAATATGATATAACATACACTACATACAGCGCTGTCCAAGACTTCCGGCACTTCACAATGCACTGTAAGCGCGGTCACATAATGCATAACTTAGACGCGCACTTACATGCACAATGTGTAAGTGCGGTTTGGTAAAGGAGCAGTACTTTCACCACCCATTGAGCTGCACGTGACGGGAGAGCGATGCTAACCATTGTCATCGTCACAAACATGGCGCTGCTCTCTTTCTCTACAACTGATTAAATCAATGCTACTTTTTTACAATAAGAAAGGATTCATAACTTTAAAACATATATTTTACAGACCGTGGAAACATCCATAAACAGTATAGGGTGAGGAAAAATTAGCTGAAAGATCTATTTTAAGATTCTGTCTGGGCAAATTAATATCTAATACCCTCTTCCTTCCTGTAATAACCACCTCCTAATACCCTTTCCTTCCAGTAATACATCCCTCGTAATACTCCCCTCCTAATACCACATTCCTTCCTGTTATATCCCCTTCCTTCCTGTTATATCCCCTTCCTTCCTGTAATACCTCCGTCCTTATACTCCCTTCCTTCCTGTAATACCTCCGTCCTTATACTCCCTTCCTTCCTTCCTGTAATACCTCCGTCCTTATACTCCCTTCCTTCCTTCCTGTAATACCTCCGTCCTTATACTCCCTTTCTTCCTTCCTGTAATACCTCCGTCCTTATACTCCCTTTCTTCTTTCCTGTAATACCTCCCTCCTTATACCCCCTTCCTTCCTGTAATAACCCTCCTAAAACACACTCCTTGCTAATACCCTCTCCCTTTCTGTAATGTCCCCTACTAATACCCCTTAATTTCCTTTAATACCCTCTTCCTTTCCTGTAATACTGGGACTGCTGCTCCTGGGACACCCTGAGAACGGAGGCCTTGAGCTAGGTACCGCCAAGCATTAAGATTGCACTGTTGCCAGTGGCGTAACTATAGGGGTCGCACCTGCGACCGGGCCCGGAGGCTTCTAGTTACGCCTCCGACTGCTCCAGGGTGTCAGGGGGCATCTGCAGACCTTCCATCCTTCTGAATACACTAAGCTGGTGGCAGGGGGATCATTACTTTTACTAAGTCTTTTTGGATTCGCATGTCCTTTGTGTAGTGGAGAAAGGCTATAGTGAAAGTAGTTCTTGATTTGTTGGGGGATGGTTTTACTTTGCCAATTTAAGCATCAAGGTGTTTGGTTGCAGTTGCGCCTGTTGCTGCTTTGAGAACAGAAGTGTAAATTGTGACACTTACCAGTCTTTCCCTATGTCACTGTTTCCTTGTGCATGCTGTGAACATTGCAGTTGCTCATGACATGGCACTGTTTCTTCTTACTGTCAGGGGAAAAAATAATATTCCTACACGCTCATTATGTTAGAGCAGGTACAGGACGAGAAGCCTAACTGACGAACTTCTCTCTAGATGCACTTGAAGTGGTGTGGGGGCTTGTTGCAGTGTGTCTGCTGCCTCCGCAGCACTAGGGCTACTGCCTATCTCATGCCAGTGCTGCTGGTTCCAGTCCCATGCAGCAGCTTAATCCTCCCATTGCTTCAATAACAAAGCTGAAGGAATTTACATCATTAGCAAATTCTATAATGTCACTGGTGTTGGGTGCCACTGTGTGGCATATTTCTGGTGGTGGCTTATTATAACCATCGCGCACTGATGGCATTATGCCAGTAATGCATACAACTGTTCTCAGGGCTTGTTTTTTTCCAAGCCTGGGGCCAACAAACATTTTTTTTCAGGACTTGTTTAAAGCTAACCTTTCTGTGATATTTTTAATGTTTACTTGCAGTAAACCTGTAAAACAAATGCTTTTCATGATTGTGGCAGATGTGTGGTGGTGTGACTAGTGAGTGTAATATCCTTTATAACGTCCTAGAATGCGCCGCTCACTGTGTGCGTAACGGCACATGTGCAGTAGGACTCGCAGAACGGGCTGATCCAGAGCGGGGAGCTCCGGAAGGCTGACAGCATGTCTGTGCTCCGGGGCAGCTGAGGAGGCGGCTGGGTGACAAACTGTCACCCAGCATCTCCGCTGCTACCCTGGAGCTGGGAGCACAGACAGGCTGTCAGCCTTCCAGAGCTCCCCGCTCCAGATCAGCCCATGTATACGAGCTTTGTAACTAGTGTGTGTGTGTGTGTGTGTGTGTGTGTGTGTGTGTGTGTGTGTATATAATAATATATATAATATATATTGGTGATAATTTATAGAAATGAGTGCTAGGCCAACTATTTTATCAACTATATTATCATAACCAATGGGGATAGCAGTGGTCCCAACAGTAGTACATGGTAGCAACACATCAAATCCCTCCTCCTCTTCCTCCTGCAACTGTTAATAGTACATGAGCTTTGGGTTTCTCTGTTTGGTGTGATTCTGTCCACTTCTGCTGCCTGATGCTCATACAGTATTCATTTTAGAGATTTAAGTCAACCAACTGTGTGGCTGCTTGAAAAACATGTTCTATGGCATTTAAAGGGATAGTAATGTTTCATAATAAAAGCAACTCCAATTAATCTTCATAGTATTTGGGCCATGGAGAGTGTTATTTCACTACTGTCAGAGTAGTAGTACAAGAGTAATTGAATGATAAAGTATCCCCCTCCCACCCCTTTTACTGATGTAACACTGCTCACCTCAGAGCAGAAAGGTGGTGTCCAGATGGCTCGCAGTGAGGGACAATCCTTCACTTAGCATAAGGGAAAAAACCTGATAAACCTGTCAATGAGGGCAGGTATCCTTATGATCACAGTAAGAAGATTGTCCTTGCTGCGAGCTGTCCGGTCAAGAGACCAGATTCCACATCTGAAGGAGGTGTCTTACACTAGGTTAAACTGGAGAGGGGGATACTTTATCATTCAATTACTCTTGTACTACAACTCTGACAGTATTGAAATAACACCCCACCATGGCCCAAATACTATGAAGATTAATTGGGACTGTTTTTATTGTGAAACATTTACTATCCCTTTAAAGTATAACCGACTGCACTGAAAATCCACCCTGACTACATGCTTGCTGGTGGGGAACTAAGGGATTTCCACGGCAGTATTCATAGTACTGGCAATACACACGATTTTGTTTGTGGCAAGTCTGTGAGGTCATTGTTTCTGCCTAGTAGGTAGCTATCATGCAAGTATGCTGTAACCATCTCGCATGCAGTGGGACTGCTCTAGGAGCTACACGGTGTTCCTGTATGTCTGTTATGAACCATTGTCTGGAGCAAGTCTCTATAAGAGATGTGCTAGCACCACCACAAATGTGATATTGCCACTCCTGGGAAACATGGATTTCTTTCTGTGAGGACTATGACTGTTTAGAAATATGTTTGGATGTTCTTGTTGATTATGTTGCTGCTGGTATAAACCCTTTGCTAGCTTCTTTTCCATTATGCTTTGTACCATTTTTCCCCTAACCCTCTCATTATCCTGTTGAGAGAATCTGATGTATCAATGGGTCAGTACAGGCTGTAAGCAGGGGTATCACTCGGTGAAGTTTATCCTGTTATCTGTGACAGGAACATTGTGGACATGTATGGAGGGAACATTATAGTGTCCAGAAAATCTGATGTATCAGTGGGTTCAGTACAGGCTGTAGGCAGTGGTTTCACTCAGTGAATTTTATCCTGATGACTGTGACAAGAACATGTCAGTACAAAACAAGTGATTTTTCTGGTCTTGGCACTGGTTTTCCGCTATACAGTTTTGTTTCGCTATAGAGGTTGATAAGTAGGGGAGGAAGGAGAGACACTGTGTGTGTGTATATGTGTGTATATATATATATATATATATATATATATATATATATATATATATATATATATATATATATATAATATATATATATATATATATATATATATATATATATGTGTTGGTGGGGGGTTCCCTTCTGTGTATATAACTCCATCTGAGGACAGGTGCATTTGTTAATGGGATTTTGCAGAGAATTCATGACTTGGTTCAGCACTGTAGAAAACAAGGGGGCGCCCAATAGTGTAATATGTTCCAGATATACAAAGGAGATTGAAAATAATAAATGGATACTTACAAGTATACTGGTCAGATGATCAATTGCTGACTCAAACGCATACGGAGAATTTGACCCCGTCCGTTCCGTCGGGTGTAAGTGCCCAAACAATGCTCGAACTGTGTCCGAAGTGAACCAAATAAAAAGAATAAAAAACGCTCCAAAACTTAAAAAGTATATTTAATAATAAAAGAAAAATAACTCTATCGAGATCTAACGCGTTTCACGGCTCAACGCCGCTTTATCAAAGATATACACAATGATAGAGTATACACAAAACATACACAGAAGCCATTAACATCATCCTTTTAAACATAATGATCGCTAATCATTGGGAAAGGACCATCCGATCGGTGACCAATAGGACTCACCCCATCTACTGCCGTTCCAACCGAACCCATCCCCAGTAACACCAGGAACAGAAGACGTGCGCGCCACGTTGTCGCCATCACAACAAAGCACGGCGCGCACAACAGTGACGTCATCGCGACTCTCGATCAGGAATCCAACCAACAGATCCCCGGTCGGACAGACAGAATCCAAAGCAGTATTACAGTACAACTAAACACAAATATCAAACAACATTCTCTAACATAAACACCTTACATATTACAATCCAAAATCAATAGGAATCTTTAATATCCATGTATGCGGATCTTGACCATAAATGAAAACAATATATAACGGTATAAAAGAATACCGAAATATATATCCGATGTAAACAATGCGCATACATTAGTATATTTGCACCATTAAAATACAATAACAGTATCTAATACATATATATCAAACATAAATACTAGTATGCTAACACAAATAAAATAACTCTTCTCTGTATGCACATATACATATGTATCAACATGTGCTTATATCAGAAGAGAGAACTCTCACCTACAAAGTGAAACACATATACCTATTCCCATATACACTTATATATAGTGATCCATCTTATTTACAGAGATTTGATGCCAAATTTCACATATGAATTGTGATTTATTACTTTATTAATTATAAGTTAAATAAGTGATCTTCCTAATTATCTTCTTAATCTATGATTTTACTTTTAATTGTGATATTATATTAATTGTGACAAAATTTAAATAACCCTTAGAACTTTTTAATGTACTACTAACACCCAAATTGGTATGAATTAGTAGAACAAAAAAAAAAGTATTATATATATATATATATATATATATATATATATATATATATATATATATATATATATATATAATCCTATATAATAATTCGCCAAGTTGTGTGTAACGCCCGACATGCGCAGTAGACACTTCTGCGCGTGCGGCAGTCACAGGCAGTGGAGACTGCTCGCGCCGCGGCTGATACAGAGCTGGGCTCTCCGAAGGAGCGTCCAGCTCTGTGTCAGCCGAGGCGCGGGCAGTCTCCACTGCCTGTGACTGCCCCGCGACTGGCTGCCAGAGGCTCTGTATCAGCTGAGGCGCGGGCAGTCTCCACTGCCTGTGACTGCCCCGCGACTGGCTGCCAGAGGCTCTGTATCAGCCGAGGCGCGGGCAGTCTCCACTGCGTGTGACTGCCCCGCTACCGGCTGCCTCAGGCACTGTGGCCCGTGTAACGGGCTGTTCAACTAGTATATATATAATATATAGAAGGAGTGGAAGGAAGCACTCACGATAAATAGACAAATGCCTGGGTGCTTGATTGAAGAGAAATAGTCACAACCGAAGAAATCAGCACTCACAGGACTTCAAAACAGCATTTTTCAAATAGCTTTATTCTGTGGTCAACGTTTCGATCCTCACATGGATCTTTATCAAGACGCCATTTTAGAGCCCCCATCCCCCTATAAATACCCAGTGATCCAACAACTACCCACGACAAAGGAATTCACATTGATCTCCCATGTGTGGGGGGATGATAAAAACATGTTAAAATCAAAGACAAAATTTAAAATAAAATCCCGTGGAGATCATTAACAAGAAATGTCAATACAGCCCATGACCCCAAACAGAATTGAATCAAGCGCTTCCAATTGCGGGTCTCCGCACATTGCAAAGCTACCGAAACAGTCAAAGTACCGAGATCAGACTCAATCCACTTTTTACAAAAAATTATAGAATAAATGTGCTTGGACAACCAATATTAAGCTGACATTGAATACGGAGCGGACAGGGTCTGAATCACTCGATAACCCTTGACCCCAGCTCATCCACACTGTCCACCACAGGTTTAACATACTCAGAATTGAAAAACGAATAAAGAGATAAGTGTTGCATATCTATCAAATAATCACAGGTTAAAATGGATGAAACACACATATGACCATATAAGGCAAACATTGTTTCTAATTCTGTAGATCCATAACAATGTTGCACATAGATAGATGAGGAACAGCCTTATAACTCTACATCATAGTCCTCTATAACTTCATTCATATTCCAAGAGTCACATTTATAATGGGTCTAATATAATATGAAATCTTTCGGCCGTCAACACAATAGACTGGTATCGTAATAAATAAATGTGACAATGTGGATGAGCTGGGGTCAAGGGTTATCGAGTGATTCAGACCTGTCCGCTCCGTATTCAATGTCAGCTTAATATTGGTTGTCCAAGCACATTTATTCTATAATTTTTTGTAAAAAGTGGATTGAGTCTGATCTCGGTACTTTGACTGTTTCGGTAGCTTTGCAATGTGCGGGAGACCCGCATTGGAAGCGCTTGATTCAATTCCTGTTTGGGGTCATGGGCTGTATTGACATTTCTTGTTAATGATCTCCACGGGATTTTATTTTAAATTTTGTCTTTGATTTTAACATGTTTTTATCATCCCCCCACACATGGAGATCAATGTGAATTCCTTTGTCGTGGGTAGGACACTGTGGGTGATGGATATGTTTTCTTAAATGTGTGTGATGTCAAAGTTCATAGGTGGTTGTTGGATCACTGGGTATTTATAGGGGGATGGGGGCTCTAAAATGGCGTCTTGATAAAGATCCATGTGAGGATCGAAACGTTGACCACAGAATAAAGCTATTTGAAAAATGCTGTTTTGAAGTCCTGTGAGTGCTGATTTCTTCGGTTGTGTATATATACTATATCACTATATTTATTCATTAATTGATTCAACTATCTCATTAAGTCCTAATGGATATAAAGTATTCAATTGGAAAATCCAAAAAGACTCCCGATTATTCAATCTTAACTGTCTATTGTATAAATCCGAAGGTGCAATAAATTCTATAGGTATAGCTTTTAATTTAGATGGATCTTTATTATGAAAATCAGAAAAATGTCAAGAAACACTATGCATCTTATATTCGTGCAGAATGTTTCGTCTATGTTGTCCCAACCGTGTCCTAAATTTTTGAGTGGTGCGGCCTACATATTGTAGGCCACAAGGACAGGATAATAGATTATATAGGACGTATCACAATTCATAAAACTTTTAATTTTAAAAGCTTCACCGGTCACATTAGATTTGAAATGGTGGGCACCATCTACCACACAACTACAAGCTAAACATCTAGATGATAAACATCTATATGAACCTAAAACAGAACTACCGGCTTTATATGATCCTTGTTTCCACGGCAATTCACTTTGTTTCAACTTTTTGTTGACATAAATGAGTTTATAAGAAAGCTCACACTTCAAAGACATTTTGCCAAGAAGAAGTTGACTCGTGGTGTTAATTCATTTCCTATAGTGGTTAATGATCCATTACTTAATGAAGAAGGAAATTAGATATTACCCATAGTGGATGAATATACTGAATTTATTCTAAATGGAAGTGTTCCTTCTGGTCTTAGACATAAATCAAAATTTTTTCCAGTACAGTCCAAGGTAGTTTCATAGAGACTTTTGAAACTATGGTTTTGAATGATTTACGTAATTTAATGAATGCTAAGAATCAAAAGAGAGATAATAAATAAATGAAACAGGTAATCCTCTCCTGATTCATATGGATCAAGTCGGATTTGTAGGGGGGAGACAGGCTAATGGGAACGCTAGGAAAATATTGGACTTTATAGACTTTAACAATTATCATGTGTCAACACTGTACATCTTATTGGATGTGGAGAAGGCCTTTGATAGGGTCAATTGGTGCTTTCTTGAAGAAGTATTGAGACCCTATGGGTTTGGGGAGGGCACCATTGGCTCTATCATGGCCTTATATATGTTTCCATCTGCTAAAATTTCAGCACAAGGGTTGGAATCTGATTATTTTGAAATAGGAAATGGAACAAGGCAGGGCTGTCCATTGGCCCATTGTTGTATATTCTCTCTTTAGAGCCGTTGGCAGAGAGAATGCGCAACAATGAGAATATAAAAGGAGTTCGAGTGTGGGGCTTCAATTGTAACGAGTATGTATGCAGGTGACATTTTGATAATTGACTCAAAGGTCACCTTCAAAGACTGTCATTAAGAAATATGGGCTGTTCTCGGGATATAGAGTTAATCTAGTTAAGATTCAAGTTATGGGAATTACGATTGTGGAGCATACCTTGTCTAGATATGCTTTTAAAGGGTTATGGAGGAGATTGCTTATTTGGGAATAAGGATAACCATGAAGGTGGAGGATATGGTTGAATTTAACTATGTTCCACTTTTGAAGGATTTGGGTCTGCAATTGAATGCATGAAAGGGCTGATCTATTTCATGGATGGGTAGAATGAATGTGGTGAAGTCATGTTTTTCTGAAGTGGCGCTATTTTCTGAGGATGATACCTAGCTCCTTAACTAGAGAGTTGATAGCCCATTTTCAGAGGCTGGTAGAAGGATTTATATGGGGGGGGGGGGTCTAGAGTTCATAGGAAAATACTTTATCTGGATAAAAAGATAGAGATGTTCAGGCTAACATGTTGATGCATCTTCATAAATTTCAGATTACTCTGTTTAAGAATGAGGATTGATATATGATTGAGCAGGCGATGGTGGGGATAGCCAATTTGGAATGCTTATTGTGGCTACACCAGAAGAAGGTCAAGGAGGTGTTTAAAGAATGTGAAATCAATTATTCTAAGGGACTATGCTACCCAAATCGGAAGCTTTTAATATCCTTGGGATAAAGGATTATTTAAAGAGAGTGTGGGGGAAAGAAGCCTTTTAAAGCAGATGGGGAGAATATTTAATGACGTCTGGTTAAAGGGTTGTTTGGGAAAGATTTATGACCTGCTTTTTGATGTGGGCCAGGATGTAATTCTTGTATCGGTAAAAAGTTAGCAGAAGAATTTGAGGACTCAGGTGGATGCAGAAACCTGGGGGGGGGGGAGCTGGATTAGAATTGGGCAAATAACACACTCCGTATTGATTTACAGGAAGTACATTATAAGGTTTTAAACTGATGGTATCGGGTTCCCTATTTGATTTCCAGATATTGCTTATCAACATACCCGATGTGTTGGAAATGTAATAAATATCAGGGGACGTATAGCCATATCTGGTGGGCATGTAAATTTTGATTGCTACATGGGGAAAAAAATCTTTAGCACTATCTGTGTAGTATTGATCCCACGTCCGAAAATAGCATTGCTGCACCTGGGTTTCGGAGATCTTTCTGCCCCCAAAAAGCTTTTGTAATACAGCGTTTTATGGCGGTGAAAATGTGTATTGGGAGAGGCCTAGTCTCTGACAGTGTGGTGGATCTATTGGCGGACTGCTGTTTCTGATACAGTGCTTGCCTCTTTGATCACCCTCTGTGTGTTATCTGTTTACGGGCATTACTGTGATTTTACTTTACCGTACTGACTCCTGGTTTATTCCTGGGAACCGTGACACATGTCTGTAGTTGCTAGAAGATCACTGTGGATCAGATCCTGGGGTGCTGATACATAATCCAAATCCAAGCTAGGCTCTCTCCCATTCTCTGGTAATCTGCTCTTTGGCCCTAAACTAGAGGAATAAATTAAAAAAAAAAAAAAAAAAAAAAAAAAATCTTCTGAAGGCAAGAGCGCCTTTATGCCTCAGGAAAGAAGGTCTCTGTGATGGTACCAGTGGACCTCCCCCCCCCCCCCCCCCCCCCCCCCCCGTGTCCGGGTGTCCCCATCAGTCGCTGCTTCCTTCAATCCTGTCAAGGCTGCTCTGCTGGAATATCAGTTTTCCACACAGTTACCAGACAAGACTAGTATACTGTTTTTTTAGACTCTGCTCTCTTTATTGAATGGAACACACAGCTTATATACACTTACAGATACTCTTATCAAGGTCAGCATGTAAACTAGGATTTGGAACAGTGTTTCTACACTTGACCAATCAGCCACCAACACCCTTATCAAGATAAGCACGCAAATTATGGCTTGAAAAAGGGACATTCTCACTGGATCATAATTAACATCCCCTGATTGACAAGGAAGCACAGTAGGAATCTATCAACATTCCAATCCTTCCCCATCACAACACAGACCTGGATATTGTAAGCAGCTCCCAACCCCCATTCTCTCTGCACTCCCTAGCTCCCAAATACCAAATCCCTCTACAGACTTTATAGTATAATACCATGCACTATTACATTATACCACACAATATACAATACAGTGAGCTATATTTCACATGTTATAGTCTCAAATCACTCCATTTGGTGACACCTACTTTTCCCCGGGCAGTCCTGTTACTGTGACACCCTGTGCCCCTGAGATGCACAGGGTGACTTAGACCCACGAAGAGGCAAGGAAGCTGGGAAATCCACTTCCCCATGCATAGTCTGTAGGAAGGGGGCTGGCTCCAGGAGCCAAGGACCCAGTGGTTTCCCTGACAGTCTCCAAAGCAGTTAAGAAATCCTTCCTTTCGTACTACAAAAACTTCCTTTCGAGATAACAAAAGATTTCAGAGTCCGCATTCCTTTGATCAACCAAGACAATCTAATCAGCAGAGAGGTGGTTATAGAAGGGACTTCACCAAGAAGTCTCAGTTCAAAAGGGAATATCAATGAAGGTCATTGGCCCCATCCACGGGGTTGGTAGGGGGCAGGCTAACCCTGTATTCCACAGTCTGAACTCTCTCATGTCCAGATAAGTGGGTATTACTGACCGTAAGGGTATCCACTAGAGATTTCAGCTGTCCCTCTCAGAAGAATATTAGTCATGCAAGATTCACACACCCACTACCAATGTGAAAGCAATGATCAAGTTAGTGGAAGAGTTATTGAAGACAAAGAGTCATTTTTAAGAAGTGCCTCAAAGACGACAGCAGCAGAAAGGAATTTACTCTATTCTGTTTCTAGTCCCAAAGACGTCAGGAGGATACAGGACGATTTTGGACTTAACATAAGTAAACAGATTTATCAAGACTTCTTAATTCAGAATGGAAACACCATCCTCCGTAATGAAGGCCATTCCACCCAAGAGCTTCCTATCATCTATAGATCTTCAGGATGCTTATCACATTTTAATCAGACCCTGCCACCGGAAGTTCCTGAGGTTTGTAATAGTGAAAATCACTATCAGTTCAGGGCCATGCCTTTCGGACTCTCCTTTGCTCCAAGGGCATTCATGAAGATCCTAGCAGCCTCCCTATAGGTGTTGAGACAGGAGGGATAACCACTATACCTTATCTAGATGACATTCTAATTATGGCCCCTTCATATA